>JAFISB010000076.1:0-172207 GCA_022560015.1 Diplodia mutila | reverse complement strand
ATACTAAGCTATCTATTAAGTTATTTAGTAACGTTTACGTTAATACTAAACGAGAAGGTAAAGGCAAGTAGATTACTCTACGCGACGCTACTTTTATACTCTTATTTATAGCGAACCTCGTTTCTATCGCTAAAATAGGCGAGAAGAACGTCTATATCAACTCGAGACGAAAGTATCTTTATAATAAGAATACTAATACCTCTATATATAATCTAATCTATATAGAAGGATAATTCTTTATAGAGTACGTTTAGATAGAACTATTAAGAATCGCGGCTAGATATACTACTCGTAATCTACCTACTACGTAATAGTATAACATCTTCGCTTATATAAGCTAAGTAGTTATTTAAGTACTCCTATAAGTAGTTTAAGGAGTAAAGCTTATAGAGGATTTAATACCTACGTATTATAACGTTTACGCGCGTTTAAAAGTATACTAGCTTATCGCGCGTTTAAATAACCACGAGAAATTATTAGATTAACCCTTTTTTAGAGTAACTACGGACCTTATTTAATTAATTCCCGTATATAACTAATATAAGTAGATTATCTACTTAGAATACGTAGTAACGTACTACGTAATCTAGAAGTTATACGTATTTAAAAACGAATATAACCGTATAGTTCTAAATATCCTTACGTAGATTCCTACTAGATTTAGCTATAGAATAGCGTTTCTAAGGTTAGATAGCGAAAGATCTTTTACCTAATAGTTTAAATAAGAACTACAATATCGAGGAATTATATAGAAAGTTACTACTCTCTATACCCCTACTTAAAACGGATACTCTAAGAGGTTAGAATACTTACTTATTCTTAAAGCACGCGTAATGCGTATAGGAGCAAACCTACCGGAGTTCTTATAGCTAGAAGTAGTTAGAGTAGTAGCTTATATCTATAATCGAACCTCTATCTAACGTCTTTATTAGAAAATACCGTTTAAACTTATTTATAGTATTAAACCTAACGTGTCTTATATAAGGGTATATAGTTATAAAACCTACGCTCTTAATAAAACTATTCCTCGTAGTAATAAGCTATAAGAACGAGCACTCGTTAGTTATCTTATTAGATACGATTCTACTAATATCTACCGCGTATAGTATCCCCTAGGGGACCGTATTATTCGCTTAAGAGACGTTACCTTTAACGAATCTACCTTCTACTACCTAGAGGAGTAAGAAAGCTATACTAAGCTTCTAAAAGCGAAAGAAGAACCCGCTAAAGTCGTTCTACGTATTCGCTTAAGCTTAAAAGATATTATTAACTTAGATAAGTCGTTATCTAAGGAAAATTTCACTCCTTAGACACGTTATATAAGTAAATAACCTAAAGATTCTATTCTAATCGGGTAAGATAATACCCCTTAAAGTTTAAATACGTTATTTAACTAAAGCGAGCAACCCGAAGATAGTCCGTACTATTATCTAAATAAGAAAACCGGACCTAATTATCGCTTACCTATATTAATCTTATTAAACGAGAAGTAACTCCCGTAAGAAATAAGCTCGTAAAGCTTATCTAATACCTCTAAACGTCGCTAAGACTTAGAAAGTAAAGCCGAGTAGGCTTCTAGACGTTAAAGACGTTTACTACCGGCTTAATACGATAATAAATATAATCTAGGCGCCTTAGAGAATAACCGTACTCCTCGTATAAGCGAAATAAGAGAACCTAAAGTTATCTTCGCCTAAAGAGAAAGGTCGCGTAGGTATACGCACCTAGTAATACTATATAATAACGTATTTAGCTACTAATCCTAGAGATTATCGTTTACCTCCGTACTTATAACGAAGTATTTAATTACTTATCGTTAACGGAAGTAAGAACTAACCGTCTCTCTTAGAACTCGGCGGAGTCCTAAGAAGTAATACGCTACTCTTATAATAGAAGGATCTCTTAATAATATAGATAAGGTTTCGCGGATCTACCGCGATTACCTACCCCCTAAACTACGCTACTATAAGGACGTAAAGTTATACCCGCTAGATACGTATTTTATACGAGCTATCGATTTTAAGCTACGGTAAGCCTAGAGTAAAAAGATATAAACGATTATACCGATCTATAAAGTCTAAAAGATAAATAAGAAGGTTATACCCCTTATATAGATCTTTAAGTATAAATTTAACGAATACGGCTATCTAGTAAAGGTTAAAGTAAGAATTTACGTACGGGGCGATCTTTAAATAATTAACTAAGATATCTACGCTACTACTCTAGTCTTCCGTATCTTTCGAGCTCTTATAGCGATTATCTACGCTTTTAATCTTAAAATAAGATAGTATAACGTCGTTAATATATTCCCTTACGTTCTATTAGACGAGAAAACGTTTTATAAGCTACCTAAAGATATATATCTATCGCTAGACTAGATTCTACGTCTTAATCGAGCACTATACGGCCTAAAGAAGTCGCTAGCCCTCTAGTAACGATACTTTTATAATATTCTAACCGAATTAGAACTAGAACTAATATCTAATACCCTCTACCTCTACGCGAACTATCGCCTCTTTATATTCTTCTTTATAGATAACGTTATTATAGGCTTTACTAAGTAAGATAAGGCATTCGCTAACGCATTCTAAAAGAACCTCTTTAAGCGCTATAAAATACGTATAATAGGCGAGGTTTAGTAGTTCTTAGTACTTAGAATCGTTCGCGATTAATAGAAGCGCTTATTATAGCTCTCTTAGGAGTTATATATTAACGCGCTATTAGTTAGATATAACGTTAAGAAGACGAATATTATAATACCCCTACCCTCGGAAGAATAGTTAGTATCTAATACGAGTAAAGACGCCTTACTAGAGGAGGTTTATACGTATTAAAGTAAGATTAGTTTAATCTAGTTTACTATCGTAAGTATACGCTCCGACGTCTCTTACGCCTTCTCTATACTATTCTTCTATCTTACTAACCCTTCCTCGCGCTATCTTTAGCTTACTTAAAGAGTTCTAGAGTATCTCGATAATATAAGCAACCTAGCTATCTACTATAACGGTAACACGCCGGATAAATAAAATATCTTTATAATTAGTAGCGATACCTCGTATATAAACGACCTCGCTATACGTAGAAGTTACTAAAGGTTATTAATTACCTTATTCGAAGCCCTTATAGATTAGAAAGCGTCTAAATAACTAACCGTTATAACGTTAATAATAGAAGTAGAGCTTTTAGCCCTTTTAAAAACCGTTAAGTAGTACTACTAGTAGAAGCGATTCTTCCGCGGAGTTATATTCGATCCTAGACACCTCCTTAAGATCTAGTATAATAATAAGTAAATACTTACGCTTATATAGAAGAACGCTAGTAAACTAAATACTAAGCTTCGCTATATCGATATTTACTACTACTAATTACGATAGGAGGCTTAATCGGGCAATATTTACTTTCGCTAGATACTAACGGTAGATATACTTACTAACGGACTTACTAAGATACTATTTAAGTAGAAGCACTAAGCGTTTATTTAATACCTTAGACTCGTACATCTACTTAAGTAGCCTACCTTACTATTATAAATAATAATAGTAGTTTACTCTTTTAACTAAAATCGGCTAAATAGTATAGGGTAAACTAACTTATAGATAGTTTAAGCGTATTTATTACGTTATCTTATTTCGTAATAGGCTACTCTAAGAAACCGCGTGCCTAAAATAGCCGTACTTTATTAAGTAAACGGCGAGGCATTTATCTTTTTTTTTAACTACTATCTAAACGGGTAATCCCCTTTTTTACTACTATATAAGTAATAATAGCTATTTATTCCTTTATTATAATAGTAGGACTAATCGGGCGTGTTTCCTACTAGGCTACGCCTACCCGAGTAGTTATAAAATAGATTCTATTATAATTATCTTTTACTAGTTAGAAGGTCGATTCTCGTTATAAGTAGATTCGTTGCTTATTTAAGCCTTAATACTATTCTTTTATGTCACGCACTGCCTAATTAGGCACTACGCGAAGGAGGTGTATTGCAATATAAGCTGTTTTAGTACTAGTAGATAGCTTAGTCATCCGCATTGGGTTATAAAGGCACCTTCGGGTGACCCTCCCCTCTGCTCCTCATGCCACTCCTCAGCAGGAGTCCAATACGATCCTTCTTCATCATTTTTTACAACACGTTGCTATAATCCAAACGTGATTTCGGATTCCATCCCGCCAAATCCGACCGCTGAAGAAAGGTCGCCTGGATGGCCTTCAGCAGACCACTTTCGTTCTTCGGGGGCTTGGGGCATGTTTTCCCGGCGTAAACGATGGCGTGTTTTTTTCGGCGAGAGGGGGGAAGTTTCGCGGTCGCATTGCCGCTGTATGCGCTCACACGCCTGACGAATTAGCCAATAAAAGTCATGAAAGGTAACCAGAAATCTCTTACAAGCAAATGAGGTGGCCTCCGGAATCTTGCACCACGACTCCTCTATGGCGGACAGTTTTGGCCTTTCCTTTTGGATCCTGCTGCTCGGTCGGATAAGTGATGATCTTCAGATCGATGCTTCAGCATTCGCTCGAGATGGAATAAGACAGGTCACTTGCCGTTCCAGGAGGGTACTGCTCCCCGTCGGGATTTTTCGAAGCTAGCAACTTCAGCACAAGTTTGAGAGAGCGCTTAAGAAAAGACGGTCTTGTATGCTACTACAGGAAGTGCTGAGTCCGCGCATAACAAAACTCTGTAAATGAACAAAGAACGTACCGTCGGTATCAACGATGGGAGTATCGCTGAGAGAATCCGCTGTAAGTGTTTCGCTGTCGAGGCTATTGGGTCTTGGTGGATCGGACATGGTTGCCAGTAGTGATCCAGCAATCATCTCAACCTCGGATCCCACTCGACAACGTAGCGACCAGAGTCTGGGGGTGGTCCTGCGCGAGAGAGAGAAGGGAGTGATCCCGACTCCGCTGGCGGGGAACGAGTGGGGATCATTCACACACGTCGACAGAGCCTCAAAAGAAAGGTGGGTACAGACGAACCACATATGCCGGCAGGCAATTGGTGCGTTCATCACTTGCATTTGGCAGCATCAAGGCAGTGACTCAGCCAGGCTTGATCTCCTTCACCGGTCAGGTTGAGGCGCAGCCTATAGACCTCTTCATTGGAAACACGTATCGTGTTGGCGCCCATATATCCGGGGCGTACATGCATTCAGCGCGACAAGGCTGACGGCTCCGATAGCTGTGTCGTCAATCGCAATGACATGCTGAATCACTGAACTCATCATCGAGAGAGAATACTAATTCAATGAGCAGCTTAAAGACGGAAGTGAAGGATTTCCTGGATTCTTGTTCATGGAGAGAAGACGCGTTGGGGACGATGGGCAGATTCTTCGAGAACAGGCTGCGGTGACCAGTTCAAAGGATGTGCTGCAGGTGAGATCGCATGTGCTTGCGGGGTGTCGAAAAGCGGGGTCGCTTCCAAACAACGTTACAGCAACGACGGTCGTATCAGCTGCATACTGCGGGACATGCACATGGGTTGAAGGCTCGCTAGCATTGGTCTGTAAGCGAAGAAGTTGGGAAGGCTGGCCCCGACGATACTTTAAACCACGGTGGATTCTCAAAGGCTTCATACGTTCCAAGATCCTCGAAATCATGGCGGATAAATTCCCCGACCCCAATCCAGTGCGAAATGGCTACGCTGAGCTTGCCGACATCATGGGCCCAAACCCCGGCATGGACTTGTTCAGCCGCTTTTCGTCCCTCAGCGCGCGTAACCTGTTGTACATGCAAGCCGAGCTCCTTGATCTCAGACGGAGGCTTCAGACGCTGGATGCGCTTGACCGCCAAAGAGGACTCACGTTCCACAAGAACGCACTGGATTTCATCACATCCGCCGGAGATGATGGTGATCGGGGTGAACAGTGGCGAATCATGGCCCAAATCCGAGAAAAGCTGAAAGAGTACCGTCAGTCACTTCGACGCAAAATAATCCAGGAAGTCCTTTCTGACTTGATATGTCCAGACGAAGCTCTGCTCCGCCAAGCGCGGGTCAACGGGCTAGAACGAGCCAATGAGCACGATCGCTCAATCTTGAGGAGCTGGTTGGCAGTGTGTAACGGCGATGGCATCTTCCCCGTCGGAATTGAAGCGCGCCCATGGCGAGACGATGAGAAAGAACGAGAGGACCTTGTTGCACTCTCGAGTCGGAACCATGATAGCTGCACGCAGTGGATGGCAGAGAAGATGATGCCCTGGCTCTACCACAAGGGGCTCGGCCCCGCCAAGAGCTTTGTCCGGGGAGTTGACGAGGAGGCGGGATTGGTCAAATGGAGTGACGAGCCCTACCGGGCTCTCTCGCGGGCTTTGAGTGTTCTGACATCAACGCTGATACCTTCTCTTGCTGTCACCGTTCTATACTTCATCCATAACTGTCTCGCGCGTATATGTGCGGCAACCATCTTCTCGGCAATGTTTTCTGTAACCCTGGCACTTCTGACAAAGGCTCGGGCGCCGGAAATCTTCGGGGCTACAGCTGCGTAAGTTTAATACATTGTACTTGCAGGGCTAAGCTAATGCTCTACAGATTTGCTTCAGTACAAGTTGTATTCATTGGAAGCGCTGGGAATGAGTAGCAAAATGGGGTCCGGGAACCACGAGCGGTTTTCCATACACTGGCAAATTTCCATGAAAGGCAATCACCTCTGATGTCCGCGAGACGTCTTCTGGACTGTCTACAGATATTTTACTTGCTTTTACTGCGAGGCGATAATTAACATACCGGTGTTTGTTAATCAGACGTAGATACACACCACAAAATGCATTGATGTTCGCAGCGAGCGTCGGGTGCCTTCCCAGTGTTATGCCCGAAATTCCGCAGGCCCCACATTCCGATCGATCTCATACGTTCCCGCATCGGCTAAGGAAGTTCCCGAAGCAATTGGTTAACAAAGCTTCCGGAATGCCGCGCCACGGCTCGGTCCTTTTGTACTACAACATGAGACGGCGCAAAGTATTCCTGCATTCAGTGTAGTGTTGATAGAATTGGCCCACTTTATCTTACTACGTGAGCCCTGCACACCTATAAAAGAGCTGTTCTTTGCGCGTCTACAGGCACGCAAGTCTTTGATTTTGCCCAAAAAAAGTTGAGTCAGACGGAACCTCCGTCAGCATTTACACAACCAACATGACCGACTCCGACTGGACAAGTCTCGCTACGATAGACCCGAAGTTCAAAGCAGTACGTGTTAAACTCCTACAATCCGGCCGCTACCATTTTTATTGACGCGATCCTCAGTTCTATGAAAAGATTGGCCCAGCCCCCAAACTTAGTGATGCCACGGATATACCAGCCTCAGCGGCCCGCGAAGTGGCCGAGGCTATGTTCACGGCAGTGCCCGGAGTAAACGTACCTACGACCATGGAGGGAGTTGAGAAGAGCCGCATCTCAATTCCTGTGAGGGATGGTAGCAGTATCGGCGCCGCTCTGTACCAACCGACACAGTCGAGCTCGCAAAGCACCGGTAGTCCGCTGATTGTCGCGTACCATGGCGGTGGGTGGTGTATGGGTGCTCCGAAGCTGGAGGAAGTGAACTGGTGAGCATCTTTCCGGCTGATGGGCCCGCCGTTTTCAGCTTTGAAAACAGTATTCGTACTGACGCGCCTGCTACTAAGCGTCAACGCCGTCCGGAGCTTCGGCGCCGTTTGCATGAGCGTAGACTACCGCTTGGCCCCCGAGCATCCTTTCCCCATACCGGTCAATGACTCCTGGGATGCACTGAAATGGGTGTGTACCGCCTCGTCAATCACACAACGCTAAATGTTCAGGCCCGTTGACTCCCCAACAAGATCGCTGCCAACGCATCCAAACTCCGCGCTGATCCTTCACGCGGTTTCATCGTCCACGGCGAGTCTGCTGGAGGGAATCTCGCAATCATTGTTGGGCTCCTGGCCCGGGACGAGAACCTCAGTCCTCCTCTGACGGGCCTTTCGGCTTCCGTCCCGGCGGTCTTGGCAAAGGAGGCTGTACCGAAGAGGTTCAAGCTGGAGTACTTGAGCTTGGAATAGAACAAGGATGCACCCGGTTTAGATGCTACAGCACTGGAACATCTTGTCGGTATGTCTATGGATGAATAAACTGGCGTAGTGCGTCATAAAACAAGTAAGAGGTAGAAGAGGACGGAAAAGGCTGACTCGGTCCCGCGGTGTAGTAAGTTATAACCCAGATAGAACGTTCCTACTATTCAGCGCCTTCAACTGGCCCGGCAGGCATGAAGGACTCCCTCCAACCGTCTTCTACGTTTGCGGTAAGCCAACGTCCATACGCAGCCCACAGCATTCCGAAGATCCCAAGACTAATGATGCCATGCAGGCATGGATCCCCTGCGGGACGAGGGTTTGCTGTACGAAAGGCTCATCCGAACGGAATATGGCGTCCGTACGAAACTCGTCGTATATCCCGGCTTACCGCATTCCTTCTGGTCAATCTTTCCCACTTTCGACGGGTCAAAGAAGGCGGCCCCAAACTTTACTGAAGGTTTTCGCTGGTTGCTTGAAGGTTGATCTTGCCATCACAGCGAAATCCGGCAGGGCTTTGCGCGCCACGGACGAGTAGCAGCCCAAGTAAGTGACGGCCGTAGGGAAGCCACAGTAGGGGAATATACAGGCATTTTACGTGCTGTTGCGAGCTACTTGTATTTCTAAGCATGATACGGTGCAGTATAAGCCCATACTTGCAGACCTCTCTACTCCTAAAATGTATACTCTACTCTCTATTACTGAAATTAACAAAGAAAACTCCAGAGAGTTGATTTGGGGATCCCGACGAATGCGAAAACATTTTGGCTGAACAAGCTAAGTAACCCAGGGTCTTTCGCTGCCAACAACTATTCCCACGTGAACACACATCCCATCTACAAATACTCGCAAACCTGCGGCTTGTCCACCTTATCCGTCCGGATCTCGAACGGAATACACTTGTCCTTGCCGACTTCATGGCCATAGGCCTTCTCCGCATAAACCAAGTACTCGCCATACGTCTCCGTCGGGCAAGCCAGCCAGTCACCGCCCTCGTAGTACAGTTGGGAAATATCCTGGCCCGCAACACGCGTAAACTTATTAGCCACATGACTGAAAGTAATGGACTTGTACAGCGGCCCAAGGTAAGAAAAGATGCCTCCAGCGGCGCCGGAAATATCGAGGAAGGCTTCACACACAAAACGTCAGCATCGAAACACCGGCGTCAACTCTTTGAGGATCACCTACTTTGCTGCGCGTCCTCCTTCCCGTCACCGTACGTGCTCAGCGCGCCGGCGCCGTCGGGCCCGTCGAGGATCGGCTCGACGTCGCCGCACGTCGAGTTGGTCTCCTTGCCGATGTAGAAGTAGCCGCCGGACGCCTTGACGTAGCTGTAGTGGATCGGCTGCTCGTACGCCAGCACGATCATCTTGAACGGGCCCGTGTCGGGGAAACGGGGGTCGACGGGCACGGCGGCGGCGGAGGCGAGACCGGCGGATGCGATGGCGGCTGCGACCTTCATTTTGGCGGTGATGAGGAGGTGATCGGAGGGAAGTGGGTGGGATTGGTGTGGATGTTTGGTACTGTTTGCGAAGTGCAGGAGTGGTGCATTGTAGGAGGTAGACAAGGCGGCGGACGTTAATTATATATACTTACAGCATTTTCGGACCGGGGGGCGACATGGTTGCGCCGCCGGAGATCATCGGACACTAATTGGACGTCATGTCGCTCGTATTTTGCTTGGCCTGCGTAGATCACGAAGCCTCCCCCCGCATGCAAGCCACTACTTATGTGGAACAGAAGGCTCACTTCGTAATTGCGGGTTACATTCAGTAGTGACACAGAAAAACTAAGAAACACGCCATGGTAGCGGCTTTTCTTGCCACGTCCTTAAATCCGTGTCATTGCTGGTTGTTACTCCATCTGGATTTGCGTGCATTCTCTCCAGTTTTGCGTTTATTTAGAGACATGCTTGGGTCCCTGAGATGCAGTCGTTCGGCGGAGAAGCTCTGATTGCCGACAACGGAACAGGAAAGAAACAAAAGTACAGTGCTCCCTGGCTTTAATAATGACGTAAAATGTCACACCGGCGGGTGGAAGCGCGCCAAGGAAGTAAATATAGAAGCCCTCTAGCTGCAAGGGGCCAAGTGCAGGGAACTACCCCAACCAACAGCAGATGCTCGCTTCTAAGAGGTTGTGGTCACATGCTTGATGTTCAGTTGTTCGATAAAACCTCGACGGATCGAAGAAGTAGAGACCGCTTAATCGAAGGCTTGTATTGGAATAGCACTGGTTGGTAGTTAGCAACTTGGCCAATGATCCAACAACTCTCGTTGCACACCAGACCTACTTTTTGAGATGAAGAGATATTGGAAAGTTACTGTCAGGCTTATCACACGCGCAATTTCCTCACGACGGACGATTGAGCTGCCTGATGCGTTGTGCACTTTCTTGCTACCCGGAGCCCCTCGATGAGGTGCTTGATGAAAACTGGGAATTGGCTTCTACTAGGCATTGCTACTGTAGACCAAAATTGATATATCTGTGGATGTATAATGGTCAAGCTCGAACAATTGTTCGCATTCCCAGCCTACGTCAACCACACGGCCGCATCAAAAATAGCCAGACACGCCCATCCCAAACCCCCACCACCACCACCTACGCCACCTGAAAGAAAACCTTCAACGGCGCCACCCGCCCCTTCCTCCGCCCCCCAACACCCTCCTCCCTCCACTGCAAGCTCGCCGCGCACTTCCTCGCCAACGCCGCGCCCTCCTCATCCCCCATCTCCTCGCACCTCCCCTTCATCTCCCCAAACCTCTCCTTCCAAAACCCCCACCTCGCCAAGCTCCACCCACCCACGCCTACCCCAGCCTCCCGCGCCAACTCCCCAAGCTCCGCGTCATCGTCGTCGTCGTCGTCGTTGCCGGCGACGGCTTCATCCTTCCCTTCCCCCCTCACCGCCATCCCCAACAGCGCGTGCCCCGCGTGCCTCGTCCACTCCAGCACCGCGGGCAGCATCTCCCTGACCGCGACGCGCTCGGAGTCGGATCCGTCGTCGCCGTCCTCCCGCCTCGTCTCGGCGACGGCGCGTAGCAGCCACAGCGCGGCGAGCGCGAGGCGGTCGTCGCCGTTCGCAGCGCGGCACGCGCCCAGGCCGACGAGGCGCGCCGTGAAGGACGCGAGGTTGCAGCGGTGTTGGGCGGGGATGGAGGCCGGGGTGGTCGGGGTCGGGGTCGACGTGGCTGTTGTTGTTGTTGTCGTCGTTGCGGGGGAAGAGGACGAGGGCGGGGTGGAAGGAGGGAGCAGGATGGCTCTCCACACAGCAAGCAGGTCGGGCACGAGGAACGGGAGATCCGTAAATAGTCGGGCGATACCGCCGGTCGCCGACGCGCCGGGGAAGACGGCATGTTCGACGGCAACACTCGCTCCCTCGACCTCTTCTTCCTCCTCCTCCGCCTCCTCCCCGGCGCCATCCCGCTCCCCGTGGCAGCCCTCAGACCCCGACGGCGGCAGCACGATCCTCGCCACAACCCCCCGCTCGCGCGCCGCGAGCACGAGCAGCGCCAGCCGGTCCATGGCCGCGTCGGCGGCGGGCGTGACCCGCGCGGCCTGCACGCACGTGTACCACAGGTCGTGCAGGTGGGCCGCGTACGCCCCGAGCGGGACGTCCGAGTTGGTGTAGCTGCTGACCAGCGCGTCGGTCTGCGAGCGGATCGTCTCCCACAGGGTCGGCGCCTCGCGGTCGTCCGCGGCGATGGCGTCGACCTGCATGCGCACGCGTTGGGAGTAGGTCGGGCCGGGTTGTTTGTAGGGCGGGATTTCTACTGCTGCTTCTGCCGCGGACTTGGTTGGGGTGTCGTCCATTTTTTTGCCTTTCTGGGATGTGATGTTAGAGGATGATTGGGTGGGAGATGGCAGAGGAAGAGTGGCGGTGGTGGATGCGAGCTTTGCGGAAACGCGGGCGTGGCCGGTCTTTTGGCTTTGCAGGCGGCGGCTCCTGGAACAAGGAAATGATATGCGTGCGGCGCAGCTCTGTCTTGTGGGACCCCGCAAGTATTGAGGAATCAGATCCCTGTACCTTACGATTCCTGCTGCCTGAACTCAGATTGCTTGGGTCTGTAGCCATCCGCCCTCTCTCTCTCTCTCCCCCTCTCGCGCGCGCGGGCGAGTCATGAAGGTCACGCTGGGAGGATGAGATATGTTGAGTAACAACCACGAGTGACTGGAAATGGAATAACACGTTGATGCTGCATTTGAGTGACCTCCTCATCAACTGGCTTTGGATGCTGGCCGTCGCCGGAACAGGAGCATCTGGATAGAATGACACCAGCAGGCTACGTACACTCAGGGTGCTTCGGTGAAGGGGGTAGACAAGCGAGATTCCTGAGGTGGCAGTTGAGCCGTAATAACGAAACTTGGGCAGATTGAAGTCCAACCTCAAGGGAGTAGCAGTATCGAACACCATCGAAAAACAACATGATAGTTGTCTTGAGCCCACAATAATCTTATCGAAAAACCATCCTACAGGTGATGGAACCAGTCCCAATGTGTACGATTCACAGCCATTTACAATTTATTACGAGCATGAAAAGACCATGAATCAGCGAAAAGGGCGGCCGGAGCTTTGAGATCTGTAAGACACTAACGCTGAAAGCGATGAGCCCCTACTGCATTCCAGGAGAAAACCAATGCTCTCTTGATCTGATTGGCTGGTTGAATTTCATGTAATACTTTTAACAGGCCGTGGCGAGACTTGCAGCGTCCACGTCAGCGAGGCCTTGCAGCGAATCGAACATATGTATGCAGCATGTTGTACCACCTCAGAAGATTCCCAACCCCACCTCGCACTCGAAGCTCAGCCTCGCCAAATTTACGCATCGACCTCGCAACATCGATTCCGTTTTCGACCAGCCAACGCATCCACGACAGACATGGAGGTTGCAGCAAGCATCATAGCTGTAGTCCAGATCAGCGGCAGTATTGTGAACCTCTGCTACGAGTACCGCAGGCTCCGAAAAGCGCCGCAGGAAGCAAAGAAGCTCATCCACAAGCTGAACAGCCTCGACATCCTCGTTGACAGCGTAGTCAGCCTCCTCGAAGACGATGACAGTCCGGACGAGAAGCGATTCCGCGCCATCGATTACCTCCAAAAGTCGGGAGAACTCGGTACTTTCAAATCTTTACTGTCAGAGCTGGAGAGGAAGCTGCAATTTCCGCACAAACTGGATACGTTAATGTTCCCGTTGAGAAGCAGGGACATTGAAGCGGCGCTGCAAGAAGTTGAAAACTTCAAAGAAACTCTCAAAATTGCCATGGGGATGCACGAACTTCGTCGTTTGAACGTCATAGACAAAAACGTCAGAACCATCCAAGAGTTACAAAAGGCTGGGGAACAAGGTACGTCCCAAAGCAGCGGGCCGCCGTGTGTGTTTCGAACAGGTGTTAAATACCATATAGAGCAGCGCATGAGCGACATCACGAAGTGGCTCAATCCTCCAGACCAAGACATCAATCACTACAAGAAGAAAAATGAGCGTATGGAGAACACTGGAAAGTGGTTGGCCACTGGAGCATACATACAGCAATGGAAGCAGCATGCGTCATCTGTCTTCTGGCTCTACGGAATTCGTAAGTTCCCCATGGTTGGTCATGTCTTTGAGGTACTGACAATTACAGCCGGCTGCGGGAAATCAGTACTAAGGTTCGCGTTATCCAAGTGATATCTTTGATTGCTGCTGACTTGTAAAGCTCCATCCTGATCGACTCACTGAAACAGGGCATCGAGCAAAATAAGGACGAGGTCGTTGCGTACTTCTATTTCGAGTTCTCGGATGCGGGAAAGCGCAATGTCGACGGCATGATACGATCTCTCATCTCGCAATTAACTTCGACGAACGGCAAGCCATGCGCAAAGCTCGAGCAACTGTTTGACCAACACGAAGGCCGTCGACAAGCTCCACTACCGATGCTTCTCTCAGTGCTTCGTGAGCTCATCAGCCAATTCGTCCAAGTATACATCGTCGTCGACGCTCTCGACGAGAGCGATAGCATCGAAGAGACACTTCGTGTGATTACCAGCATGGTGGACTGGCAGATAGCATCGCTTCACCTCTTCTTGACCTCTCGGGAGCTGAGAATGGTATCTGGAACCCTCGATGCCATGCACACGCCGAGTTTCAGAGTACGCGTCAGCGACGAGCTCGTCGGTCCTGACATACACTCATACATCCGCACCGAAGTCGAGAAATTACCCCATTGGGGTCCCGAAGTCCGTTCTACAATCATTAAGGTGCTCATTGAGAAAGGGAATGGGATGTAAGGTGTGCCCGCTCTTCGAATACGAACTTGAAACTTAACGCCAAAGCAGGTTCCGACTCGTCTCTTGCCAACTCGATCTCCTTCGGAACTGTCGCAAGCAGAGACATCTCTGGCAGCTTCTCGACTCACTACCACCCACTCTTGAAGAGACATATCGGCAAATACTCGACGCCATCCCGCTCGAAGATCGCCCGGACACAGTCAGGGCGCTCGAGTGGCTGGCATTCTCCGCAAAGCCCGTTCGACTAGAGGAACTGCCCGAGGCTCTCGCCGTCGACTTGAACGACCACTTCGGATACGACGCCACCATGAAAGACGTCGCGATAAGCCATTCCCCGCTTCTGAATTCCAACCTCGTCACCACGTCACGGTTCCGAAGAAGGGGCTCTACACGTACGGATGGAGCCTACTACCGTCAAGTCCTACGTCTGGACACCGAATTTTCCGAAATTCGACTCGCCCACGCATCGGTAAAAGACTACCTCCTCTCCTCCCGGGCCTCGTTCTTCACCCTGGACGCCACGCTGGCCAACCGGTCCATCGCCCAGACGTGCCTCTTGTACCTCCTGCACACACACCCTTCCGCATCGGCTTCCTCGGCCCGCAGACGCAAGACGACCTCCTCAAACGCTGGCCCCTGCTCCTCTACGCATCGCACTGCTGGCTGCACCACGTCAACGAGCTCGGCGACGCCGGCGACCTCGACGAAGCGACGTGGGCACCTCCATCCAGCGCCCGTTCGCCTCCAAGAACCTCCCCGCGTGCGGCAACTACGGGCGTGTGGACCGCCGCCCTGCTCCCGGACATCAGCACCGGCTGGGAGGCCGGCCGACAACGACGCCGCCCTACCACGCCCGCCTCGCGCGGCGCGACGTCCGTCGTCCGCAGGCTGCTGCCGCTGCTCGCGTCCCCCACCCCCACGGCGTACTTGTCCGCCACCGATATCGACCGGCTCGGCGGCAGGCACGCCAGCACCCCCCTGGAAGTCGCCGTGTACCGCGGCCACCTGGAGCCCAGGCGGCGCGGCTGCGGCTGCTCCTCCGCGCGGGCGCCGACCCGAACGCCGGCGACGGGGCGCGCAGGGGCGAGAGCCCCCTCTTCCGGGCCGTCCTGAAGGCGGAAGACGACGAACGGCGGCCCGACGGACGCGGGCGGGCCCGCCGAGACGATGATGATGATGGTCGGGGTTGCTGCGGCGGTTCGGCGCGAACGCTGCGGATGGACCAGCTGGAGGCGTTGCGGCGCATGTTCTACGCGCGCGGCGCCAACTGGCCGCGGGGCCTCGATGCTTTCATCGCGAGGGAGAGGGGGGAGGGAGTCGACGGTCGGTTGGAGGCTGACGGGCGGATGATGGTGGTGGACGCGGCCGGCGATGCTGCTCCCGGTTGGCGGGACGTTTTGCCGGGTCGAGGCAAGATGTGTTGAATCGAAGCGACCTGAGTTGCTCTCTCTCTCTCTCTCTCTCTGTAGGAAGACTGGGATCATGTGCAGATGCAAAGTTGTTGGTGGTGGGTACACGGGTGACGTCGGGGCGGACCGAAAAACCTCGCTGTTTGTTCGATATGTGCCTGGACAACCGCACTCCTGGTTCGCCTCCTCTCCGTGCCGTTGTACGTGGATTTACAACTCATATTTCATCGTGAAAACCAAAAAGTCTACATGCTCTTTCCGACGCATCTCGGCAACCGATGCCAACCTTTGTCAAACCGATATGAAACCCCACCAAAGGTCCACGGAAGAAGGCCATCTTCATCATCAACCGACATCACCACCTCCTTTCTCCCCTCCCCTCCCCTCCCCTCCCCTCTACACCGGCTTCCCCGCAACCTTGAACGGATGCGCCTCGGTATTAAACACCCAGCCATTCGTCCCGCCCTCGCCGCCGTAAACCTGCCACTCGTCCTCCCCCGCAAACATCAGATACGCATACTTCATCACCTCCGCGAACAGGAAGCTCTCCTGGTTATCGTCCGCCGCGCCGCCGCCGACCGCGTTCACGTCCGTCACGGCCGAGAAGCCGCTCCCCCGCCGCGTCGTCGCGTTGATGCTGACGAACGCCTCCCACGCCCAATCGCGGTACCGCTCGTCGCGCGTCTGGCGGTACGCGTAGTAGTAGCTCTCCAGCACCTCCGGGCGGAGGTCGTAGAACGAGTCGCTGATCCAGAAGCCGTTCCGCCGGTAGAACGCCGACTGGTTCGCCGGCAGGGTCGACGTGTTCCACGAGAAGCTCTCGGGGCCGATGCCCGTGAGGGTCGCGGCGTACGTGTTGCGGCAGCCGGCGACGAGGGCGAGGCCGAAGTCGACGTAGTCCTGGCGGTCGAGGACGGCGCCGCCCAGGATGAAGTTGCCGCCGTCGAAGCAGGCGAGGTGCTGCGAGGTGTTGCGCGTGGTTTGGTTGACGTAGTAGGCGAGGTAGGTGATGTCGGGCCGCGAGGAGGGGTGCGAGGCGAGGTGCGCGATGGAGGAGTCGACGGCGAGGATCCAGCTGGGGGGTGGGTTAGTTTTTTTTTTTTGTTTTGCTTGTGCCGGGCGAGGTGCTGTGGGAGGAGATGTTCGGGTACATACCGGTCCTTGTATGCGCTAAAGCGGTCCGTGTCGTACATCCACATCTTGATGAGGTACTCGTAGAAGGAATCGGTGCCGCCGGTCCAGCCGCCCTCGGCGTCCACGAAGCTGCCGTTGGCGATGGAAATGTCACTTCCGACGAGACCGGGCCAAGGCTCGTTGTACGCGGGCTGCGGGTTCAACAGGTACTTTTCGGCCTTCTGCGACAGCTGGGCGTATTCATAGTCACCAAGAAGGTCGGACAAGTGCGTCCATTCGAGCACTAGCGTGCCCACGGTTGCGAGGCCGTTCGTCTGTGCGCCGTCGTTGCTCCGGTTCGTGAACAAGAGGTTGTTGAACGGAACCCCCGAAGGCGTGTCGAAGGCGTACTTGAGCGCGTCGGCCAGCACCTTGGACTGGCGGAGCAGGGCGTCCACATTGGAAGACTGGTGTTCTCAGCCCGGGGGGGTTTCAAGCACGAGATGCGCCGTGCAACTCACGTTGTTCGCCAGGTCTGAAAGAGGCCCCTTCAACAAATCGTAGGCGGAGAGCATGCCGGCGAGGTAGCGGATGGTGGTCTCGAACAAGCTGACCTCGGTCGCCGTGGTGGTGTAGTCAATGGTCGGGATGTAGTCGAGAATCTGGTTGACCACCACCTTGTCCTTCATGATCAGGGCCGTGCTTAGCGCATCGACGGCGCTCGCACCCCAGCCGTTCCTGCAAGCATGTCAGGGCACGGCATGCTGTGAAAATCTTCCGAGGAAGCTTGCCTGGTATTTCCAAAGCCGTTGGAGACGGGGTGAAGCTCATCATTGGGGAAAGCGTAGGTGTAGTAACCGTTCCAGGCAAAATTGAAAGCCTCCTTGACCGCAGCCGCTTTCTCTGCAGTCCCGTTCGGGTATTGACGAGGATGATGGGGAAAGGCGACAGCGGCGAGGAGCTGCGGGCCCAGCAGAAGCAGGGAGGAAAAGAAAGAAGGCGCCATGATCAGGGAGGTAGTAGTCGCCCTCGGCGGTCTATAATTGTCTAATTGCGTAGCTCTATTGCAAACGAACGAAGGGAGAGCAACGGAAAAGAGAGCGGGATTTAAAGGAGCGGGAGGGCAAGCAGGCACATGTCGGGGTTAAGAAGGGAGAGACAGAAAAACATGGGGGATGACGGCGTGGATTGGCGGCGGGGCGTGCAGGGGAGCTTTGATTAAGCAGAAATGCAGACATCTGGGTAACATGGGGCTACCCATGACCTGGGCGGCTGACGTTCCTATCAGGCGTGCAGACCGGGGTAAGCTCCTGGGACGCGGTCGGCGACGCGGCGCGCGGATGCACGCGCCGCAGATCATCATGGTGTTCGGTCTCGGCCTGTGGGCGCACGCGGTAAATGTTGATCAACAGACTCGGGCAGTGGCTTTGCGTGGCGCTCTTGAGTGCTGACGGCTTGACTCCTGACTCTGGGGAAGCGACCGGGGTCCGACTGGCGCTGAGAGTGGGGAGTTTGCTGCCGGGATGGCGGCGGGTGTACTGTGTAGGCGCCGGTTCTGCACGAGGGGCGAGCTAGCGTGAGGGGCATGCATTATATTGATTCCTGCTGGCGGCGTTGGGGCGGATGGGCTGCACCATGTTTGGCGGTGAGGAGGCGTCGAAGAGAAAACAAGACAGTAGTGTCTTTGGCGCGTGCCAGAAGGAGGGGTGAGCGGGTGAGCGGGCGGCTCTGGGGTTAGGCCAGATCAAGCAGGTGCCGACCAACCTTGTCCCTGCTCTGGAAATCCTTTTCTCTCTCACATCCCTCGCCCTCTGCGATCGACAGGAACAGTACCACGGTCGACGCTGGCTTTCCGGGACTCCGTTGCCATGCGCTGCATGGTCAATGACGGCATTTAGGCTCCGTCGGCCGACGCTTAAGGCTGACTGACTTCCTGTGCAATTTCGCTCCTACTTTCCCCGGGCGAATGACCACTTCGCATGGCTTCTTACTGCACTGCTGTTAAGCAGTGCTACGCTACTTACCTCCCCGCTTCGTGCTGCCCGCCTTGCGATCCCGCTACCGTGCCAGCAAACTCAACCCGCATGCTAATAATAGACGCAGTTCCATCTTTGACAGTTGGCAATCTTTCCTTTTCGACCCGCAGCGACTTCATGCATCCGACACCACTTTTGATCGATCACGTGATGCCGCCTGCGCCTCTGGAACACCACGAGAACAAAACCTGATCAGGGTGCCTGTTACACAGCATCGACATCCGTCAACGCGGATGAGAACGAGCCGGGAACCGACATCTCATCCGCGTGCTTGTCCCGTCTGGGCGGGAAACGGCCACGTGCTGAGCGGAACCTCCTCCATCATAAGAGAAAACATGGATCGGCTGATTCTGAGCGCATCCGTGCTTGATGATTTCCCATGCCCAAATCCTTCTCAACGTTGAGAGCCTTGCCATCTAAGGGGGGATGTACATACCGAACAAAATTCCATGCACTACTCACGTCAAGTTCAGGCGTATTTCGTGGAACTGCCGCCTTGTTCAGCTCGTCGTTAGGAGGCCACCGACTACCGGGTTACTCTGACTGACCATCTTACCGCACTCAAATTCCCACGCGCCATCCCCTACCCAGAAGCATCAGCCTCCGAAACGCACGCGTTCAGCTCGCACCGATTGGCAACGGAAGCATGCGGTCGACTGCCTTGCCTCCTCTCGCGGTCGTCGTACGAACGGCGGTAGTCTCGCGCTCGTAACAACTGCCGTGCGATGCCAGCGCGAAGACTGCCCCGTTTCCGTTCACCGCCTCGTGCAGCTGTGCGACGCCGCTCTCGCAAATCTGCTGGCAGTCGCCAGCTCGCCTTCCACCGACGCCCGAGACGGGAAAGAGGAGAGAAGAAGGTGCGTCGCCGAAGAACGCATGTAAGGTGGGTTCCACGGGAGATGCGCCATGTGGCGCTCATGATCTACTGAGGCTGGCCCGCCGTGTTCACGGCACATGCAAGTCTCAGCGCCATACTGTATTGGCACGTACATCGTGGATCACGTCGATTTGTTTCTCCTCGCTTACGAAGCACTCGTTGTATCCTCCTTGCTTCCCCACGCAGCCATGGCGGTTGGCCCCGCGCGGCTACACGGCCTTCAAACCCCCCCCCAACTTCACTGCCGACCAGTGTTGATATACTCTTCTTTCAGTGAACGGCACCACAAAAAGCAGCCAAGTTCGTACTCGGTCTAAAGTAACACGAAATCTTTGATTCTCGGTCTAGCAAAGTTCAGCAGTTCAAGCCACCACCACTACACCAAACCTCCCTCCTCTGGCAACATCAATCAAAACCACCACCGTCCAAACCGCACCATCCTCTCCCCTTTCCCCCCTCAAACCAAACAAAAAAAAAAGGAAAAGAAAGAAGAAAAACAAACCTCAATCCTGCCCAAAGAACCCCTCCCCCCTCAACTCCTCCCCCTTGCCCGCGCGCGACCGGATGATCTCCATCAGCCGCCACGGCACGTCGAAGCGGTCCATGACGATCTCGACGACCTGCAGGAGCGACGGGTCCGCGAGCTCCGGGTCCGCGAGGGCGGCGACGAGCTCGCTCTTGGAGGCCACGCGGCGGTAGCAAGTGCCCGGACTCGGGTGCTGGAAGAGCGGGAGCAGGTGCTGGTAGGAGAGGCGGTTGACGTCGTTGTACGCTGCGTGGGCACGCATCCCTCGCGTATCAGCATGTGCGGTGCGTGGTCTTCGCCGGTGCGGGGGGAGGTGGGGAGGGGGGAGGGGGAGAGAAGGGACGGGGGAGAAAGGGTGGTTGAACGCTTACAGAAGTTCGCCCCGTGGATGATGCGCTCGATCGTGTAGCCCTTGTTGTTGACGATGAAGACGATCGGCCGCGTGCCCTGCTGCACCATGGTGCCCAGCTCCTGCACCGTCAGGCCGAGGCTGCCGTCGCCGACGAACAGCAGCGTGCGGCCGCGCGCGAAGCGGGGGGCTTCCGGCGACCCCTCGCGCCGCTTCGCCGCCGCCGCCATCTCCTCGAGGGCGAGCTCCGAGCCCAGCGCCGCGGGGACGGACCACCCGATGGAGCCGTAGTAGGTTTGGGCGACGAACCTGGTTGTTTCGTTTCCTTTCGGTCAGTATAACCGCCCCTTCTCGAAACGAAGGCGGAGGAGAGAGAAGAAAAAAAAAAAAAAAACTCACCGCACGTTCGGCACGGGGAACTTCGCGTCGGCCAACCCGAACGTGCTGGTCCCGGTATCCGGAATCACCACGTCGCCCGGCCTCAGGAACCCGTCCGCGATCGTCGGCCACAGCCACTCGTGCGTGATCGTCTGCTCCGGAAACCCCTTGTTGTAGCGGCAGTTGTCCGGATGCGCGGGGTGCCCCGGGCAATCCCTCAGCGACGGCAGCGCCGGCATCTTCACCTCCCTTCCCCTCCCGGGCCACTCCTTCCGCACCAACTCCGCCAACTCCCCCAACAACGCCTTCATGAACGTGCCCCCGAACCTTTCCCCCCGCACCACCACGTCGAACGGATTCACCACCACCGCCCCCTTCTCCACGTCGATCGGCCGCGTGAAGCCCCCCGTGTTCGTGTCGCACGGCAGATCGCCCAGCACGAGCACGACGTCGCTCTTCCCCAACGCCTCCGCCACCCCCGGCGCGCCCAGCGCCCCGTTCAGCGTCCCCACGAACAGCTCATCGCACTCGTCGACGATGCACTTCCCCATGTTCGACGCGTACACGGGCAGCCGCAGGGCGGCGACGAGCGCGCGCGTTTCCGGGACGGCGTTGTGGCGCTGCGTCAGGCAGTCGACGTAGACGGCCGGGTTGGCGGCGGCGCGGAGGGCGGCGAGGATGGCGGTGGCGGCGGCGTGTTGGGCGGAGGGGTCGACGGGGGGAGAGACGTCTAGGGGGGTGGAGAGGAGGGTGGCGGGGACGGTTTCTTGGGAGAGGTCGAGCGGGAGGAAGATGTAGACGGGGCGGGATTGGATGAAGCATTCGCGGATGACGCGCTGGGGAGGGAGGGGGTGGTGGGTTAGCATGAGTTGGGGTTTTGGGGTGGTTTGAGGGAGGAGGGGGTGGGGGTGGTGGTGTTGTTGGGAGAGGGAGGGGGTTGGGAAGGGGAGGGGAGGGATGGGATTGTGCTCACGTCGATTTCTGCGGGCGCGGTGTTGATGTCGTCGAGCTCTGCTTCCGCCACCCGCGCCAGCTTGGACATCTTGCTGTAGACCTGTGCCGCTTGTCAGTATATGAAGAGAAGGGTGAGGAGATGCCCTTCGGCTCGGCGCAGGTACATACCTTGTGGTCGGGATCGTTGCTGATGGCGTGGTGTATCAACATGCGTTCCTTCTGCATCTTCCTCGTGGTCTGCCCGACGACGTGGATGACCTTGACCTGCTCGCTGTGCGCGCCGGCGATGCCATTGAGGGCGCTGAGCTCGCCTGCAACCAACCATACCACGTCAGAAGAGCCTCCAACCCCATCTGCAGCAAACGCAGAACTCACCGACGCCGTGAGTGGTGACGACGACACCCGGCACGCCCTTGACCCGACCGTACCCGTCGGCGGCGTAAGCGGCGTTGAGCTCATTCGCATTCCCGACTGCGGTTGCCCCGTTAGTTTCGCAACCACGCAAAATCCCGAGCTCTTGATTGATTGACTAACCCCATCTCAGGCCTTCCACTTCGTAGATGTAGTCGAGGAACTGGAGGTTGAAGTCTCCCGGAACTCCCTACGAATGCACGTGAGTAAGTAGGTTCCCGGATTTAAGAAAACAGGGGAGCGGTTCACGTACGAGAATGGTATCGACACCGACTTGATGCAGCCTGAGGGGTTGTGTCAGTCATGTTTCTCTCTTGATGCACGTGGCGTGTAAGTGAATGGACACGAACCTTTCCCAGAGGTAGCGGCCAAGCGTAATGGTCGACATGTTGAGATGCGGGGTAAAGGATGGGTTTGGAGGTGTGTTGGGGAAAACTGTAAGTGGCCGGGTGTGTGAAGTAGCGAAGAGCCGCCTAGAGCTAGAGGTTGCAAAGTAGAAGAAGAAGAAGGTGCATGGAAAAAAGAGGTGAACCAAGGAAAGGGATGCACGCAGCCAAGCGTTGGGCGGCGCGTGGTGGTAGCCGAAAGGGCGCGGCTTTGTATGTACATCACGGCCAGCTGATTGACTCGCCAGAGCTGGTCTTACCGAAGACCCCGCGCCTTCCTCGTTGATGGTAATCGCGGAACAGCCGGGCCAATTGGAGCAGCTGCGGCGCGGCGATAGTGGCTGACCTAGTGAGGGGCATTCCTCTCGTAATGCTCGCAGAGATGCGCGTGCTATTCCCACCCCCCGGCTATCCGCGGCCTTACGTCAGGACTGCGGGGATCCCGCATAGCCCCCCACCACAAAGGATTCAGGGTCCCCCGTATCACCGAGCATTCCTGGCAGAGCCGGCCGGAAAAAAAAATATCATCATTCAGCTACAGTGGTATATATACTACGATCATTCTCTTCTGCATCCTCCATGCTCGGGACGAGTGACCGGAACAAACGGGGGGGTTTTCAAACCTTTGCCCCCTCCTGCTCTCTTCAAAGGCCTCCCCCTCGTTCACCGCTCATTACACACGCGCGCGCTGCGCTACCAAGACAGGCGGGAATATGAAACGTAAAAGCCAAGGGGAATCTTCGCTCACGCGCCAGCGGTGGAAGGCTGAGTGGCGCCGGCCACCGACTGCTTCTTGGCCTCGTCGAAGCTGGCCAGCCTGAAGTCGTACGTCACCTCGAAGTCGGCCTTGGGGTCGCCCTTCCTCTCCTTAAAATCGATGATCAGCGAATCCTTGACCGCGAACACCGAGTCGTCCTCCAGGTGCTTGTCGTTCCTGTCGAACACCTGCGTCACGATGGGCTTGTAGTTGGGCGCCGACACCTGCAGAACGTTAGCCGAAAGATCTCCCCCCCTTTATCACAAACCAAAATGACTGACCAAGAAGTGGATGTGCGCCGGCCTCATGGGGTGCCTGTCCAGCGCCGTGAGCAGCGCGCCCGCGGGGCCGTCGTACGGGATGGGGTAGGGGACAGGCCGCAGGCAGTAGAAGCCGTATTCGCCGTCCGGGCCGGTGACGAAGCGGCCGCGCAGGTTGAAGTCGGGCTGCTCGGGGTCCTGCTGCTCGTACAGGCCGTTGGGAGCCGTGTGCCACACCTCGAGCTGCGCGCCGGCGATGGGCTTGCCCGTCGTGAAGTCGACAACGCGGCCGTGCATCCACGTGCGGTCGCCGTGCTCGCCCTCCTTGCCCTGCACGATGTTGCCGCCCATGGGGTACTGCGGCGAGTCCTTGCGGTAGAAGGGCCCCAGGATGGCCGTCGCGGTGGGCGCGTCGGCCGCCTCGGCTGCCAGCTTGTACGTGATTTCGTCGACGAGGGACTCGAGGCCGAGGATGTCGCAGACGAGCTGGCCTTCGTTGCGGCGGTCGTTGGACATGCGGCCGGCTTCGTTGATCTGGCGGGGGAGTCAGCTCTACTCTGGTGTCTCTTTTTTTTTTTTTTTTTTGGTTGTCCGTGTCCACGTACCAGCTCAAGACCCTGCAGCCATTCGTCGACGGTAAGCTCGTTCTCGCGGGCCCAGTCGTGAAGGTGCTGGATGGCGCTGCCAATGACCTGCTTCACCCGCGGCGAGGCCTTGGGACCGGTGGCATTGATGACATTCTGGGTGAAGTTGGGGTCGAAGCGGTGGTTCGCCGCCGCGGTGCCGTTGGAGGTGCCGTTGGGAGCCATGGTGCAGCGCTGGGAGATTGGAGGTGTGAGGGAGGTGAGCGGAGGAAGTAGCGGCGTCAGACGAGTGAGGGGAAGGTCGTTGGGGGATTCGACGGCGCAGTGCGAGTGGACAGTTTATATTCAAGGAGTCTCACGGCTGATTGTTAATACTGCCCCCATGAATAGACGGCTGATCCACCCTCAGCGCCATCGCGGGGACGGCGCCGCGGGGCTGCCATGGCATGCGTCGGGAGACGGTCGGATAGCGGTTCACCTTATCGGATAGCGCACGCTGCCACTGGCGTGGTGGACTTGGGTCGGCCGAGGGGTTGACACGGAGCAGCCGGGGAACGCGACACGGAGGCACACGGCCGGGGCAGGCGGTGTCAAGACCATGTCGGCTCGGCAGGGAGTCGTCTGATATTTGACTTCCGGGACAGCGCTGCGGGACTTCTGGGCGGGCGCGGATGGGCTCCGTTCGAGCGTCCAACACGCTGAGGAACCAATTCCGCAGTGGGTGCGTGCCGTAAGATCTACCTTCTGGATTCGGGCCTGCGTGCACCGGCGCGCGAAGGGGGCAGGTGTCTATTCCAGGTTGATGCTCGCGATGCGCGCAGCTCCCGAGTCCAATGGGCGGAGCTGCGTTTGGCCTTATGTAACGCGCCAAGCCGCTCCGCCGTGAACCCGCAACCTCACTCCAACCGCCCCAGCCCATCGCGAGAAGCTCAGAGCACCCCACCTATCGACACAATGGCTTCCGGCTTTGGCCTCAACGGCGGTACGCCTCCTCGCCTCTCCAATTGCTCCGCTGCACCGCCTGCCCCGTCTCCGTCAACCCGGCACGATCCGTCCCCGTCGCTCGCACACCTCCGTCCGACTCCATCTCGCCCACTCGCGCGACGCTCGATCCCCCCGCCGTCCTCGACCCTGATGCTGATGCGCCGTCTTTTTCAATCACAGGTCCCTCCCGCTGCTTCCCCTTCTGGCAGGAAGTCCTCGCCTGCTACGTGACCAACAGCAGCGCCGAGAACACGAACGGCAAGAGCCAGTGCCTCGCCCCGCTCGACGACTACTACGAGTGCCTGCACCACAAGAAGGAGGTACGCGCGACCCGACATACCCGCACCCGGAGGCACGAGGCGCGAACGCTGGCCGCCTCCGCCGGCGGCGCGTGAGATGACGAGGGAGGGCTGACGATGTGGTTTTTGAAAACGCGTACAGCACGCCAAGACTTTCGCCATGCAGGCTGCCCTCCGCAGGGCTGAGATCCAGGGTGGTGCCGCCCGCGACGGCGAGCGCAAGCCCGAGGACGTCAAGACCCTGGGCCTGCTGCCCGGCGGTCCCGAGGAGAAGAACCTGAGGCCCGGCCTCATCCCCGCGAAGGGCCCGTCCCTGTTCTAGACGCGACACGTGGTGGTCGAAGGGAATCTTGCGTGGGGAGGAGACGATCAAAGGCGCAAGGGGGGAAAGACTAGAGATACAATCGAAGGCGCCGGGTACTGGGATCCGAACGGGCCCCTTTTGTATATGATATCCGTCGTCGGAATTCCATGACATATGGAGAGCTGTTTTCTTTTTTGTTTGAAAAAGTAATCTCTTTGCGAGTTTTGCTAATCCACACGCGGGCAAACGATTTGCGCTTGAGAACAACTGCGAGTCGAGATACATACAGGTCGGTATCAGTAAACCAATCAGAAGTATTATCACAGGACGACCTTGCTCGCGAATCCGGGCAGACGATACTGCTTCCGCGGAACTCCGTGCTCCGGATCCACGCCCACAATCGAGCCGCTCTCGTCCGAGGCGAACGCAGCCCATCTTCCGACACGATCCCCATAGCGATCATTCAACACTTCTACCACGCTCACCCGTTCCGGCCTGCTTCCACCGGCTTGAGAGGGAAGGTTGTTCGAGAAAGAGTGGAAGTTGACTGCGTCTTGGCGGGTAAGAGGCTGTAAGGTGATCAGGAGGTGGAAGTCGGCGTGGGCCGGAAGGATGGGAGAAAGAGCTGGCATGACATGTCCTGCAGATGCGAAGATGGATGGAATCGGGTTTTTGGAGGGGGCTTGCGTGTGCTGTGGCGGGTTGGTGGCTGATGGAGGGGGTTTCGGGACGGTGGCTACGGCGTTGATGAGGACGGTGCTGAGTTTGTGCGTTTTGGTGAGCTGGGACAAGGAGCGTAGAAAGGACGTCAAAAGAGCGGAAGCTGGTACTGTCAGTCTTTTACTGTGTCGATGAGGGCTCGTAGGGCATACCTTGGGCGTAGTTGGTTTTCATCATAGGGCCGACCGCGTGGGTGATGTTGTCTACCACGATCATGCCGATTCTCCCATCTTCTACTTCTTCCTGCATCTGCTCTGCGCGCCGCTCTATTCCCTCATCTTCTGTGGATTGTGCTTCCTGATCGAGCAACATTGCATCATCGTCCTCATCTGTTTCATCGTCGCTGTCAGGGATGGTGCTCCGAATGCGCGGTAATTCACGACAGGTTTCTCGTTCCTCGGCCGGAGCCTGGTTCCCGATGCTTGTGGGTTCATGTGAAGGAT
The DNA here is from genome assembly GCA_022560015.1 of Diplodia mutila. Lineage (NCBI taxonomy): Eukaryota > Fungi > Ascomycota > Dothideomycetes > Botryosphaeriales > Botryosphaeriaceae > Diplodia > Diplodia mutila. The sequence goes on along the minus strand of JAFISB010000076.1, from coordinate 145,142 downwards.
TGTCTGTTTGGTGCTCTTGTTCACGCTGCTGGATCTCAAGTTTCTCTCGCGCCTCGGAAATGGCTTCGATCATGCCTAGAAAGTCGAAAACTCGCATGATCTTCACCCTACCGAGGGTTTCTTCGGCAGCCACTTCTTGTGCTTCTGCTGCGGCGTCGATTTTTCCATAGCTCTGATGGCCTCGGATTCTTGATAAAATTGCATTGTAAAGTCTGAGGACGTCAAAGGTGCCGGTGGTGTCTATCACAACGGCTTGGTTTGTCGGCTGACTCAGCAGGTACGTGGTCAAGAACGCAAAAGCAAGCTGGAATCGTCAGAGTTTGGTGGCTTCGAAGTATGAACGGTACTGACCGCGGTCTTTCCGATGCCTTTGTCGCCGCTAATGCATGTTACGCCTCCGACACCTTGGTCAAGGCCTCCTCTGAGAGCGTCGTCGATTTCGCGGATGCCGCAGCCTGTTCGCGGCAATTGTCTGGCGCCCGCGCTGGGGGTTGGCGGAAGTAATGAGGAAGCCAGGATTGGCTGAATTTTGGTTAACACATCCATCCCTGTCTCTAATACTTCATCCGAGCTCTTGATGTTCTTGGCAGGGAAGTGGGTGAGAGGATGGTCAGAGTGTCGGCACCGATCGGCTACCCGGAGCGATTTAGGCAGCCGCGCTAGTCAACCGGCTGCTTAGCGGCCCGCGTTCCTTTTCTGATCGACGCGTCGGCTATCGACCTTCAACAACAACAACTCTCATCACATCATCACCGTGGATCAATGACTTTTGTGTCAAAATGAATGAATTCACCGTACGCCTTCATCTATACTCCAGCGAAGAGACAATGGACCCATATCCTCCTACATTTCCGCCCAAAACCGAACCAAAAACACCCAAGCAAAATGACAAACGAAACCAGTCCTGAGAGTTCCAGCTCCCGGCTCTCCACCCTTACTCCTTTTTGTCGATAAGAAACTGTCGAACCTATGAATAAGAGGATGCCGTAGCCGTCTCATAAGCCGGAGCCATCTCGTAAATCGGAGGCGCTTTTTCGTACTCTTCCGTCTGTGCCTCGCCATCATATCCATTTTTCTCGACCTGGAACCACACACAGTTAGCAAGGACCTTCATGACGAAAAAAGTAAGAAGGGCATAACACACCGAACCATCAGCCTCGTCGCACCCGCCCATCCCAACAGCGGCGGCACCACCAACCGGGAAATCGGCATAAACCTCGACCTTCCTCCTCAACGGCAGCCAGACCGTGCGACTGGTCGGCCGCGGCTCCTCATCATCACAATCATCACCATCGTCCGAATAATCATCGAAATGGCTGCCGCACGCCCGCTCCTCCGACGACGGCCGTTCCGCCTCGTACGCCAGCCCCAGCGTGACCTCCAGCTCGTACGTGCGCGCCACGACGACGCCTCCTCCGTTGCCGCTGCCACCACCGCTGCCACCGCCGCCGCACAGCACGTCGAAGCTCGGCGCGACGGACGCCGGCACCGGCCTGTCGCTCCACAGCCCCGCCGGCAGCGGCATGCGCGCGCCGACGGGGGCGTCGGGGTGGCCGATGGGGACGCGCAGGTTGCTGCTGCTCGCGACGACCCACGTGTCCGCCTTCTCCCTCTTCCTCTTCTTCCTCTCCCGCGGCGGCTGCTGCTGCTGCTGCTGCTCTCCCGATCTCGACGGTGGCGGCGAGGGGGACGTCTTCTGCACGGACGTGTAGCCGATGAGGGCGACGTGCAGGCTGCGCAGGTAGAGCTGCCCGGAGAAGGCGTTGACCTTGCGGACGGTCAGCGAGAGGGGCGCGGCGCGGTTGCGGACAAGGATGGCGGGCTTGGGGAGGCGGGCCTCGATGAGGATGGAGGCGAGTTCGCGGGTCGGCGACGCCACGGCCGGTGTTGTCGGCGTTGCGGAATCCGACGACGAGGTGGTCGGCCGGGACGGTGGTCCCTGGAGGTCGAATTGGTGCTGGTGCTTGATGCTGGTCAATTCGGGCATGGGGTCCCGGGCTTGCTCGATCGGGCGGAAGTTGAAGGGGTGGGTCTGTGTTCCGTATGTGTCAGTTGACGAGTGTGGGTTGGCAGGGCGGGAGGACCCGTCGCTTACGGTGTGGAGGTTCTCCTTGAAGAGGTCGGGCCGCGTGGCCGTTGCTTCGATGCAGTACACGACTTCGATTTCGTCCGACTTGAAGGATGGCGGGAGACCCCTTTCGTCGAAGGAGCGTGATGTTGCGTTAAGCTTCTCCAGCATGTCCCCACCGTTGCCGGGATACAGATCCTTCCTGTACGTCGTCGATGCTGGGAGCTGCAGCAAGAGGAGGATTAGCTGGACTCTGTGCACACATCACTGGGGAGAAGCATACTCTGAACTGGAACGGAAACCCATGCTGCCCGGCAGACAAAGTTGTCGACGAGCTGCTCCAGAAGCATTTGCGGGCCGATGAGTGTGAAAAGAGTGTCTTGTCGAGCCTGAGAAACTGATACGTTCAGGATGATTAGATACGGAAAACACCAGAAGTGCGCGGTTCATCGAACTCACCTCATGTTGGGCATGATACGGCTTCCATGTCTCGGGATTTGTGTCGTCCTCGGCCAGCAACGAGGTACGGATGTAGCCTCTGAGCCGAACATCAATGGCCGAGACGTTCACTCTCCTCCTCGCGTTTACCAGCACTCTTCCGGTAACGATGTCACCCGTGGTGACAATCTGGTCATGCGGGTTAAGAAGAATCTGAATGTCCATGATTGTTGATTGAATGAGAATAGTAAGTTTACGGCATCCATGGACGATGGAATATTTTCACTCTTATATCTCTCGTGGCCTCGGAGCCTTGTAGGGAGAGCGAATGGATACGGCAACATTGTGAGAGCCAAATTAGCTGGAAGTCAGGATGCTGTGGGATGTCCACTCTCGTTTGGTAAGGCTTGGAATACGACTAGTCCTCAGACCCAGACCGGCAGATGCAGCCGGAGCGGTAGCTAGTCTCTTGGCAACGACGGATATTGAAGACTGTCGAACGACCTCAGTGGCCCGGCCTGCGACGGCTAGCCCTCTCGGGGAACACTCAGCCCTCTAGACACCGCCTCTACATAGCACGAGGCGCTCGCTAAGGATCCATAGGCTGTGGAGCCCATGAAACACTGGCCCGAGCCCTGTAGGGCTGGCGCATCCTCGGTGCTTGGCAAAGGGCTCCGACCGTTTTGGGTCGGCGTCGGGAGGGCGACCGACCCGAACTAGCGCAGTACATGAGATGGCTTCTCCCCGATCTCGCGCTCAAACAAAACACCGCCACATCTTCACCCCCTTCTCAATCTAAAAATACTCGTGTTCGGGTGTACAAATTCGGCGGCGCCACAGTGCGATTGGAACCGGCAATGGCAGCAATGGCATCGATGTCTTCCGCGACTCCACAACCCGAGTCTGCTAATCCTGCTGTGAGTCCTGCTAGACCCCAAACGCTGCCGGGCCCTTGAAGAAACAAGATTTTCCGGATCTGCACGAGGATCTCGACGGCTGACAAGTGCCGCAGTGCGACCTTTGCCATTCGCGAAAGGTAGGTCATGCCCTCAACTGCCGAGCTTTGCCGATCTTACGAGCAACCTCACCTCTGTCCTTCAGGAAGCCGTTGACTGAAGCCGCTTCAATCAGGTCAAGTGTGATCGTAACGACCCATGCGGGAACTGCTTAGACGCCGATGTTACTTGCAAGCGTGTGCGGTCCCGGCAACCCCAACCCCGGAACAAGCTACCTCCGAAACCAACGTAAGTCCCATCACCGTTTCCCCCATCCCACATCCAGCAGTGGCTGACTCGGATACCGGGCATCTAAGGCAGGAGGAGGTCAAGCGGTTGACGGATCGGGTCGCGTTCCTGGAGGACCTTGTCCGAACCACGGAAATGCCACGTCCCGTATCCACCGCACACAGCGCCGGTTCCCTTGACCACCACACCGCCGCTCTGCAAGAGGAAAAAGATGATTCCTCTCCGGGCAACGTCAAACTGTCCCTGCCGGAGCAGAGCGAGCTCCGGAAGCGGAGTCGTTCTCTGGGCTCCAAGGATGAAACGGTGATTGCAAAGAGACGAAAGCTTGAGCAGGGGCTCAGTCCTTTGGAAACCATCCGGCCCATGAGCACACCCCAATCTCCATCCACCATCGAGGCCCAGTCGTACATTCAGCATGAACTCGAGGCGGCAAAGGACCTCAGCAGTACAAGGCGGACCGTGCTACGCTCCGTCGGTGAGCTCATCAACCAACTCGATGGCAAGCTGAAAGCATCCACCGGTGCGAGGGCAGACTTTAGCTGCACCGGCACCGGCTTGCAGGATATCGAATATCCCTCCATAGAGTTTCTCTGCTGGATGCTAAAGGGTAAGAGGACATGTTTCCAAGGAATGCCTGTGGAAGACTGCTGACATTGTGGCAGAAATCAAGGGAAATCGGCTGGGCTTCCATGTGTCCTCATATTTCAAGCATATCAATCCCAAAAACCTGGAGAACATGGGCATCGCTCTGGTGAATCGGCAGGAAGATCAGGACACGCTACTTCTCTACTCGATTTGTGTCAATGCAATGGCCATCAAATTCCTCAATACTGTCATTCCGGAGGAGACGAGTCCAGAGATAGTTGAGGAGATGCGGAAAGCCGTGCAAAAGTACATGACCAGCGCCAAGATCGGCATGAGTCGGATCCCACTCCTCGCCTCTCCATCCCTTACTCTTCTACAAGCCCTTCTCTGCAGCGTACGTATACCGTTTAGATCCATCAGAACGTATGACCTGACTCGAGTATCATAGGCATTCATCGTCCAGGGTCAGGGTGACACAGCAGCCTGCTGGGCCTTCACTTCTGCCGCCTGCAAGACCTGCATGGATCTCGGTCTCCACACAGGACGAGGCGATTTCTATGACCCGCGGGCGGAGACGAATGAGCTGTACTACTGCTTTGTCTGGTGCTACAACCTCGACAAGAGCTTCTCCATGAACCTCGGTCGCCGAACTTCGCTCCTGCACACCGACCTCATCAAGAGCACCGAGTCAATCTGGAACGAAGCCCCCGTCAACCTCATGACTATCTATCTGGAGCTATCACGTATCCAGTCTGTCGTCGTATCGGACTTCACTCACAGGTCAAAGGACGAGGACACTTCCGAGCATTCGCACAAATCAGCACTCATCTCGAAGATGATAGAGCAGATGCTGCGTGTAAAGACAGAGATGGACAAGGTAAAACAGAACCGCCAGTCATCGCCACATATAGAGTTCAAGCTGACACACACTGCAGCTGAAAGAGGAGCCCGAGAAATTCCGCGGCCTTTTCATGGAAAGCGAAATCAACGCTCTCGAGTTCTCGTACTGGTGCATCATGACGGCCATAAGACGTTGCGAGCGCGCCACCACAGGCTCCAAGACCTCCGTCGGTGAAAACTGTCTAGAAGCCGCTCGATCGGCCATCTGCTCCTTGCGGTCTCTCCAGAAGCCACAACCAGTCCCAGTCAGCGAAGGCGGTATCGGGCTCGGCACAACGATGAGCTTCGTGAACTGGTGAGTACAAACAACCGCAAGAATATGAAGACGCACCGGTACTAACGTAGAGACGCAACGCAGGACGCTCCTCTTCTACCCCCTGACACCGTTCTTCATCCTCTTCTGCAACGTCGTCGCGACGTCGAACCGCGACGACTTCGCGCTGATGAAGGCCATGACGGAAGACCTGTCCGACTTCTCCGACCGCAGCACCTCCATCGAGCGCCTGCAGCGCCTCTTCACCATCTTCCTCGGCCTGGCCGAGCCGCTGCTGGACGAAGACGCCGACGTCGACGCCGACGGCGAGGACGACGAAAACAACACCACCGGCGTCATCACCGCCACCGCCAACAAAGACAACAACAACACCAACAACAACGCCCGCAACGGCGGCCGCCGCGGCCGCGCCCGCCACCGGCGCAAGCACAGCAGCTACGGGCAAGCGCTGGACATGTACTTCAAGCTCAAGGGCTCGTCTTCCTCCTCCACCACCACCACCACCACCAACGGCCCCGCCACCGGTGCTCTCACCGCTCCCACAACCCGCTCTTCGACCCGCCACTCCCAACCCACCAACCCGACCTCCGACCCCGCCCCCTGGGACGCCGGCCCCTACACCAGCACCTTCCACCTCTCCGACATCGTCCCCGCCCCCCCTCCCCCCACCTCGGAGCCCCCACACCCTTCCTACACGCCGTCCGTCACGTCCTCCTCCGCCCCGAGCCACGGTCCGCTGACGGCGCCCGCGACGGTGAACGGTGGCGGCGCCGGCGGCGGGATGTACATGGCGTCGCCCGCGCCGTCGCACGCGTCGGTGATGTCGTCGTCCGCGGCGGGTGCGGCGGGCAGCACGTACGCGATGAACTACTCCCTCCCGCCGCCCGAGGCGACCGAGGGGTACGACATCCCGTTTTGGGAGCTGTTCGACGTGCAGCCGAGCTTGGATTGGTTGGATGTGGATCTGGGGGGCGTGATGGTCATGGGTGGGGGTGGTGCTGAGGGGGCGAACGGGAATAGGGATGGGGATGGGGCGTATCGTGGCGGTGGGGGTGGCGGTGGTGAGGAAAGGTGAAGGGGAAGACGGGGTAGGGACGATGGCTGCTGGTCGGCCGGTTGTTGTTGTTGGTGGTGGTTGGAGGGACTGGAGTGGTAAGGGAATCGGTCCTTCGGAGGTTGCTGGGCTGGGCTGGGTTTGTTGGCTTGATTCGTTGTGATACTCCACTGTCGTTTTTTCTTTTTTTCTTTTTTCGTTTTCTCTTTCGCTTGCACATGACTTACATACTATTGCCTTTCACATATATTCCCTTTGTATTTGTACGCTTCACGGACGTAGCCACCGGCTATCACTCCCCTCCGCGGGTTACGATTGTTACTTGGAATTTGTTGCCGCGGCTTCTCCTTACAGTGCTTCGGTCTTTGGTGAGCTTTCTCTTTTTAGCCTTCCTTCTTACATGTGTTCATCGCTTATACCCTGGGTCGCCAAGCGAAGTGTAACAACAGCGTCCGTCGTTGTTTGTTGAAAAAGCAAGTTCATTCTCTAATCGTGGGAAAAGGGGTAATCTGGAGAAACAGTTTGACCACATCGAATGATCCGATTTCGTTTCCCAGCACCACCGGCGACCGCGATGCTCGTATGTACGACAGTGGCGCACGCGGATCGGACCTGACTGGACGGCTCGTCCCCGCACATCGGAGCAAGCCACCACACGCATGAGCCTCGTGGCTTCAGCCGCATACATGTATACGTGAGACGAAAACGGGGCTGGGTTCGGAAAGATTAAAGCCACGACAATTGATCAAGGAAAATCTTGTCCTTGCCTTTCCTCTCAAGCATACTATCTTTTTGTAGGGAGCTGAAGTGAAATACCCGGACGAAGGCGCAAGATTTAAAAGTACACGAATACATCCAGACACAAAACCCAACCACCTACGTAGATAGACGGCAGTTTCCCCTGTCAGATAGACGAGCCAAGTCCCGATGCCATTTTCCCACTCCCGCCATGGATATTCCCGACCTAGATGACATCCGCGCTCATCGCCCACAGCCGCACCTCGCGCAGCGTCTCGACCGGCATCAGGACCAACTCCACAACCAAGCCCGCCTCGCAAAGCCGATCGCACACCTCCCCGCCCAGCGCCTCCCCCGCGCGCACGCCCAACCCCCCCCCCACCGTCGCCGTCTGGCTGTGCGGGCTGGACGAGGAAAAGGGCAAGGGCGTGCGGGTCAACGCGTACGCGACGGACGTCTCGACGGGGGACTTCACGCTGCACGTCGACTGCTGGGCGTCGTCCATCCTGCACTGGGCGTCGGTGGCGTGGGTCGCCTTCGGCGAGGCGGAGACGGGGGTCGCGTGCGGGAGGTACGCGTGCGACATCGGGGCGGATCTGAAGCGGCAGCGGCAGGAGGGGAGGGTGGCGTTTCCGGCGGGGAGGTTTGCGAAGCCGCCGCGGGTCGTGGCGGCGTTTAGTCATGTCGATCTGAACGCGTTCACGGGCGCGAACGTGCGGGTCGCGACGGAGGTGGAGGCGGTGACGAGGGAGGGGTTTGGGTACGCGGTGAGTACGTGGGCGGATAGTCGGCTGCATTACGCGACGGCGACTTGGTTGGCGATTCCGTCCGAGTAGGGAGGGGCGGTGGTTGTTGGGGGTGGTGGTGGGCTGTTTGCCTTGCCTCGAGGTAGCAAGAAAGCTCAGCGTGTAGTGGGAAAAGGGGAACCGTGCCAGATTCGGTCCTCTCTCTTTTTTTTTTTTCTTTCAATCAACAACATTGATCTTCTCACTCCTCTATTACGATTTTGCTACAGGTGAGGTATGTAGCTTGCCCATTGGACCGTCTCGTACGCATCGACCGGAAGCAGTCGCAAGCCGATGAAGCACTCGATCAAGACAATGGCCCGAGCGGAGCAGTACGCGGTGACCATCACCGTGACGGGCACGATCGCCTTGAGAGGCACGGCGAACTGCGGGTCACGATACTCCGAAAGGTTGCGCAACCGAGCCGCGGCGGCGTGGCAGGGATCGTAGGCCCAAGGGGCGTGCTTTTGGAAACTCTGCCTCAGCGCTTGCTTGCGCCGCACGACCGACGGGAAGGCCTCGTACAGAGACGGGAGGACGAAGAACGCGAAAGGTCCACCGCCCAGTAGGTGAAGACGCAGGAGACGGAGGTGGCGCTCGACTCGTGCCACAGGACCCTCTCGGCCGTCGTTGGGAAGAAGAAGTTCCAGCCGGCGAGGTGGATGGCGGTGAAGGCGCTCTGGAAGAAGAAGAGGAGGAGGTTGAGCGGGCCGGAAAGCGGCAGGAAGTGGTCGTCGGAGATCTTGACGGCGGGCCGCGCCCTGTTCTTCCAGAACGTGATGCGCATCCGACGGAAGACGTCCATCCCGTATGACCAGTAGATGTACCACGATGAGGGAGGCGCTTCCGCGAAATCAAGTGGCGTTCGGTTCCAGGGTTCTTTTGAATATTCGCCAGCCGCCGCGGCTTCGTCGAGTATACTGAACAACGTCGTGTTGGGTCTGATGGGAATTGCCGTCTTGACGTCCAGGAGCGTCACCCTATTGATCTCGCAGACCTATTATTCTGGGGAGTCGGATGAGGGCACAGTTGGGTTGGTGGGGTGGGGGCGAGGCGACGGCAGAAACGAAGGAGGGTGGAAAGGAAGAGATGGACTGTTGATTTGGGAAGGGCGAAAGAGCTGTACACTACCGTTGAAAATGGGTGGCAGTGGTCAGGCTCCACTTATGAAGCGGCGCAGCTACTGGGAAGTGCTCCCTGCATTTGGAAGCAGCATTGCGGCGCAGGCCCGGAAACCATGATGTCCGAATTTCCAGTTTCGCCATCTGCACAAATACAGCTTGGCGGCCAATGGGCAGCTAGCACTAACCGCCTACTACGCCTGACTTCTTCCTTGCGTATCAGGATGAGACGCGACTCATGAAGCCTGAAATTGTAGGGAAACAATGCCAGGTTGCTCCCATAGCAACTTCTACACTGCTGCCTGATCACGACGACTCCGAGCAATCCTCTGCACCCTCCAAGCCATCCCCTTCTTCCGAATCAGCAGCACGGCAGCCGCGCCGCAGCCGCCACTCCAAACCCCCAAGCAAGTGAAGTACCACCCCAGCCCCGCAACCTCGAGCAACGGTTGCAAAACCGCCACGCCGGTGGCAGCCATGGCGCAGCGAACCATGCTCGCCGTCGCCGCCGCCGTGCTGGGACTCTGCGGAAACAAATCGATCAAAAGCGTGTTGTAGATGGTGTAGAAGCAAGTCCCCCAGAACCCCTGGACGAACTGGAAGATGAGCGGGACGGCAACGTGGACGTGCCCGTCGACCGCCCAGCCGTAGCCCACCAGCGTGGCGGTGGAGACGAGGAGGAGCCAGAAACTGCCTCGAGATCTCGCCTGCTCGATGGGGAAATCGTCGATGTTGTTTCTCGACGTCGAATCCGGAGCCCAGCCCGCCTTGCGGGCCGTCGCCGTGAAGTTGATGTCCATGAGCTTACCGTTGCAGTAGCTGCCGATGATGATGCCCGCACCGCGCGGCAGGTACGCCAGACCCGTCTGGAGCTCGTTGAACGAGTACACGTCCTTGAAGATGGCCGGCACGGCGGCGACGAGGGTGTAATCGACGGTGTAGAACGAGCCGTGCATCCACAGCGCCAGGAAGGTGTCGCGGTGGAAAACAATGCGCAGACACCTCAGCGGATTGGCGACGCGGCAGCGCTCGAAAAGCGACGCCATCATCTTCCCCGGCGGCCGGCCATCGCCACTTCCCTCCCTCCCAACCCCTCCGCCCCCTCCACCACCCCCATCCCTGCCGCGCCTCCGCCCCAACCGCCTCTTCCCAGCGCCCCACCAACACTTCTCCCAGCACCCCTCCACCCCCTCCCCCTCCGCGGCCTTAACCCCCAACGTCTCCGGCAACCACAGCCCAATCCCAACCCACAGCCCCACCCCCACCCCCACCAGCGCCCAGAAGACCCCCGCGAACCCCCCGCTGCCATACGCCACCCACCCGCCCACCACCGGCCCCACGCACGCCCCCAGATTCAGCGCCATCCCCACCGGCCCCATCACCGCGCCCCTCTCGCCGTGCTCGCACACGTCCGCCACGACGCCGTAGCTCACCGCGAACGCCGCGCTCGCGCCCAGGCTCTGGAACGCGCGGAGGACGAGGAGGGCGGGGAAGGAGGCGCGGTTGAGGGCGAGGCCGAGGTTGCTGAATGTGTAGAGGGCGAGCGTGAAGAGGTAGATGGGGCGGCGGCCGCAATGGTCGGAGAGGGGCCCGAAGAGGGCGGGGGAGAGGGCTTGGAGGAGGATGTAGACGGTGAGGGTGAGGTTGATGGCTTGCGCGGTGGTGGCGAAGTGGGTCTGGAGGAGGGGGAGGAGGGGGAGGTAGATGGTGGCGGTGAGCGGGGAGGCGGTTGTTGCGAGGCCGATGAGGAGGAGGAGGCGCAGGCGGGGGAGCGGGGGGAGGGATGCGTAGAGGGATGGTTGAGGGGAAGGTGGTGGTGGTGGTGACGAGGCTTCGGTGACCGCCGTGGTGGAGGCTTTGGCGGGAGAGACCGGCGACGAGTCGTTGCCTCCCTCGTCCGGTCTTTTTTCCATGGCGAGGTAAGGTAGGTGGCGAGGGGGTAGGGATGTGGGGCTTCGACGGATCGTAGACGGTTTATACGATGCGGAGTATCGTCCCGCACGCATGTGGTTTACAGGAGTATGGACCCCTCCCCCACTTGGCCATATGTGAGGTCCATACAAAGTAGATATTAGAGTCAGACTAGTTCCGCGAATGAGATTACGCTGACGTAAACATCCCGAATGAATCATGATCTATTCCGCCCGTCAAAAACGTTCACACTGCTGGGCATTTTTTCTCACTGTTTCCTGTCATCAAAACTCCCGATTGCTTCGACACAGAGGCTTCTAACCAGGCGATTTCCGCACCTTGCCCAATTCAGTAGCAAAACATGAGTCTCAGGCCGCATTATGGTCCCGCTCCGCCGACAAGGAGACTTTCTCATCAGCCGACAGCCTCGGAGGGCCTTCTCCATCAGGAAACGGCGCGTACTTGTCGATGAGGTAGTACATGTCCTCATAAGCACTGGCAACAAGTCAGTTGAGCGAGCCGATACTTCACAGAGACATACCTTCCTCTGGCGGACGGCTTTGCCCTGATCCATATGGTTGACAGAATAGATGACGTTGTAGTAGACGCAATACATGCGATTCCGGTCGTCCCATTCCTCCACCGGCTCGCTCGGACCGAAATGCCTCAGATACGTCCGGGTATACACCTCGTCGTGAATCCTGTTGTAGTGGCACCTCCAGTCACCGACCTCCATCTCGTTGTGCGCATACAGGGCCGCAGCATCAAAAACATACACATCCCCCGTCTCTCGCGCCGTCCCCACATTCCCCTCCCACAGATCCCCGTGGATCAAACACGGCTTGACGCTCCTCCCATCCGCCTCGAGCGCGCCGATCAACCGCGGAACCACGCGCGCCACAGCCCTCCTCCCCACTTCATCGAACCCCTCCCACCGCCCGTTCGCCTCCCCGTCCAGCCGCAGCACTTGCCGCAGCATCGTGGCAAAACACGCCGTCCAGCCGGCATGCCAGCCGCCGACGCCCTGCGCCACGCGCCCCTGGCACGTGTCGACGTGGAAGCCGAACATGCCGGTCGGCGAGACGCTATCGCGGTGCAAGCGCGCCAGTTTCGCGCACAGCGGCCCCGGCTCCGGGAGCCGCCGGTCGCCGGTCATGTCGACGAACTGGGAGAGGAAGAAAAAGTACGTCCGCGGGCCCTCCTCCTCGCTGCCGCTGTTGCGGAACGCGCCCCACGAGTGCGGCTTCGGGACGAAGTCGGGCGCGGCCGAGTGGAGGGACGACATGGCGTGGAATTCTCCTCGCATGAGGACGCGGCCGGCGTCGTCGGGAGCGCATTTGAGGAAGTATCGCTGTGTGGAGCCGTTGGGCGGGGCGACGTGCAGGCAGGCGGTGGTGGTCCAGGCGGAGGTTCCGAACGGGGTAGCGGAGAGGAGCTTTGTGCCGGCGGGGAACTTGGCGAGGACTGCTGGGGCGATGGGGAAGCCTCCGGGGGGAGGAAGTGTGTCTGGGGGGGCTTGGTTGGGGAGGTCGTGGACTGCCGCGCTCATGGCGGGCGGGCGAGGCTGTGAGGGTGTTCGGAGACGGACGAAATGCACCGGATCGGTGTTTTGGGGGGTGCTGCAGGTAATTTGCTCGTATTGAAAACAACAGCAGATGAATTGGGAAATACTCGACTTGGTCGGCCAGAGCGGGGTTGCTCGCCTTAGCCTTAGCTTTAGTGTCTGTCTCCGCGGCTCATGGACTTTAGTGCGCTCTTCCTGATTCGCCATCTATTAGAGAAAGCAAAACGACACGCACTGTTAGTACCCAGTGCACGCACCACAATATGACGGTCGTGATGGTGCATCGGGAATTGCGAGATAGTCCAGGAGAGACGCAATGTCAAGAGCTACAGACTCAACGTTTTCCGACTTCAGCCAAAGGCTGCTTGCAGGAATCCAACCCGAACGATTTATTGTCATGTCTGAATCTGGCGGTGCCATTTCCATCCGAAACTAGGAGAACTTCTCGGAAATTGTTAATGGCTATGTATTCCCAACAGTCTATCTGCAGTCGAAGTAGCTATCTGGATGCGCATGCCTTTATTTATCTACGAGATTTACATCCGGACTAGATCTTCAACACCCCACATATGGTGACTTTTCATTGAGTACGATCTAAGATGCAACTTCAAAATCAATTCTTTGCCGGTGCTGTTGTCGTCGTCGTCGAGTATTGGGAAGCGTCGTAGAACCAGGCGTGGGCGTAGTCGTATGAAAGCTTTTGCCAACTTCTCTGACCTGGAAATCATACTGAGTCGAACTCTCAACCTTGCTGCATACGCAACATAAGGGGAAGTTTGACGGCCTAGCTTACCTGGAAATCCGAACCATCCGTGACTTAAGCGTACTGGCTGCTAGTAGTCACATCTCTATAGCCGCGTCAAAATTACTCCGTGGCCTCGTTAAGATTTTTCCTTGGCCTCGTCGAGATTGCAAATATGAGGCCGGAACCAATCGATCCGGACGCTTTTAAGATTTCGTGCTTAGGGTCCAGATCTCTAGAATTTCCTTCAAGCCATGGCGAATCTTAGGGTCTAGATCTCTGGAGATTTTCTTTAAGTCAGCGAATCTTAGGATCCTTAGCCCAACATGCTACCGCCGGATTTATTATCGCATAGGTTTCCACTTAATACACAGACGCGGGCGTAGGTGGGCATCGGTAAGATCGAATTCTACTGCCTAATATGACCTGAAACATAGCTTCAGTATGTTTCAAGCGATTTAACGAAACATAGTTGCAAATAAGAGAGACAAACCATGGATATAAGTAAAGTATTACACGCAGGTCGGCCTGCTACTCATTATCAGTTGACTAGCTGACGACTGCCCCCAACGGGTGCAGTCGTACTAATCCTTTTAGCCACTGGGACGGCTGGTCTAGTAACCTCGACGCACCACTAACTAAGCCTACGGAGTCGTTATTCTGGTTTCTGTTCCTAGTTGTCTAGCGGACAATTAGTAACAAGCTAAGAACTACGTATTTTTCCGGAAGGTCGAATGTAAAGACGTGGGAAGTCACGGGGATTTATAGTATGGTTGCAGTGGGTGGGCGCGCACGAGTGGGATCGCGGGCTGACGGAAAGGAGGCGATGTCACGGTCGAAGATGTAAGGGGTGGGCTTAAGGAGCTGGTTTCTATGCCAGGACTATGAAGGTATGCTTACATTTCGTGCGCCAGCGTCTATGGTAAGGTTTCGGGTGGTGATTGGTGGTATGGTTATAGTTCGACGATAATGGCCCGTTTTTCCTTAGAAAGCCTGTTCCACACAGTTCCCAGCTGCGTTCCTTCGATCTTGGATATGAAGATGTAACCGATGCTGTCCTTCACGCACGCTTCATGGACACGGGAGACCGGGATTGAGGTGCGGCTTGCCACGAAGCGCGTGATCCCAGTCTCAGCATCTGATTGCTGTCGGGAAGGTGGAAAATCATGTTGCAGACTTTCTTGGGAGGTCATACAGATAGATAGCGTCTCCGGGGATCCATGCCACCTCTTCTACCGCCGGCAGGGGCGGAGGCAGAATGTTGTTATTGTGGAGGTAGATGCATCAGCCGCCGGTTGTGATACGGAATCGTCGCGTATACACGGTCATGTTGACATCGGCGTAGCCTTCAAGAAGAGTGCAGATTGACAGTTGATGCGAATGCAGGCAACAGCAGCGAGTCGACAAATCTGTGTGGCACAGCGGTACCGGAACGAATCGTTCTCAACACCGATTGGACACTCGAATTCACCAATATGCTTGGTAATAAAGCTATGGTGTGCCCTCTTGTTCTATACATACTCACATACTCGAGGAAGATAAACCCCGATTGAACTGCAAGTTTTAGTTCCTTGGCCCTACGGCCCTCACGTGCTTCACAACGGTGGCTAGATGGAATGTGTTCTCTTCGGTCTTTGGTTTATAAGTGCGGAACATTCTCAGAGTGAGATATCGTCGGGTAACTGTGCAGGTCCTTCCCCGGGAGGGCACTGGAATACACTCCATCTTACACTCTATTTTCGAAATAATGCTCCGCGCATCTTGTTCTTATGAGGGCGAGCAAGGCTGTAGGTCCCGCGTCAAGTTCATTTGATTGGTAGCAAGCGATGCTTAGCTGAATGGCTTACAAAGAGCTGCATACCCCGCCAAACGAACTTCAACAGCAAGGCTGAGATCTGACATCGTTTGTCCGACAACCTCCTCATTGCAATCTACGTCTGAAACACGACTTTTACCGCTGCCTACCATGCACTTCAGATCCATGAACAGACGCCATGTGGCCTACAAGTACGAGCCGCTCCGCGAGCCCACCGGGATTCGGCTTCTCCGACTGGGCGACGAGCCCGGCGACACGGAGGATCTCCACGGAACAATCGTACACACTACGTTAGACAGAGCCCCTCCCTACTTCGCCCTCAGCTACTGCTGGGGGAAGCTGAAGAAGAACGATGCGCTTTTCTGCGACGGGAAACTCCTCCACATCACTCCGAGCCTTGCGGAAGCGATACGCCGCCTCCGAACCCTTCCTTCTGATCAAGCGCAACACCCCGACTGGGGCTTTGAGCACAGATACTTCTGGATCGATCAGGTCTGCATCAACCAGGCGGATACGAAAGAACGCGAAACGCAGGTCCAAATGATGGGTCAGATCTACAGCAACGCTCTTCGAACTTTGATCTGGCTTGGGCCTGATTCTGAAGGCATTGCCCCGGCTGGGTTCGGTCTGGCTGGCAGGATTCTAGAGATGTGGCATGAAGAGACAAGGAATTTGGGAGGACCCACACGGCTTTTGGGAAAGGTCCGATTTGACCAAAGGATTGCAAATATGCTTCAACGTCTCGACCTGGAAAATGGCGGTTCCAAAATCCGCAGTCCGCCGTGGTCAAACCTTTTCGGACTACTTTCCCGACCATGGACTAGTAGGCTGTGGGTGATACAGGAGGTTGCCCTCTCATCCACGGAGCCTGTTGTGTTGTGCGGTCGCTCAATGTGTGGCTGGGTTCAGTTTGCGTGTGTATCGTCGTTCCTGCGTTCTAACCCTGCGCATGATGAACTCAAGTTTTCAGGGATCCATTATTTTTCTACCAGCTGTGTTAATATCATAAGCAACATTCGGGAGAGCGGAAGTGATAGAATGGATCTGGCGACGCTGATCCACATGACATACGTCAGGTTCCGCGTTTCGAATCCTCGAGATAAGGTCTTTGCTTTGCTCGGTGTAGCACGCGAAGGGAGCAATATGCGTGTCTCCGGGGACATTTCCAACCAAGCTATACAGTCACTTCCACAAGCCCTCCGACCGGATTACTCCACGGATACATACCAAATTTACGCCAGAGTAGCCAGATACTTCATTCTGGAGCATCCAAATAGCCTCGCCCCGATTTGTGAGACACTTTACGTGTACGGCCCACTTTGGACACGGCATCGTCTGTTGTTGAGTCGGCGCTGGAAGTTTCCCCCAACATGGACACCCGATTGGAACTGTATCAACCCATCAAGGGGCTGGAACCACTTCTATTACGATTACGCAACACCAACCGATAAAACTGCTGTCCCAAGCGCGAGCTTCCAGCTCACACTCGACTTCGATCGTGAATTGCGTGCCGCTGGAAACGTCCCTCTGCAAGCGCAGGCTGATGGAGTATCCCAGCATATAACGGTCCGGGGCATCACGGTCGACACAGTCGCGACGTACCTGCCCGTTGAGACAGGCTCCACGCAAGACACGTACCGAGTCAACCGGAGCAAGCAGATCAAGCACGTGAAAGATTTCATTAGCGAAAACGCAATACCTTTCATGAGCAGGTACAGTGGGATAGCAGACCTTACCGAGCTGGGACTTTTAACATTCTATGGAATCCTCTCTCAGTTCCGGCGGCCATTGGTTTTGCGCATCTTGGAAGCAGCTACTGCGAGGCGACCGGACATACAACCACTTGATATGCTTCAAAGCCTCTGGCGAATCTTGACTTCGGGTGATTATATCTCTCACGGGGATGAAACTTCCGACTTGGGCGAGATCTCTTCACGCCATTTGCGTCCCATCTGCAAAGCTCTAGCACTGAGTATCAGGGAAGAACGTCAAAGGTCTAAACGACCTGATTATCTCCAGGAATTTGAAGAGATAGTCGACGAGATGCTGGGTGCGGCTGGGGGCGTCGATGCTATGGAGCGCGAGATCATAGAATTTGATCTGCAGTCGGCGACAACTTGTCACGGCAGACGTTTCTTCATCACGACAAACGGATACATGGGACTCGGGCCACCTCAAATGAAGAAGGGGGATATTGTGAGCGTGATCTACGGAAGCGGCGTTCCCTTCATTTTGAGACGAAAACCCGGTCCGAAACGAATGCTAGGTTCTCAAAAATCTGGAGAAGGTGACCTCTTCGCCATAATTGGAGCCAGCTGGGTTGATGGACTCATGAACGGGGAGGCCGTAGAAGCGGCAAGGGAGGGAAAACTTCAGGAGCAGAAATTTGAGATATACTGAGGTTCAACGTGTCTGCTTCGCGACGAGTTTGTGTTGGAATTCTACATCACTGAGCCTACATCCAAGCAATTCGATCTTGAACAACCGTTTCTATTCTTTCCCGTCCCGTTTGGAGCGCCCGGCACTTTCAGCCTCGTAGAGGATGCGGCTCTGCTGTACCAACCCGCCAGCTTCAGCTGTTCAGATGACCAAGCCCCCGCCTTGCCGGCCCCCACCGCGTCAGCCTTTTGCAAAAGCGTCAGCGCCAAGCTATGCAAGTCACCTTGCGAGGCAGCCACCAGCGAAAACGCTCGACCTATCGGGACCGTCAAGGCAGGGAGGTGGCTTGGTAGACGATCACGGGCGGAGCGTGCGGCTTTGTGGTTGGGGGCCAAAAGCGCTGATGTAGGGTTACAAATGTAATATTGCTCTTCCATGTTTCGTCATCAGGCTGCAGTGCACAGTAGAAATACTGAATGCTGACGGCCAGAAATTGCCTATAGTTGGCTTGGATCAGTGACTCAGGATGTTGTCCTTCGGGGAAGCAACGGCTTTAAGTAAAGGTTGTCGCCACAAGGCTGCAATTGAAAAAATAAATGCTTGCCATGCTCCCGCCCGTTCGCCTCCTACCGCAGTTTCCATCAGGGTTTCCCCCAAAATGACAAGTCTCAGCGACCAGAGCTTTGCGGAGTTGCTGGGGCTCCTGATCGTCTTCCAAGACTCTTCTATCTACGACGACGGCAAATGTGACACCGACAATGATGTCGCAGGTATCGGTGTAGGTCTTCAAACTTTCTCACCAAAATCACCGTCTTCTAAGTGGACAAACAGGTTGTTTCGGCCTTTGTGGCAACGGCGTCCCTAACTGTGATCCTATCAGTGTGCGCGGCGATGCTGGACGGAGCGTCGAGCGCAGGAGGCGTCCTACCGGTCAGAGTCAACACTTGGCTTCAGCGGCACGCCCCTCAAAAAATACGGAGCCAAAAGGACTCGTACCGCAAGGTCCTGGACCAGACAATGATCGCCCTGGCCGACCAGCAGCTCCTCACCGGCATCGCCATCATAGTCAGCGGCTACGTCCGAGCCGCAAACACGATCCTGTTCAACACCGACCAGTGGCCCTACGTCCTGCGCCTCTCGGAGAACCACTTCCACCTGATCATCTACCTGAGCTGCCTGTCCAGCAGCGCGCACCTGGCGAGCGTGGTGACGCTCAAGAGCTACTTCCGGGCGCAGTCCGTCCCGGCCCGCGTCCGGCTGGCGCTGGTCGTCGTCTTCGCCCTCCTGCTGGCCGCCTCCTTCATGATCTCGTGGCCCTTCGGCTTCTACGCGGTGGCCGTCGTCATCGAGAACGAGGGCCTCGCGTTCGACGGGGCCGAGTGGAAGCTGGGCGCCGGCTACCTCGCGCTCTTCTGGTCGCTCAACGGGCTCGCCGCCCTGCTCCTCCTCTACCCCTTCTGGATCGCCGTCATCAACATCTCCGAAGACCTCAAGCAGCTCGTGAAGAGCAAAATCAGCGGCACGTGGCACTCGGACCGCCGCTGGCTGCCCGCGTACTGGCTGCGCGCCGCCTACCACCACGGCCCGGACGCGGCGCGCGGGCGGCGAAAGCACCGTCTGCGACGGCGGCTGGAGAAGCGCGCCAAGCGGGTCTTCTGGTTCCTGCTGCTGGGGTCCACGCGCACGGCGTTCTTCCATCAGATCTTCTTCTTCTTCGTGTCCCTGGCGTACGTGCTCGCGCAGAAGACCGCCAACGTGCCGCGCGAGTTCCGCGACGTGCTGTGCGATCTCACCACCACCGGGGCGGGCCGCTGGGGGTTCGGCCAGTTCTTGCCGATGTTCTTGCTCTGCCAGCCGCTGCTGTCCGGCGTGGCGGCGTACTACGGTATGTTGAACCATTGTAGAAGGCTCTTGAATCATGCCGCTAACAGCTCGGTGTCCACTAAAGATGTGTTTAAACCCGTGGGAGATCCCGAGGCCTCTGCTGCATCCCATCAGTTGTTGGAAGAGCAAGCACACGACTCCTCGCCAGAATCTCAAGATGATGATGTGGAGCTGCAAAGTATGCGGTCTTCGGAAGAACGTAGGAGTGGACGTGGCACTGGGTGAGCCCTTTTGCTGCCGTCCTTCGGGCTCTCGTAACTAAAGTTCATTCTTTCGACTTTTCGTACTTCTCTTCCCCAATCCCAATCTTCTCTACTCCGAAACAGATAATCACCGTAACCTACTCCATCCAACCGTCCTCTCCAACCGACCGCCTCAGACCCATCAAAACGCCTCCCCAGCCCCACCCCTCCTCCCATCCTTCCACCCACCTCTCCCCCTCCCGCCCCTCCCGCCCCTCCCACCAGCATCTCCCTTCATCGCCTCCACCCCGCCATCGCCCACCACGACCCCATCCCTCACCAACACCCTCCCCAACTTCCTATCCTCCACCCTCTCGAAGAACTCGACGCCCAACACACCCCCCTTCGCCCCATCCCCCTCCGTCAGAATCACGCCGTTCGCGCTGCGCCAGAACGGCACGCCCGCACCCAGCGCCTTGCGCAGGTCAACGAAGATGAGCACGCGCGACGAGTTGCGCATGCCGGAGATGACGGGGGGCTGCACGGCCGCTTCCTTCGCCTGCGCAACCCCAACCCCAACCCCCTCGCCTTCCGCCTCTCCCTCCTCGATCCTCGCGAACCCCGCCGGCAGCCCCGGCGCCAGATGCACGTGGTTCCGCCCCATCGGCTTCAGGCCGCCGGCGGCGAGGATGGCGGGCCACGCCGCGGCGGTGGTGCCGTGGACGCAGAGGGATGGGAAAGCGTCTTTTCCTTCCCCCCCTCCTTCGCCTTCTCCTTCCGCGGGGAGAGTCAGCGGCGTGAGCAGGCCCTCGCTGGCGACCGAGGTCATGCTGTGGCCTTGGTTGGCGCGGATGAGGAAGGCGGAGGGGTCGTCTTGGTCGTCGGTGGCGTGGGCGTCCGGGATGGTGGTGGCGGTGGGATCGGAGGAGGATTCGGACGGCGCTTCGGAGATGGGGATGAGGGAGAAGCGTTGCTTGTCGTTGGTGGCGACGATGGACCGGAGTTCGGGGAAGGTGACTTTGAGGGATTTCATGGTGTTTGTTTGGAGCTTTTTCGGTGGTGGTTAGTAAAGCGGGGGGAAGAAAAGGAGAGGGATGCGTATATCCGAGCGTGAAGTAATGCGTTTCCAAACAAGAAAGTGAGTGAGAGAGAGAGAGAGAGAGAGAGAGAGAGAGAGAGAGAGAGAGAGAGCGATGATAGGATGGGCCCGCTCAACAGCAAGGACAACCGAAGCAGGAAAAAAAGCAAGGCACCACATCAACATACCAATTCCTTCACCGACACATATCCCCCGGCCCCCAGCTTCAGCCCCTCCTCCTCGGCCGAATGCCGCAGTATCCTGCTCATCTTCTTCGACACCTGCACGTCCCTCGGCAGCGGACCGCCTCTTCCTCCACCTCTGCCCCTTCCCCTACCGCCGCCGCGAGAAGACATGTTGCGGCCTACCGAGGCTGTTGCTGCCGCTGCGCGAAAAGGTCCTAAGCGATGAATGGTGGCGGTGGCAGCGGAAGGAAAAGCCTGGGACAGGTGTCACGTGATGGGTTTGGCTGTTGTGGCGATGGGAGAAAGGGAATCCCGTTGCTGATCACTTGGAGGGCGATGAGGTGGTTGTGTGGTCGTGTTTGTTGGTTTTGCAGGAGGGTGGTTGAAGGCGGATGTTGATGTCGAGGCGCGGGGCACGAAGTGACGTTGAGAGGTTTGGAATTTTAAAGAAGATGCTGTTTGGAGGAGGAACGTTGGTCGGACTTGCGCGCATGACTCATGCAAGGGTGCCGCGGCAACGAGTTTTTCGTGGCGCGGTGATCGGTTTCCGCTCACCGTTCGCTGCGGGATGACTGGATTGTACAGCGATATTCAGCATCGGCAAGTTCAGTTGCCTAATGAGTAGATCGGTTTCTTTCTGTCCGGCTTCATAGACGTCTGGCTCGTCATTGGCATTCATGATTCTCAGTAATGGCTCTACATCACGCTACTACGCTCAACCCATCAACAACACCGTGGTATCTCAACACCATGCAAAGATTATCTTAATGCTCAGCATCTCCCCCCCTCCTCTCACCTCAACAACCCACACATGCACTGACAATCCGGCACCGGGCACGTCTTGTGCTTCGCGAACCAATCGCGCGCGTGGTGCCCGTGGAAGCCGTGCGCGCACGTCATGCAAAACACCATCTGCCGCGCCTCGGGGTCCTCCGCCTTCAGGCTCTCGGCGCCGCCCACCGTCGCCGGGTCCGGGCTGCCCAGCCACATCATGCAGATGCCGCAGCGCGGCATGCGGCGCCCGCAGCGCGGGCACACCAGGCCCGAGTTGTGGCTGGGCGTGTTCTGGGAGTTCGCTGCTTTGTGTGCCGGTTTGGCGGGCTTGCCGGCTGCGACTGCTGCTGCGATGCCGCCGGTTGTCGGCGCGAGTGGTGGAATGGCGGGTGGGCCGGGCACGATGCCGCCGGCGCCGACGGGGTTTTGCTGCTGTTCGGACGAGAGCGGGACGAGCTGGTCGCCGCGGCGGGCGAGGGCGAGCTGGCAGTGCATGCAGCGGATGGTGATCTGGCGCGGGAAGGGCTTGTTGAGGCAGAGGCCGTCGCGGGTGGTGGCGACCTTGTTGTGCGAGACGATGAAGCGCGTGCGCTCGATGAAGCAGCGCCACGTCTGCAGCTGCATGAAGTACGTCTCCTTCCAGTACTCCCACCGCGAGTCGCTCACGTACAGCGGGTTCGTGCGCGCCATGACCAGCACCGCCGTCTGCACGTCGCCAAACTTGGCGATGTGGTGCTCGAAGAGGTCCATCGCCCGCTCGCCGAGCCCCGTGAAGACGATGCCCTCGATGTCGCCGTAGACGCGCGCGCCGTGCGAGACGAGCTTGATGAATTGCGTGAGTTGGTCGTCGTCCAGGTATTTGAGGGCCACGCCGACGCGGTCCACCAGGCACAGCTCTTCGACTTTGGCGACCGCCTCCCAGTTGCCGGTGATGAAATATTGGAGGAGCGCCTTGAGATAAGGATCATCCGTCTCTTCGGCCATCCACTCGCACAGCTCGCGCTGGTCCTTGTTCACCGTGTCGCAAGCGATGACGGCGCCCAACCCGATATTCTGTAGCAACCGCTGACGGACAAGCTGTTTGAGAAAATCAAGTGCTATGTCCTTGTGCCCCTTGAACACTGCAAGCACAATGGCTTTGTAGTACTGCCCTTGCTCGATGAGAGCCTTGCAGTTTTCTCGTATTCTCTGGGCGGAAAAGGTCCATCCGCAGATGGCCAGGCAGAGCTGACGATGCTCTGGTCGTTGAGTCTTGACGCCTTGGAAGGGCGGATATTCCTTCTCTTGTACAATCTCACGAATCACGTTGCGGAAGTCCGGCGCCGAGACTGATGGCCGGCCAATGAGCCGATATCCGTTTTGTTTGCCGCCGAGGCTGTTCTCCCAGATATACGCAACACCCAGATAGCTCAGGTCAACCCCATCGGCGATCATGCCGTTGTCCTTGGCCAGGTCATCGAGGCGCTGCACGAGTTCCCACAGACCCACGAGCCACGGATCATTTTGGAGAATTTGCTTGTTTTTCTTACAATCCAGACAGTAACCCTCTTTTGCACGTCTCTTTGCAACGCCGAAGGCTTTCAACGTGTCATTGATATCCAGAGACACACTGGGGTATCCCAGGGTTAGAAGTTCCTCGTGGCGTTCACGGCTTGTCGTTGCTTTTGCCCGATCGGGAGCTTTATGGGCAAAGTTTTCCATGCTGAGCTTGTCGAAACGGGCGAAAGCACCAACCGTGTTAGACTTGAACGCACCTTGCGATGGCCGTCTTTCGTCGATCATACGGGTCTGTAGCCTGAGGAGATCGTCGGAAACGGGCCCGTCGGGCGGCGAAGGTTCCGCAACGGCCATCTGGTCACAGTAGATTTCATCCAACGCGGTGAAGCGGACGGTGGGGGCCTGCGTGGGGATCTTGGTGACCTTGACTTCGCGGTTGTACTGAAGGTTGATGGTGCTGTGTGTGCCGATGGGAGACCCTTCGGCCATGAAATCGAAGGCCATGGAGCGAGTGGACTCATCCTGGCCGTAGACCGGATCGTACCATGGGTAGTGAAGGGTGTGAGTGTATTTGGTGAAATGCTGGTTTCGAGAAGCATTTCCCGACGAGCCTGGCACTTGATCCTTGCACTCGAACTGGGCCACCTCGACGACCTTGAGCTCGCCAGTATTTGAGATGGCGCCAAAACACCCGCGTTTCGTGCCAGAGAAGCGAAGGCCCCAGATTGCTGCGCCATGAGTGTTGTCCACGGCGGGCCTGAGTTCAAGCACAGCACTAGCAGGAACTTCTGATGAGGGAGTGGTAGGACCTGGTCGCGAAGCAAAGCGGCGATCCCACACACTGACCGTCGGGTCTCCGGTGGGACCAGCGGAAATGATGTAGTTCTCATCCAAAGGATCAATGGCCAAATTGTGCACCTGGCGCGTCCCGTATTGGACTGCACTCACAGGTGCAGAGTCTGCGGTGGTAGCGTCAATCTAAGGCGTAGGCTGCAAAGGCCAGGTGGGAGATGAAGAAGGAAAAGGCAATTGCCACGTACCACGAAGGTCGTAGATGCGGATGCATTGACGCGACACACCGGCAACAAGGGTCTGCGGATGACCGGGAAAGAACTTGATGCTCGTGATGGCTTCCGAGCTAGCAAGTTTCTTGTACGGTTCCTGCTGGGCGGTGAAGGAGCCGACATTGAGGTCATATATGTTCATGCAGAAGTCATTGCGGACTCTATCAAGGCCGGTGGCCAGCAGATTGCTGGTGCTGAAGGCGATGGAGTTGCACTTCCGCTGATGCTTGATGGGGAAGGAATGGGTGAAGTCGGAGTTGGGGCGGCCGGCATCGATCTCCAGCAGGCTTGCCTCACCTGAGGCGGAGCCTATGGCCACGAAGTGCTCGTGGGTTCTGGACCAATCGAAGGCGGTGAAGTTGGGCAGCTTGTCGCGTGCAGCCAGCTGCTTCCAGCGAACGGTGTTTTTGTCGACATTGTCGACCTCACACAAACGAAGGCGGTTGCCGGCGACGTCTACGATGATGAAATGCGGCGACTGCTGGTGGGCATGAGGCGACCAGCGAATGGCGGCTTCCATCGTATCTCAGACGGGGAGCCGGGGGTGAGAGCGAGAGGGTTGCGGCGTGGGGACTGAGGCCATAAACGGAAGGCTGGCCATGTCACGGGTGGAAGCGAGCTGCAGGCCGAGGCGGCATGGCTCTGGTACGGGTGGGATGGTGGTGGTGGTGGCTGAGAGGCTAGAGCTTGGGCCGCCGCGGAGTCGCGGCCTGAGGCAAGAATGGGCCGAGGAAGCGCCGCCAGCCCTGCGTCTATCCAAAGAATTTCCCGTCGCATCTGCAACACCCGCCGACAGTCATGCCCGGCCTGAAGCGCTCCCGCGCACAAGTAGACGCTGCCGACTCTTCCGCTCGCTCCTCCGTCTCCGCCAACCGCTTCCACAACATGAACCAGACTAAACGCAAGGCCGACGGCAATGTGCCGTACGCGAAGAAGCAGAAGATGGGCGCTGGAGCCAAACCGCCGCAGACCAAGAAGTACCAGCCCAAGAAATACTCGCTCAACCCGCTCAAGGCTCGCATCCGCGACCTGCGCCGCCAGTTATCGCGCAATGGCGACGACATGCCTGCCAACGTTCGCGTCGACAAGGAGCGCGAGCTTCAGGCCTGCGAGCACGAGCTGTCGGTCGCCGAGGCTGAGCGCATCAAGCAAGAAATGATCCCGCGCTACCACAAGATCCGCTTCTTTGGTATGGCTCTCGACCTTCATTGTATCTGCTATGTACTAACAGGTTGACAGAACGTCAAAAGGCCACGCGCTTCCTCAAGAAGGTGGTCAAGCAGCTGAACGACAACGCTGCCCCCGAGAAGCACGCCGAGCTCGAGCACGAGAAGCACGTCTGCGAAGTCGACCTCAACTATACCCTATACTATCCCCTCATCCGCCCCTACGTCTCTCTCTACGCCACCTCCAGGAACAAGGACGAGAAGGATGGCTCCTCGACCACCACCCGCGTAGGAGGAGACAAGAAAATGTGGGAGCTCGTGGAGAAGAAGACGCAGGACGGCACGCTGGAGAATTTGCGGAACGGGCTGGAGTGGAGGCAAGACGCCCCTGAGAAGGCATCTTCGGCCACGCCCACCGCGGAGACAAAGCCTGCGAAGACGCGCGCTGGGAAGTCCGCCGCCAAGTCTGCTTCGAGACAGGCCAAGGACGAAGAATCCGATGGTGAGAGTGATGGTGGCTTCTTCGAATAAGGGATCTCGGGCTTATCACCCATTGCACTGGGGTTGCGGCATAACGCTTGCCGGGCATAGCGTGGCGTTAATGGCATTGGTCCTCGGGCCTGGCGTTTTGGAAGGGACAAAAGATTTTGCTAGCATTATGCTATGCGCAAATATGGGCGGTATGTGGGCAATTGGAGACGAAAAGCGTTCCCGCTAACATGTTTAGGAATATTGTGTTCAGAAAGTAGATATGACAGTAAGTGGTGCGGGAAGATATATCCAGTGAAGCTCATACAGAACGATAGTCTTGTGGATACTCACGTGAACCGATTTCTTGCTTTCGTGAAACTTTCGACTTCCTGGATTTTTGCTAGCACAAAGAACCGCCAATGCGAGGATCGGGTTCTCAGATTTTCAGCCAGCGAACGTTCAACGCTCTTTGGCGACCAAAATCCATTTGGGACCAATGGCTTATTTGATGCTTGATGGCTTGTACGGAAAAGGCTAGTGTGCCCTACGGATACTTTATCAACCTGTCTTCCATCACGTAGTCCCCTCCGTCAACGAATCAACACCTTCCATTGAACAGCTCTATTTACTTCGAGATGAATCTGATGCGTGCCACGCCGTCCCCCCTAGCTGGATCACCAAGTAAGTGCCAGATAGCATCTTCATTCCCTCTTGCTAAGCACAACTCGTCCGGAACGAACTTGTTGCTGATGTTCGAGGGGATTGAGCAGTATCCAAGAGTCACCGGATCATGGCTCGGCATCTCCGAGTCGGACTTCTCGAAGCCCAAGCTCTCGCAAAGCCGCAACACAACAACCGCCGGCGTTCAGTTCTAATTCCGACGCCGGATCGTCTCGGGGATAAGCTTGGCCGAGGCTTCTCGACTATAGGTGAGTCTGACCAATGACACGGCACGCAGTCATCCCCACAGGTCGGCACTTACCCGATGATGTCAGCCGAACGCGACCCCGCCCCCGCGCGCAACGCGTCGACAGGAGGAGCTGCTGTGCGTCCGCTTGTCCCCGCGCTGCCGCGTCGCGCGGTATCGGATTTAGGGGTCCTCAAAAGAAGCACCCTTCCTCCTGTTCGAATTGGCTCTGCTCAGTATAGTTCTCGCTCCGCAGATACCCCTTTCACAATGGCACCGCAGTGGACCCATCTCATCCGCTTCATCGCGAAGGAAGACGGCCAGACCCATCTCGGCCAGGTCGACGCCGCGCAGTTCCCAGATGTCGGCATCGCTGTTTTCGAGGGTAAGGAGGTCAGCGCGAAGGAAGTCACCGGCGGCTTGTACGATGGTGTTGTGACGGACCGGGTTCTGCATGTGGACAAGGTAGGATTGCAGCTTTCCTTTCCTAAAGCATTGATCAGTTCTCAAGAGCTTGGGATATACTTGCTCGGCTTGGATGATGGCGAAAGGAACTTTGAGAATCGTTGCTTACCATGTCATTCCTCCACCGTAGCTCCTCTCCCCCGTCACCGTCGACCAGGTACCGCTCATCCGCTGCCTGGGCCTCAACTACCGCGACCACGCCAAAGAGGCCAGCATGCCCATCCCGAACGAGCCGATCCTCTTCATCAAGCCGCGCACCGCCATCAACGGGCCGTTCCCGGCCAAGATCAACGTGCCCAAGGTGGCGCAGGACGGCACGTCCGACTACGAGGCAGAGCTGACCATCGTCATCGCCAAGGACGGCAAGGACATCCCCGAGGAGCGCGCGCTCGACTACGTGCTGGGCTACACGTGCGGCAACGACGTGTCGGCGCGCGCCCAGCAGTTCAAGAACAGCCAGTGGTGCTTCTCCAAGGGCTTCGACGGCAGCGCGCCCGTCGGCCCCGTGCTGGTCAGCGGCAAGGCCATTGGCGACCCGCACGCGCTGGACATCAAGGCCATCCACAACAAGAACGTCGTGCAGGACTCGAACACGAGGTGCGTGCAGACCGTCTTTCCGGTTTGAAGTTGGAGCTGACTGACGGACGGCGGGAACAGGGAGATGATTTTCAACATCGCGAAGACGGTGTCGTTCCTGTCCATCGGCACGACGCTGGAGAAGGGCACGTTGATCATGACGGGCACCGGACCGGGCGTCGGCGCCATGCGGAATCCGAAGGTGGTGCTTCAGAACGGGGACGACATGAGAGTGCATATTCAGGGCATCGGGACGCTCATCAACGAGGTGTACTACGAGTAATGGCAGTGCGGACTCGAAAGAAGACGGGGGGTTGGGGACTGGAACTGGTGGAATCCGCGGGAAGAGCAATTTAATCAGCCTGCGGTGGGTTGTAGAAGAGTTGACCCCACCTACATCTAACTCACCGCTATATTGCACCCAACTTACGTGGGCAGTGGAATGTTATGTCCGGATGCGTGTGCACAGTCTTTAATACTTGTACCGTATGTCTGGATATTCACTTTGACCGCCGACGTAGGGTGGCTTGCAAAACTTACATCATGTCCAAGTAGGTGTTGAAATTGATCGCATGATGGTTGAATTTAGCTATGCAGCGGTCTGCTGTTTGCTTCGTATTTCCCGGGTTGAATTCCAACAGTAGGTGGACTCGAATTTTCCGGGACCCACCGCGTCTGATGAAGCGACTTCTGAGGTTGGGGTCGTCGGGCCGACACGCGAGACAAGAATCTTCATGAGTAAGAATGCAGGTACCGACAAGTTGGGAAAGAGCGCTAAGCTAATGGGTAGGCGGTACGGTCGCCGCAGGGCCGCTCCGGCTCGCTACGTGGACCTCATTCCTTCCCTGACCCACAACACCCAACCTCTTGCCACGCTCTCCACAATCCAGCGGCTCCTTGGATGCGGGCCTGCCCGACGAACCCTTCTCAACTGTCCTTCGGGATGCGTCGCGGGAGCTGAACAAGTCCACTCAGCCCGAATCGAGGTGAGGCCGCATGCGCCAATACCGTTCCCTACCCTCAATGACACGTTGTGACGCATTCCCTGGGTATATCGCACCCTACCCAGCTGAATGCAACATGGGCAGGTCACTGCTCCTTCCGGCGGAATGCCCAATACGGCTTTGCAGCACCGGGACCCTCTCTGACGATGTTGGGAGGCCTGAACATTGCCGATTCGCCCCCGCCTCTGTACTGGACGCAAAGAGTCATTGCTCCGTATACGAACGTCCAGAAGCATGGTGTGCTGGTACACGGCATCGAAATTGGGCCGCTCGCTTATCTGATGGATCTGCCGGCTTACGCGTTTCACGCCCAACGTGTTCGAAAAAGCAAAAAGAGATGATGCAGCATTGAAACTTCTCGATCAACGAGGGCGGAGTCTTTCCCGCCCGATGATGCAAGCTGGCATATCGCTCGCCCCGAGGCACTGCAGCTCTCCACGCTTTGGTGAGGCTTTCCAAAAGCAACAACACCAGCCCTGACCCCGCCGATCGTTGCACCTAAACGGCCTGCCGCAAAAGGAAATACCGCATCTACTGGGGTATGCTCGGGAGGGCTGTATACAATAAACAGCTGAATCTTGCAGCTGGCGCCCGGGGACGGTCCGCACTTCTGATCCTTATTCCCGGTTCTCGCGTGTTCAAATGTCTCAGGCCTCACTTGCGGATCGTGCACTACGCCGAGGCCATCGCGTAATTCGATCCCGGCTACCTTCCGCGGCTCAATCAACGGCCGCAGAGAGCACTTGGGTGCGATAGTGCTGAGACATTTGACTCCCCGCTTGCAACCCCGGAAATGCTTCACCTACGTCGAGAGGCTCTGCTGGCACCAAGGATGCATTGGGTAGGCTTGCCTTAGCGATACCGGAACGAGCATTTGTCAAAGGACCAATCGTCAAACATTGCCTATCTAATAATGTGCCCGAGACAGAAAAAGGTGCAGAAACCGAGAACTCCAAAACCGCGCAAAGCCTGATTCGTCGCCTAATCGTCCACCCTTGCCGTCAGCCTGATCACGGCTTCTCCCAGCTCTCGCAAGGTGACCGCATCCCTTGGCACCGTGTGACCTTTGCCATGGTCGAACAACTCCGCGGTATCTTCGTCGCACAGGTTGAACAGCGCCATCGCCCCATGGATGTACGGATCGTAGCACCCTACAATGTGGCAAGTGGGGATGTCGATGACATCGTCGCATTCGTCAGCCAGCAACGCATGCACCTCCCCGTCCTTCAGCTTCAGCGGGGGCCAGCCAGCCAGGAAAATGGCGGCCTGAAAAGACGATCAGCGCCTCAAGTCAACAACGATCGCAACGGAAGCCCTACCTTGATCCGGCGTGGGATGCCTTGCTCTTCGGCCCGCCGACGTTCCTCCAGGACGAGGCTGGCTGCAGTGGTGGCTCCTTCGGAGTAGCCGAGAATGCCCTGTGGTGGTGGATTGTTATCACCTACTCGCATGCCGATTCCATTTCCCGATTTGAACTTACCTCGATCTCGGGATCTGCATCGATCACTTTGAAGAGGTGGTCAAGGCACTTGCGCAAGTTCAAGTCGCTGTACGTCGTGCTCTGGCTGTCGTGGCTGTTGAAGAGGAGGCGCATCGTGTCTTCGGCGGAGAGACCCTCTGGGAAATCACGGATCTTGTCGAGGATGTCCTCGAAGCCCTCCATGCCGTCGAATTCGACAAAACGGAACAGCGGGCCTGGACCAAAGTAGTCTTCGAAGCCTGGAGGCGGCTTCGCGGGGACAGTGCCTTGAGTCCACGCGAGGTCCACCACACCGGTCTTCTCGCACTCGGCAGCAAAAGGGCCGAGCTGGACCTTGAAGTTCTGCTCGGGTCGTAAGTTGCTGTACTTGGACGGTGTGGGTGCTCGGGTGCAAACCTGTGCGCTGCCGTACGCGCCGGGGAGACAGAGAAACTTCATGATGCCGTCTTGGAGGAGACAGACTTGCAATGGTCGATTACAGCTCCTCTCCTGGGCGGGACAACGGGTCTATTATCTGCCTCGACAAGTTCAAGGTGAGACCGAATGTTTCGTTTTCGGTTTCTCACCGTTGAATCGCAAACAAACCGGACGCCTGAAAGGTTATAATCGCAGCAGCAACGCCCAGACAGTAGAGAAATGATCTGCAGCATAGCGCCATTGGTGGAGATGCTTGCCGCGAAGGGTCTAGAACTCGGCAACAAGTCTCTCGAAATAAGAAGGATCGGCCTGCGAAAACGGGATGGTGCCATGGATCATCGCCCTTTCACTACTCAAGCAGACCCACCGAGGGCGCTGGCACGCGGCGAGCACGATAAGCCCTTGGCATCACCCAATATTAAGGCCATGTCCTTCTTAAAAAGGACGTTTCGCATTGCAGAATAAAACACGCAGATAACGAGCTGCGACGCACGAATAAGGCCTTCACCGCTTCGGGTTGCGCAACGTTGTGTGCTTCGACCTCTGGCCGTTGGAGGTCTGGTTAGCCACGCGGGAAAGTCAATTAATCTCAGTCGCCGGCGGGCAATCTGGAACGAGCGTTGAGGCTCCGGCGCGGACGGGCCGAGAGGGAGAGACCGAGCATCCGAGGCTTACCAGCCGGACGGGATGCAACGTGTACCGGGATGTCCGCTGGAGAGTGGGCCGATGGTGAGTCGCGCGAGTGCTTCATGTCCGGAACCTTTCAGTCCGAAACCCCATCCGAGCGCGTCCATCACGCGGACATGCACCATGATATCGCAGCCGGCTTCAGCTCGGACAGCGACGCCACTGCGCAGGA
Organism: Diplodia mutila; assembly: GCA_022560015.1. Classification (NCBI taxonomy): domain Eukaryota; kingdom Fungi; phylum Ascomycota; class Dothideomycetes; order Botryosphaeriales; family Botryosphaeriaceae; genus Diplodia; species Diplodia mutila. The sequence goes on along the minus strand of JAFISB010000076.1, from coordinate 113,514 downwards.
TGCAAAGCAGTGGTGCCAAGCCAAGGCTTCGTCGTTCGTCAGGCCTCAACCTGGCGCGAGCGACGCTAAAGAAGCAAGAGCCCTGTGCCCTGTGGATATGGCCATGCATGACGCTAGCCCAAGGATCGTCGCCGACGAGACTCCGGACCAACGGGAGCGGGGGAAACGGTTCGTGGTGCTGCGCCGAACAGAGTTTATCTACACCCCAGCCGCAACTCTCTTCCCCACGCCCACCTGAAATCACGCTGCCCTGCAGCCGTTCTCGATTAGGTTCCTCTGACGGCAAGACCAGGCCACGCGGCCCCTGATCGCTTGACATGACACCATGGAACTTGGCCCAACGCAAGCCACCATCACATGCAGCTGCGCGGCCACTTTGCCTCTCAGGGCCTTCGCTGAGGATAGATCCGTACCTCCATCCTCTTTGGGTCCCGGCTGAAAAAAGGAACGTCCCGTTTCAATATGACGCCTCGCATGGCCGAGAATTGGTCCTGTTATGAGACTGCCATGGTGATCCCGAGGCCCAGCATGGTTGCCACCGCAGACATATATTAGAGCCCTGACACACCCACCCAGCCGGTTCAGTCTCAACTCCTCGGCAGCTCTCAGGATACCTCGGTGCTTTTCACCACCTATGCTTCCCTGAGCCTCCCACCTTCGACTCCCCCCTCCCTTCCCAACAGCTCGCGAAGCAGCAAACCAAGGTCAGCCATGGCTCAGTCGAAACAAAGCCAGGGCGAAAGCCCCGACCTGATGCCAATCGCCATTGTTGGCATGTCGTGCCGCCTGCCGGGAGACGTTTCGACGCTCGAAGAGTTCTGGCGTCTGATGTCCAGGGCGCGCAGCGGGTGGTCCGAGATCCCCAAAGACCGCTTCAGCAAGGACGCCTACTGGCATCCGAACCCGGAGAAGAAGGGTTGCTTCAACAACGCCGGCGGCTACTTCCTCAACCAGGATCTGGCCTGCTTCGATGCTCCCTTCTTCAACATCACCTCGCAAGAGGCACAATCGTTAGGTGAGTTGCCGCCTCCTCTCTTCCCCCCCATCCATCGACAGGGACCATCACTGACATCATGTCCCCTCTTCCCCCCAAAAAGATCCCCAGCAGAGAATCCTGCTCGAGTGCGCCTACGAGGCGCTCGAGAACTCGGGCGTGCCGAAGGAGTCGGTCATCGGCGGCAAGACGGGCGTCTTCGTCGGCGGCGCCACGTCCGACTACCGGCTGAGCAACCTGCGCGACGCCGACGCCATCCCCATGTTCGACATCACGGGCAACCACGAGGCGATCCTGGCCAACCGCATCTCGTACTACTTCGACCTGCGCGGGCCCAGCTTCGCCGTCGACACGGCGTGCTCGTCGAGCCTGTACGCGCTGCACCACGCCGTGCAGAGCATCCGCGCCGGCGAGTCGGACCAGGCTATCGTTGCTGCTTGCCACATCAACATGTCTCCGGACGATTTCGTCAGCATGTCCATGTCTAGGTGCGTGTGCTTCCATCATCTCTTCTTTTTTTCATTTTTCTTTCCCCAACCGTTTGCATTGTATAATGGCTGATCGTTACCTGCAGGCTCTTCTCTGAAGAGGGTAAAACCTATGCGTTCGACCACCGTGCCAAGTCGGGGTTCGCGCGCGGCGAAGGCGCCGGATGCCTGGTGCTGAAGCCTCTGGACCAGGCGATCCGGGATAACGACAGGATTCGGTCGGTCATTGTCAACACCGGCGTGAACTCGGACGGCAGGACCGTTGGTAAGTGATATTGCATGACGACTTCGATATATTTGCAAGTTAACATTTGCTCCAGGATTGTCGAGTCCAAATGGCGAGGCGCAGGAACGTCTGATGCGTGAAGTCTACGCCAAAGCCAACATCAGTCCCAGCGACACAGGCTTTGTCGAGGCCCACGGCACCGGAACCAAGGCCGGCGACCCCATCGAAGCCAAAGCATTGTACAATGTTTTCGGCCAGGGCCGTACTGCACGGCAACCGCTGTACTTTGGGTCGGTAAAGACCAACGTCGGACATCTCGAGAACGCCAGCGGTGTGGTTTCGGTCATCAAGGCGGCGATGATGCTCGAAAGGAATTTCATCCTGCCGAACATCAATTTCGAAAAGCCCAATGAGGCAATACCTCTAGCCGAGTGGCACATGAAGGTGAGACACGATTGCTTTTTAGGACTTTTTCCTAACATGGATCCCCCCGCTCACACCAAACCGTTCAGGTTCCGACTTCACAACGGCCGTGGCCAACCACGAAGCGCTTCATCAGCGTCAATAACTTTGGCTTCGGCGGAGCCAACGCCCACGCCGTGCTCGAAAAGCCTCCTTTGCCCCCCAAGTCGGCGCTAGCCAAGGAGAGCGGCGACCCCACCCAGAGGCTGTTCGTGCTCTCGGCGAACGACGAGCAGGCGGCCCGCAAGGCCATGGACAACCTCGGCGTCTTCCTGGAGCAGCACCCGGAAGTGTTTCAGAAGTCGCTCACCCGCAACATCGCCTACACGCTCGGCCAGCGCCGCTCGCACCTCGCATGGCGCGTCGCCCTCATCGCCTCGTCGTCCAACGAGCTGTCCATCGCGCTGAACGACGGCCACAATGCAAAACCCGCGCGGAGCTCGCAGCCGCCCAAGCTCGCTTTCATCTTCACCGGCCAGGGCGCCCAGTGGCACGCCATGGGCCGCGAGCTGCTCGACGGCTACCCGGTCTACGCCGACGCCATGCGAGCGGCCGACGACTGCATCAAGAGCCTCGGTGCGGACTTCTCGCTGGTCGACGAGCTGAGGCGGGAGAAGGAGGCGTCGCGCGTGGGCGAGGCGCACATCAGCCAGCCCATCTGCACGGCGGTGCAGCTGGCCCTCACCGCCCTTCTCAAGTCCTGGGGCGTCAGCCCAGCTGCCGTCACCGGGCATTCCAGCGGAGAGATTGGTGCCGCGTATGCCGCGGGGCTGCTCACTCTTGAGTCCGCCATGGCCATTGCGTACCACAGGGGACAGGCCATCATCAAGCTGAAGGAGAAGCATCCCGACCTGAAGGGCACGATGTTGGCAGTCGGCGCTGGTCCGGAAGAGGTCCGCCCGTTGTTGAAGACACTGCGGAGCGGCCGTGTCGTGGTCGCCTGCGAGAACTCGCCGGGCTCCATCACCGCTTCTGGCGATGTGGAGGCCGTCGAGGAGCTTGCCGCTGCGATCGAGGAGAAGCAGCTGTTCAACAGGAAGCTCCGGGTCGACGTGGCGTACCACTCGCCGCATATGAGCCTGGTGGCCGACGACTACCGTGCCGCCATCGAGGACGTCAAGCCGCTGCCGGACCAGTCTGCTGCCTTCTATTCATCTCTTCACGGCAAGAAGGTGGACGGTTCAGGCCTGGACGCATCGTACTGGGTGGACAATCTGACCAAGCCCGTCCTCTTCTCCACCTCCCTACGGGAGCTCTGCATAGACAGCACCCCCGACGTCCTCGTCGAAGTCGGCCCGCACACCGCTCTGGAGGGCCCCATCAAGCAGACGGTCAAAGAACTCGGCAAGCAAGCAAGCAAGATCAGCTACGCCGGCTCGCTCGTCCGCGGCAAGAACGCCATCACCACCTGCCTCGCGCTGGCCGGAGCGCTGTACACAAAGGGCCACTCTTCTCTCGTCTTCGAGCAGATCAACGCCCCCAAGCGCGAGGAGAAGACGCCCGTCTTCCTCGCGGAGATGCCGCCGTACGCGTGGTCCCACCGCACACGGTACTGGAGCGAGTCGCGCGTCGGCCGCAACCACCGCATCAAGCGCTTCCCGCGGCACGACCTGCTGGGCCGCATGGCGGACCACTCCAACGACCTCGAGCCCACCTGGACCAACGCGCTGCGCGCAGACGACCTGCCCTGGCTGCGCGACCACCGCATGCAGGCGCTGACGACGTTCCCCTTCGCGGGCTTCGTCTGCATGGCCATCGAGGCCGCCTCCCAGCGCGCGCAGATGCGAGACGTCGTGGGTTTCGACCGCTTCGCGCTGCGCGAGGTCCTCGTCGCGCGGCCGCTGCTACTCGAGGACGGCAAGGACTACGAGGTCAGCTTGACCCTGCGCCCGCGCGCCGAGGGCTCGCGCTCGTCGGCCCACTCGGACGTGTGGGACGAGTTCCGCGTGTGCTCGTGGACGCCGGAGCGCGGCTGGATGGAGCACTGCCGCGGCCTCGTCGGCGTGCGCCACGCCCCCGCGGCCAACCCCGTGTGCGACAACGGTGCCAGCAGGCAAGCCGCCGCGGAGAGGCTGCGGGCGGCCAAGCAGCGCTGCGGCTCGACGCCGCCGGTCGACACGGCGCGCTTCTACGAACACCTCGCCGCGGCGGGCGCGTCGTACGGACCCGCCTTCCGCAACGTGCTCGAGCTGGATGCCTGCGACGGCCGCGGCGCCCTGGCCGTCGTCGGGGTGCCCGACACGGCGGCCACCATGCCCGTCGGGCACGAGACGCCGTCGGTCGTGCACGCCGCCTTCCTCGACCAGCTCTTCCAGCTGGCCTTCCCCATCCTGGGCGCGGGCCGCCGCGAGGAGGGCATGCGCGCGCTGTACATGCCGTCGGCTGTCAGAGACATCAGCGTCTCGACGGACGTCCCGACGGCGCCGGGGGAGCGGCTGCGCGTCGTCGCGGAGGGGGAGCCGGATTTGGCGAACCCGCGGCCGACGGAGTTTGCGATGGAGGGGTGGGTGGAGGGTGGTGCGGAGGAGCCGGCGGTCAGGCTCGAGGGGCTGATGTTCAGCCCGATCAAGGGGGATGCTGCGATGGCGGCTGCGGCGGAGCCGAGGGAGATTTGCTACAAGTTGGCGTGGGAGCCGCTTGAGCAGAAGGCGCTGTCGCAGGAAGACGGTGTCTTCAATGGCGAAGGTAAGCAACCGAAGGCGAACGGAGTGAATGTCCACGCCCAGGACGACCACCAGCCCTCGAACGGTACGAACGGGCATCATCGCAACCGGTCCGGCGAGACGAACAGCACCAACAATAGCTGGGTGGACGTCGAGAAAGACGCGTCGTCCAGCAGCACGCCCATCGTCATCGTCGCGGAGGAAGAGTCGAACCCGCTCGTGGCCGCCCTGGCAGACGCCATCGCCATCCGCACCGGCCAGACGCCGGCAGTGACGTCCTTGGCTGGAGTCGACGATGCGGCAGACAAGCTGTCCATCGTCCTGTCCGAGCTTGACACTCCCTTGCTCGCGAAGGCCACCCCAGAGACCTTTGCCCGAATCCAGAGAATCTTGACCCAGTCCGCGGGCGTGCTGTGGGTGACGCGCGGAGCGTACAAGTCGGCGACCAGTCCCGAGTCCAACATGGCGGTCGGCCTCATCCGCTCCGTGCGCTCAGAAACGGCGGCGAGGGCAGCCACGTTGGACCTGGATCCCAGCTCCTCCTGCAGCACTTCGGCGCAGGTGGACCTCATCATGAAAGCGTTCAAGCGCGCCGTGGCCTCGCCGCCGGAGGCTGTCGATGATGACCAGGTCGACATGGAATACGCAGAGCAAGACGGCGAGCTGGTCGTCCCGCGCGTAGTCTCCGACGACGAGACCAACCTCTTCGTGCACCGCGAGGTCTCGCCGCAGTCGGCGGCGCCGTACCTGCAGGACTTCCCGACAACCCAGCAGGGCAGCCGCCGACTGAAGCTCGCCATCGAGACGCCCGGCGCGCTGGACACGCTGTACTTCAAGGACGCCGAGCTCGCTCCCGACCTCGCCGCCGACGAGATCGAGATCCAGATCCACGCCACGGGCATCAACTTCAAAGACGTCGTCATCGCCATGGGGCAACTCCCCAACCCGTCCCCGACCGCCTCGCTGGGCATCGAATGCGCCGGCGTCGTCTCCCGCGTCGGGCCCGCCGTCTCCTCCCTCTCCGTCGGCGACCGCGTCTGCGCCATGCCCGACGGCGCGTACGGCACGCACACGCGCTGCAAAGCGTCGAGCGCGGCGCGCATCCCGGCCGCCATGCCGTGGGAGGTGGCGGCATCCATCCCCATCGTCTTCTGCACCGCCTACCACGCCCTCGTCGACCTGGCCCGGCTGTCCCGCGGCGAGCGCGTCCTCATCCACGCGGCCGCCGGCGGCGTCGGCCAGGCCTGCGTGCAGCTGGCGACCATGCTGGGCGCGGACGTCTACGCCACGGTCGGCAGCGCGGAGAAGAAGCGCTTCCTGACGCAGACGTACGGCGTGCGCGAGGACCGCATCTTCCACTCGCGCGGCGACGCGGCCGGGTTCGCGGCGGCGCTGCGCGCGGCGACGCCCGCCGGGGAAGGGGTCGACGTCGTCGTCAACAGCCTCGCGGGCGAGTTCCTGCGCGAGTCGTGGGCGTGCCTCGCGCACTTCGGCCGCCTCGTCGAGATCGGCAAGAGGGACGTCCAGGCCAACGCCGGGTTGGAGATGGCGCCGTTCGCCACCTGCGCGACGTTCGCGTCGCTGGATCTGACGCTGTTGGCGAGCGAGCGGCCGCGGGTCATGGCGCGCGTGCTGGAGGCGGTCATGAGGTTGTTGGAGTTCGGGGCGGTGGCGCCGGTGAGGCCGGTCGCGGTCGTGGGCGTGGGGGAGGTGGAGGCGGCGTTTAGGCGGTTGCAGAGCGGGAAGACGATGGGGAAGGTCGTGGTCGTGCCCGGGGTGGGGGAGAGGGTTAAGGTGAGTGTTTCTTTTTTTCACTGACGCGGTGCGGTTGTTGTCGTTGTTGTCGAGACTCGGTGCTGACACTTTCGTTCTACCACGCAGGCTTCGCATCCCCGCGAGAGGGACTTGTTCCGTCCCGACGCCACGTACCTGATCGTCGGCGGCACGGGCGGCTTGGGCCGCAGCATGGCCAAGTGGATGGCGCAGAAGGGGGCGCGCAACGTCGTCCTGCTGTCCCGCAGCGGGAAGGCGGACGGCAAGGTCGGCCGGTTGATCGACGACGTGCGCCGGTCGATGGGGGCGAACGTCGTTGTTCGCGCGTGCGACGTCGCGGACGAGCGGAGCGTGAAGGCGCTGGTTGAGGACTGCAAGAGCAGCTTGCCGCCGATTCGCGGCGTCGTTCACGCGGCTATGGTGTTGAGGGTGAGACTTTCCTTCCTCCCCGTTTTCCCCTTCCCTCACCGCTCGTTGCTAAACATCTCCCACACAGGACGTCCTCTTCGAAAACATGACCTTCGACGACTATAACACCGTCATCTCCTCCAAGGTCGCCGGCGCCTGGAACATCCACAACGCCCTCCCACCCTCCTCCACCCCGCTCGACTTCTTCGTCGCCCTCTCCTCCGTCTCCGGCATCGTCGGCAACCGCGGCCAGGCCGCCTACGCCGCCGCCAACGCCTTCCTCGACGCCTTCGTCCGCCACCGCCGGACGCTCGGCCTGCCCGCCTCCGCCATCGACCTCACCGCCGTCTCGGACGTCGGCTACCTCGCCGACTCGGCCGACGCGGAGCGCCGCAAGGAGGTCCTCGTCAACATCGGCGGCGACACGCTCGACGAGCGGGAGGTGCTGGCGCTGCTGGCGGCCGCCGTGGCGGGGGACGCGGAGCGCAACTGCGGGGGCCACTGCCTCACCGGCCTGCGGTTCCCGACAGCAACGGATGGTGATGCGTCACAGCCGCCGCCGCAGCTCCCCTTCTACGCCGCCGACGCGAAGTTCCGCGCCCTCCGCGCCGCAGCCCTCGCGTCCCTCACCGGCGCCGAAGACGCCACCGCAGTAAATAAAGACAAACCCGTCCCCCTCGCCGCCTCCCTCGCCCGCGCCCCCTCGACCGCCGCCGCCGTCGACCTCGTCGCCCGCGCCCTGCTGGAGAAGCTGTCGGCCATATTGACGGTGCCGCTCGAGGACATGGACGCCGACGCCGAGCGCAGCGTGACGACGTACGGGCTGGACTCGCTCAACGCGATCGAGCTGCGGAACTGGATCGCGAGGGAGGTGCGGGGCGTGAATTTGCAGGTGTTGGAGCTGTTGACGAGCGGGAGCGTGAGGGCGTTGGCGGGGGTGGTTGTCAGGAGGGCGGGGTTTGGGGAGGGGGTGGAGGGGGGGAAGTGATGGGGTGAGGGTTTGACGGGAGAGAGGAGGGGTTTTGGTCTGTACGTGCGCGGTTCTTGATGTCTCTCTGTTTTTTTTTCTTTCTTTTTTCGGTTTTCTTCTTCTTCTTGTTGTCTTTCTTTCCTTGCTTTTTTTCTCTCTCTCTTCTTTTTCTTTTTTTTTTGCGAGTTCCTGCGCGCTTAGAGTAACGGCCGTTTAGAAATTGCTTTGAAATTCAATCGACGATGCTATCGTAGTCGGTGCTCTTCTTCTGCTACGTGTCTTCGAAGCGGCGCTGATTGCGTACCGTCGTCCCGTCGTAGCGGGCGACGGAAAGATTCATCCTACGTCCAACGTACGCCGGTGCCGGCGATGCGAGCGCAATCCTGGAGAAGAACGGCGAGCTGGAGGGCGGCATTCACCTCACTTCGCAGAACAGAGCAGCACAAGAGCGACGTCAACCAGGCGGCCGAAACCCGCCGCCTCCAGCTCCACCTCGCCAGCGGCAACCAATGTACTTCAGGAAGCGCTCCTCCAACGCGCCGTACATCGTAGTTGGACCGCAAGCTCTAGTCTCCGGACACGGATACGAAACGCGGCAGCAGGACCGCCCGCAGGTGCAAAGCCTCGCTCAGGACCGCTCAGAGCCGTGGTGACTGAAGAATCATCCTACGTAGGTAGTGGAATCCAACATCCGGACGCATTTGTTCACATTTGAAACTCATGTTCAGGCCAGTTTCCAAAGACTCCACGATGGATAGCCAAACGGGGCAGGACGCCCCGGCCCAGCGACAGGGTGGATCACTCACTGCACGTGGTCAACACTCCCTGGTGGCAGGGCCTCAGCAGAGAGAAAATCATCAATCTTAAAGACAAGGCCGCTAAACTCTTAGCCTTCCAGAACGCTGACCCGAAGCACGCGAGCCGTGATCGACTATTTCGGGCTTCAGAGCAAGCAGCAAGACCAATCAGCCCATCACTTCCAGATGTTAGCTTCGACCACCTACGTAAGTTGAACATAATATCTTCGACGGAATAAGGTCGAGAGGACCGAATTCTCCAGTCACCCGTTGTGCCCTCGTCGTTGACATGTGAGTATCCGAGAAGAACAAGGGTCTCCAAATAGGTGATCGCTACACATGTTTGAATCCCTGTCTAGCTACATCACATCTTATTTCGACCTTTGTCCCCTACGATACACAGTCGTCACATACATGACTGTCAGCTGCCACGGGGGAAGGAATATGCTAACAACCACCACCAGCTAGCACGAAATCCCCATACCAGGATTTTTGGTTTCCAGCCCAGCGAAAGCGCGCGCGCGCGGCTCGTTCGTCCTCGAGACGAGTGTCACGCCGCTTCTTCAAACCATAGAGTCAACAATTTCCTTCGGGCAGCAGCCAATCGTGTCTTTTTACACGACGTGGCGCACCTGTCAAAATTGAAAAAGGGGGGTGGTGGAGCGGGCAGAAAAAGAAAATGCGCTCAACTCAACTCCTCTGGTGGTGTAGATGGATCCGCCCTTGCAGGCAGCAAGCAAGCCACATGTGGGGGCGCCGGGTAGTGCGTGCAGTGGTGCGGGGTTCGGCAATCGGCTACGAGTACTTTATTTTGGCTTATATGTTTGTTCCTTGTGGCGATCCGCCGAAAGCTTCCGGGGCTATTTCGTTACGAGGTCGGTTGCATTAGTATTGCAATGGTCGTTCAGCAGGCACGGGGAGTTGGAAGGGCTGTGGGAATGTTGGTGCATCCGCCGAGTGCATGCGTACGGATGTTTGCTTCGACTCTGCGTGCCGTGCCTGGTGGCAGTAACGTTGCAAAAACGGACCCTGTATTCGAGGCCAGTTGAGCTGAGATGGCAGGTTGGCACTAGCTCCTGATGAGACGGCGTCATTGCTAGTGGTATCCACGCCACGGGACGGGGACGGATTCCTTCGGATCCGGCCCGGAATACCGCGAACGACGGATATCTTAGGACTTTGTGGCGAGAGTGATGTTGACGTGGGCTCGGGCGCTGTCTTTCTGCTTTCCCTTTCTCCTTCACTCTCTTCTCCGTCCAGGAATATCGCTTCCCATCCGCTTTACTCGATACTCGAGACCTACTACCTACTATTGGACAAACAGTACAGGGTGTCGCCCGCACCCCGGCAGCTGATCGAACCCATTGCTGGCGGAACATTTCCGTATAGAAGTCCGCGGACTTACCTCCGGCGAGCTTTAGCGTCCCACACTATCGCCTCCACCCCCCTTCTTTCGTCCTGTTTCATCTCCGTCCCTGCTTTTTGATCGCGCCAACGCCGCCGTCGTCAGCCAGCCGTGCCCCAATCGACGTTTTTACAGGTCCACGCCAGAAAAGAAACGACCGGGGAGAAAAAACAACCGAGGACTCTAGCATCCGCGCTGCGATTTCGCCCCAAACCTTTTAACTCCCAACCCAACTGCACATCACCCACCCTGCTGCCCTTACTGCTCTCCCGGATTCGGAGGCGATCTGATCTACACCTTCCTTCCCCCCTCCCCCGTCCCCCATCCCATCCCCGGTCGGCGCGCGCAACACATACACACATACCCCCGCAATCCCACCGTCAGCCATGCCGTCAAAACGTCAATCTGCAGCCACCACCGCCGCCACCACAACCAATAACAACAACAACAACGCCGCGCCGCCACCCCCGGACGCCGCGGCAACCGACGACGCCGCCGTCCGCAAGCGCAAGCAAAACCGCCTCTCCCAGCAATGCCTGCGCGAGAAGCGCTCCGCCGGCATCGCCAACCAGTCGTTCTTCGAGCGGCTGGCGGCGGATATCCGCCGCTTGAGGGAGGTGTGCGAGAAGCAGCAGCAGGCGGAAGGAGGAGGAGGAGGGGTTGGTGTGGGCGGTGGGAGCGGGGTCGATGTGGTGGCGGAGTTGGTGCGGATCAACGAAGGCTTGATCGAGGAGAATCGGTGCTTGAGGGAGGCGGTGCTGCGGATGCGGAAGAAGCTGTTGAGCTTGAGTGGGCAGGCTAGTGCGGCGGCCGGTGAGTCTTTGAAATATCTCTTCTCCGGAAGGGGGGGTGTAAGGAAGAGAGAACACATAAAGGGGAAATATTTGGGAGAGGATGCAGACTGACACCGCGTGCATAGAGGATCCAGTCTTCCAGAAGATCTTGGGCAAAGAGTCCGGCGAGGGTGCTGAGAACGACGGCGCCGCGCCTAACAAGCGGCGGAAATGCTCGTCCAGCGCCGGGTCGGGCTCGGCGTCGGGTCGGGCTGTCGGATCTGCATCATCGGATGCGGAGGAGGCGCCGGATCGCATCGAGCCGATACCAGTCGACGAGGGGGAGATCTTCGCGAACCTCCAGGGCGAGCCGTCCGGCTCCTTCAACCCTCTCACCTCGGGCGGCTTCGACCAGGGTCTCGTTGCTACATCTGGGAACCAACCGAATTCACTTCAGATCTTCCAACCTCAGAGCACTGTCGCGGAGCTGTGCTCCGACTTCACGGCAACCGCCAGGCCGCCCCAGGACTTTCAAACCGGACCGAACTTCTCATTTACAAATCTTCCGCAGATCTCGCTGACCAATACCGCCATCCTGGACGCATGGGTGAGCCGGTCGTATGCCAATCTGATAGCCCAGAAGATCGAGAATGTGTGCGTGCAGTACGCCCTGAAGTCAAAGGCCTGCAGGTTGGACATGGGAGCCAGTCTCAAATCCGGATCCGTGTTCCAGCAGTTCGACGAGAGAGCCATGGTTGAGAGGCTTGCGGATGTTGCCGTGCACATGATATTCGACGACACCGGGCTGGGGAGGTTCATAAACACGCTCGAGGTGTGCTTCCCTCGCCGCCCGAATCCCCCCCCCTCAACCGCACAGCTGATTGTCACATAGGGAGCAAGAGACTTCCTCCGATCGGTCGTCACATGCCGCATCATGCTGGGGTGCGCGAAGCCGCACGACGTGCTCGACGACGCGCCGGACGACGCCGACGCGCCGCCGTGGACGGCCAGCAGCACGCGGCCGCTCATCGTCGACCTGATCGCGTGGCCGTCGCTGCGCGACCAGATGGTCTTCCACAGCAGCTTCTACGACCTCGACGAGATGACCGAGGACGTCGTCAACTACACCGTCGTCGACCTGCCGCACCAGAACCTCGCCCTGCAGATGTACAGCACCCCGCCCAACCCGTACCCGCACGTCCGCCGCCCCGACGACGGGTACGACGCCGCCGTGACGCCGTCGTTCCGCTTCTCCGAGCAGGACTTCGTCCACAAGATCCTGCAGATCCGGAATCGGGATCTGTTCGACATCGTCGCCCAGCGCATGGAGACGCCGGCGGCGCCGTGCGCGGGCGCGGGCGGCGGCGCGGGTCACCCGCATTCGGATCTGCTGGGGTCGTCGCCGAGCGAGTGCATACCGGCGAAGACGGAGACGACGAGGCGCTTCAAGGGGTACAAGCTGAGCGGGGCTTTCTTCAAGAAGTACCCGTTCTTGCAGTGCTCGTCGCGTAAGTGCACAACGGGCTTCGGACGTGGATGCGTCGGCTTGAGATGGTTAACGGTTCAGCAGTGTCGTCCCCGTATCCCTTTTTGCCGTCTTCGAAGGTACCGACCTATTAAAAAAACACGTATCTAATTTATGAATGTGATAAGCCCTTCAAGCGGATCGTGGTCCCACAAGCGTTCGTTGTGATATTTGAATCGAAGGAAATTTCAACAGAAACGACTGCCATTGACCGCCAAGCATTACTCAATAGCAACAGTCAACTCGGTATGCCGCTCTCAACTCTACAAACCAGAGCGAATTGGGACGCGAGTCAGAAGAATAAGAAAAAGAGTGGCCGACAGACGCGCATAACGTATTTGCGGTGCATCTCCTGAGTTATGCCCGACTCAACAAGGCTGCTGGCCATCATCTTCTCCAAGCGCCGGGCTCGTCCCGTTCGGAAGTATGCACCTTGCTGGACAAAAACTGAGGGTTCATCCAACATTCAACCAAAAAAAAAAAGAAAAGAAAAGAAAGAAAAGCCACTCCTGATCCCCGGTACACCTACGAACCCTTCAAACAAACACGTATATATATTCCAGATCCTGCACCCATCTGCTACCACCGCCACCGTCACCATCGCCAACAACAGCCACCACCACCACCACCACCAACAGCCATGAAGCTCACCATTTTCCTCTCCGCGGCCGCCGTCAGCTCCCTAGCCATCCCGGCCGCCGCCCACCCCGGCGCACTCTCTCCCGCCTCCGCCCCGACTCCCGGTCCCAATCTCGTCGAGAGGTAAACAAAAACAAGAAACCCATTCATTCCCCCCTCCCCCTCACGCACTTCCTCGGAAGAAAGAGAGTTCGCTGACGAGAATCCCCCGACGTGCGCAGGAAGCCGCCGTGGAAGTCGCCGTGCAGGGATCCCAGGTGCAAGTCGAGGGCGGCGGAGCTGGCGAAGTCGATGGGGGTTAGATACGACCCGGCCACGCGGTAGCCGGCCAGCCGGTGGGGGAGAGAGGGGGGAGGGAGAAGGGGGGAGAGCCGGATGCGGGCTGGCGGGGCGGCGACGAGCGGGACGGACGATGGGGCGGGCGGGCTCGTTGAGCCGCGAAATCGACGGAAAAGAAAGAAAAAAAATTCGAATGGAATCGGTTGTAAGCAGATGTGGCTTCAGCAAAGAAGATGGTCGTCATCATTTACGAACCGAGACCCACGCACCATCAGGCCGAAGAGATCGAAAACGTCAAGGGAAACAGTCCTCCTGTGTGCACGTGCTGAAAATCTAAGCAGACTTTAACCATGGCAGCCCGTCCCATTCTCTTTGTTATCCTCGCAAGGTTCGGACACCGCGCAGACAACAGGTAGGAGGTCTTCCGCATTCAAATTGCCCAATTCGCCGACCAAACAGATTTCGCATCCGGGGCCCCTCACGCTCCTCGCTCCATGATATCAGGTCCAGCAGGTACAGATGCGCTCCTCAGTCGGGGATGATCCGGATCGGATATGTCCAGCATGGCGAGGCGCTCACCGTACTCCGTGCGGGGTATTTCGCACGTCGCCAGCTGCCAATGCCCACAGCCGAGCTCCTCGTGAGCGAGGTGCTGCAGGTTGAAGGTGTCGTTGTTCACCCATTCCAGAAGGGCGAACGAGTCTCGCTTGTTCCGACGTTCGAAGAAGTGCACGACCGACTCCATCGTGTAAGCGACGATGATGATCAGGCCGCCGACGCAGAAGATGATGGAGAGGCCGAGGATGTTGAAGGATGTGAACCTTGTGCTGCGAATTTTCTGCATGGGTCCAACATTAGCCAATAAGCCATTAGGTAGTGCTAAAGAGAGCAATATAACTCACCTGGTTTTGACATATTCTCATGCTTTCGAAATTATCAGGTCCGTCCGTCAGATGCGAAAGGTTTTCGAATTTTGGCCCCTCCGCCATGTCCACCACAGCCTGCTGGACACTTGCCAGGCGCGTGGCGAACCAACTCTGCATTTCCATCTTCCACTGGTCCTTGGGCAATTCCCCTTGGATTCCAATATAAAGTGACAAGCTTGATAACAAGCTCGATGCCCGGAGGTTGTCAGCTATGTCTCCAAAGTTGGGCACTCCAGTTTCCATGGCCTTTGTGGCCCATTCAAAGGCTCGTACCTGTCTTTCAGAGCCCCAGAGATCCTGAGAGTTCTCTAAAGACGGATTGTATCCTGAAAGCGGCCCACAACCGTCCTTCGACAGTTTCTGACGTGCTGCGTTGCACCACTGGTATTGTTCCGCGCAGGCGAGGACGCTGACGGGTTCGTCGGCGAGGAATGTGGGTACCTCGCCCTGTAACAAAGTTGAGTTCACCAACATGCTCCAGTACGGTCTACGCGCCGAATACCAGGGGTCGTCGACAGGCTTTGAGGCGTACATAACCCCGTTGGCGGAAAGAAAAATCAACGTCACGTCTGCGTCGGTCTGGTTCAGTTCCGGGATGGGGTCAAAGGTGGAGGACTCGGGGTGCGATTGGAAAGAGATGGTAGAACTATTCAGTTAAATCAGCATGCCCCATACTTCCGGTTATGTGTGCCATACCTTAAAGTGTAGTCCGGGGAAGCCGTGGACTCATTAGGTTGTGGTGGACTGAGTAGATCAGGGTATCTGTATGTCTCCGTGAAATCCCGTCCGTAGTAATAGGATACGGTTTTATCATCGTTCGTGATGGAGGACTTTGAGCTGTTCAGGGGCGTACAGTGCGTAACCATACGGTAAAAGAATACCTCGTCAGGCGGAGAATTCATGCCGAGATCGTCTTGGCTATTGATGTATCCAGAATCGAGGTGAAATGTAGTGGCATTGTTCTGGCAAATACCGTGAAAGGGGCATTCATAACTGTCCCGCGGATAGAAACGCAGATTGGGTTTGACATATTTTGGGCATTCTTCTTGTGTTGGGTCCCTGAAGTAGCACTCTTGAGCGTAGTTGAAAGCCGCTTTGGTGCGCTGGACCAAATGTGGAAAAAGTAATGCCCATGCATCTGAGAGATTCCCATGTAGCTTGGGGTAGACAATACCGCACTTCGAACCTGCGATAAGCACATCATTTTGGCCCGCTGAGGATACCTTTGAGGAAAGTATGCCTGCAGCACTGAACGCCGCAGTTGATAGCATGGCGAGCAATAGAAGTGGTAGGATACGGCCGCAAGTACGTTCGGCATGGTTCTTCCATGTCCAGAGCAAGAAAGAGAGTTTCGGAATGGCAGTGGTACCGTTCGCGGTATTTCGGAGAAGTGCCTGTCTTTGATGGTACAGACCATCTTCAGCCGACCGCGAAGAAAGGCGCAGGTGCATTGCAAAACATGCGATGCGCCAGAAACAGGTCCCTGTTTACTGTTAGGTTTACCAACCATAAGCGAGTTGCAAACTTACCGGTGAAGGTGATGAACAAAGCCATGAAGGGCGTCAAGTAACGACCATGCTTGCTCGTCAAGGTCACGGTGGCTCCGCGAACGGAACCTGATGACCAATTTATCCACGAGCCAAGGTAGACCTCGCTGTCATCGAAGGAATGCGCGACGGAAGGTAGAGAGCTCATCTTCAAACTGTTGATTCAACAAAGAGACCAGAGACGACAGCGTTGTGCCAGTATTTAAGTTAGTTACGACAGTCGGGTTTGAACAATGTTTAAATGCAGAGCGGAAGAGGCTGGCTGAATGTTCAGCTTCGCAGGGAGTCTTGATGATTCCAGCTGAAGATTCAGCCTCGTAGAGAAAGGTCGGTGAGCTTCCAGACCTTGATGGGCCAGTAAAGGCCGCTTTGTTGCTCGAGGGCATCCATGCTGAACGACACAGCAGTGGCCACCAAGAATAGGAATTCAGGCAGCTATGGTCTCACAATGCAGACATAAGAGCAGTGTAGCTCAGCTTGCCGTAAGACAATTGGACTAATTCAGGGAGCATGTGCAAGGCTTTGCATATCTTTCGTTGATTTGATAGCTATTATTTGACGATGACGGACTGTAAGCGGGGCTGATAAGCCACTCAGCGGAAAAGCAGACAGCATTGGCAGCCACACCAAGCCTCAGGCGTAAAGAGCTTTCTCATTGGACCCCGACGATCGGTTATACTAGCCCTCAAAGGCTATTGTTACTGACACGTGAACCTTTATCTTAGTAGAGCCCAAAAGCAGACCAGCCACCCAAGAACGGGATGACCAATGAGATATCATATCAAGATGGTGTACTTCTATTATGAGGGGAAGTCGCATTCTCATGGAAAGCCACGATTCTGCCCCATGATACCACCAAAACGACAAACCCGGATTCCCATCTACGATTGAACAAAGCTCTGACTCCCTCGTAACGAGGTCCGTGCCATCGTTTCGCTGCAAGAGGTTGCTGGTGCGATACATACGTTCACTGTCCGCTGAGACGGACACATCACCGTGAAGCGCGGAAAGAATCTCGCGTGACTACGCCAGCAGCCTTCCCACCGCTTGAACTTCCCTCCCCACGAGGCCGTCGTGCCTACAATACCAACCAAACGTCATTCCCGGGGAGAAATCAGAGGTGAAGGACACGGTAAGTCTCTCTCTCCTCCGTTTGCAATGAACCAGCGAGCCCGCTGAAGCGCAGCTGTCTATCGTGGTACCCTCGCAAGCCGTAGCATCTCATGTTTCCCCAATTGGGGCCCTCCACCATCTCGATGTGCTCGAAGAAACAGTAAGTCACGGCAAAAGGAGATGAGCTGGACGTGTACGTGTGGGCCAGCCCAAACCACGCTTCATGCACTTCACAAGCATACATGGACGACGCGCACGCAAGACCCTTCCCCAAGGCTTCCGAAGCCGTCGAAAAACATCAGACGCAGCCTCGTGCCCCGTGCCCCGTGCCTCATGCCTCCGCGAGCGGCAACGACAAAAACGCACAGATCACACGATCGACGGGCCCAGGTCCGGGTAGGTAGCTACTCCGGAGGTCGGTCCGCAACTCGAACAAGCTGGCGGTCGGATTGCAGCAATCGGCGGCCTTCAGGCCGAAGCAAAATGCTTTCGGCGAAGCACGTGTCTCACGCAGAGCAGGAAAACTGGAGATGATTCAGATGGATGGGGACGCGCGCGCGTAGTAGGGTCGTGGCGGATCGAAAGGAAAAGAAAAAAATTGAAAAGGTAAAACAGCTCGAGCCAGCTGGTGGCGACGACGACGGTCCGTGTGTGTGCTGCAGCTGCAGATGTTATGTGAGTGGGACGGACTTACTACTAGTTACTGGCGAGGATTCGTTGCGGCGCGAAGAGACGCTTTCGGTGATGGTGATAGTCGAGGCCGGTGAGTAGTGAGGGAGGCGCAGCACTGTAGAGGATGTTGACCGGTCGAAACGTGTCCTGCGCGGTGAGTGCGTCGATCGTCCTTCCCCACGTCCCGTGCGATGATTGCTTTTCCTCTTCTCTTTTTCACGAGAGTGCTTGGGCAGAAAGCGAAGTCGAGGTGAGAAAGCGGTGAAAAGTTTGAAACCCGGGCGTCGAAGTGTTGTCGTAAGCAATGGTGAGTACACCGGTGTCGAGGTGTGTCGACGCGGTTGGTCGAAAGGGGGAGGCACACCGCAACAACTGCGCAGCAGGTTAGTATTTGGTTCGGCGGTTGGGCAGCTGTGCATCGTGGGCGAGAGAGGCGAGGGTGAAGACGTACAAGTTGAGACGAGAGTGGGGCCGTTTCAAGCGGGAGAAGAAGAAAGAGGGACGCGCGTGCGAAGATCATCCAAAGAAGGGTCCTGTGCTGACCCTGCCACGGCATTGAGGAAGAAGCAGTCAGGAGCAGTGGTGCTCGAATGAGGGACGTCGGAGCAAGCGTTGGTAGAAATGCAACAGTAGTGTGCAGGATCTCGTGCGACGTGGGCGCTTGAAGCGGGATCTCGGAACGGCCTGAGCCAAGTCATCACCGCCCTCCTGGGGTGGTGCACCACGGGGTGATGTCACCCCTTCCAGACGTGAGATCTGTGTTCTTCACACCCTTCTCGGATCATGCTGCATCAGCGCCACATGGCCTTTTCCGAGTTGCTGCAGGAACACACTCCTCCTCGAGGGGTATTCCCTGGTGCGGACAGCCACCCATCGGACCGAACCGAAACGAAATGGAAGAATCAGCGAAGGCGCCGCGAAGCGCTGGAAAAATCCGCGACGTCGAAGTCTGGTTCCAAGTTTCGTGGGCGTTTCCAACAACGACGACCCTGATTGGCGCGGCGCTCGGGTTCCCGCTGTAGGCGCCGCCAGGTGGACACAACCCCCGAGATCCTCCGACTGGAGGCCCACCCCGGCTCCGAGCGTCTCGCTTGCCTTGCAGTAAGAGGTAAGGAGCAGACGGCCAACACATCGAGCTAAGGACGAAACCCGCTGCTTGCCGAGCTAAATGCGGAAGGAAAGGCTGCCGTCCCTGGAGCCAGTCTGTGTTGCTGTTTGATCGGAGGCGATCCGACAGTGTCCCAAATCCCTGTGACTCACTTTCCCCTGGATGATCTGCGGAGCTGCTGCTGGAAGTGAAGGCCTGAGGTGAGCAATCTGGGAATTGCAAGAAGATGGTTAGAGGCTGCACAGAGCAGTGTGCGTCTCACGAGGCGCGGAGATGCAGATGAGGTTTCATTCTGTAGAACTAGTTCTGCTGAACCAAAAGAAATTATGGAGCTGGCCGTAGAGGAAATCCAAAAATTCCTAATAAGCAATCTGAGGATGTCCAAATGGTAGTTATTCTCATGGAAATGGTCACGGACCGAGACGTTGCACATCAATCGGTCGTGTAGCGAGAGGTGGATGACGGCTGTTACGCCGTCTTTCCCGGGAGACGTTCGCAGGCTCTGGGCTGGAGCGCTTGCGCATCCAGGCGTCGAGCCAATCTGGTCATGATAGTCGTGACGTCGTGGCACTCTTTCGAGGCATCGTTCATCCGCATCGGGTCTCATCGGGCTGAAAATGCCGAATTACCGACTCCGATTGCCGACGACGGTGAAGGAGATGAGAGCTTGAGTCTCAGAAATTACTCCAATTCGGGGTCGCGTCGGCGGTGGCGGGAATGGTCGTCGTAGCAAGGCGCCTGTCCTTGCAGGGAGGAGGGGTTGGGTGTTGATGTGGACCCATGAATTCAGCGGAAGCGACGGGTGGTGCGAGCCTTGGGCGAAAGGTAGATGGCCTCGGCCTCCTCGGCAACGACCTCGAAGGTGATGTCGCCGGTCTTGCTGCTCTTGCCGGTGCGCGGCCTGGAGTGGATGGTGCCAGCGCAGGAAGTGCCGGAAGTGGACGAGACGGTCGACTCGGGGCGCTTCGGGACGCTCTTCTTGCCGCGCATCTTGAAGACTTCGTAGTCGCCAAGCGTGCAGGAGTCGGGGCGGTTGGAGTTGCACTCGAAGGCGGCGTCGCTCAGATCGGTCATGACGGTCGAAGCCGAGTCGACGGACCAGGAGGTGGCGTGGGTTGCGTTGGAGGCAGACGAGCTGGGACGCTCAGACCAAAGAGAAGAGGCGGAGCCCTTGGAGGAGAGAGTCGCGGTGCTCCTGGAGGATGGCGCATTGCTCTTCAACGAGGAGACGGAGCTCTTCGCGGACGGAGCGGTCTTGGAAGGGACGGCCAGGTTCTTGGAGGGCGAGGTCGAGGTCGAGGCCGAGGCCTTCTTCGGGGAGACGTGAGAAGCGTTGCGGCGGGATTGCTCCTGGGCCTTGCGGTAGAGGTTTTCCTCCTCGGCAATGCGCCTCAGGTCGTGCTGGTCGTCGTGGTCGGGAGGGAAGCGCAGGGTAGCGACGACCTGGGTAGTGGCAGAGGCGAAGGGCTTCGTCCACTGGCGCTCGTCCCATTGGTGGTCGGAGAAGCTGGGCCTGCGTTCTGCAGGTGCAGGTCTGGAGGAGGTGGCCTTGGAGGCGGCTGCAGAAGCGGGCTGCTTATGCATGGAAGACGTGGATGCGGACTTGGTAGCCGTCATCTTGGTAGACTGGGGTTTGGTATTGGTACGAAGTTTGGAGAACATGGTGGCAGTTTGTGAATCTGGAGAAGGAAGACAGGCTCCGGGCCATGGTGATTTATCTTGCGAGAGGAAGCACTCGTGATGTCCGTTCTGGGAACGCGGTGAAAGTCGTTCTCCCCACAGGCGCCCGGCGCAGCACAGACGTTTGGTGGCTTTCACCGCTACCTTCAGCACGACCCCACGACGACGCCGTCTGTTTCGGGCAGCCTGTCGCGCGCTACACCCGCCAAAACTTGACCTCCGTTGCGGCGCCTGCGACGGCTGCGACGCCTGTGCCCGTTGCACGTGACCGCCGGTGTTCTTTCTGACGTGTCCTGGCAACCGCGATCAGCTGGTGAGTCAGTCTGCGAGCTGCGCCCATTTGGGAAGCGTCAAGCTGGGCGTTACCGCCGGAAAGAGTGCCAGCGCAACGCCGGGGTCGTCATGTCGTCGCAATACTGGCTGCCCCGTCGCCAGCCCCATTGGTGTGATGCGGCGCAGTTGACTGTTGAGGAGAGGCCCGACCACGTAGCAGTGCAGCGCTGGAGTCGGTTGCTCAGCGAAACGCCAGAGGAGTTGCGCTGTGCACACCCTCACAGCCTCGTTCGCTGTCCCGTCGCTGCTGAGCTGGGCCGCACGTGAGCGGATCAACAAAACGCCGAGATTCTGCGGGCGGCAGTCGCGCCCCGGGTGGAGGCTCGCAGCGCTTGCGGCGCTTTCCTCGACTGGCCGCATTTCATTTGCTACCGTCCACTGTCCACTGTCCAACTCCACGCAGCCCGCGATCCGGTGCATCACATAATCTCCGCCCCGCTCTCTGTCCCACTCCGTTCCCTTCCATCTCCTTCCGCAAGCGCTGCCGCGGCTGTGTCCGCTCTAGCCGCCGCCGCTCTTCTCCCGCCGAGCTTGTTGCGACGTGATCATTCATCAGCTTCCCTGGCTCGAACCACGCGCTATGCTCTTCGCAGCCACGCCCCGCCCAGCTCTCCGTCCGACGTCCATGCCCGACTCTCCTTCCGCATTATCCGAGTTGCTATCCAACGCCATTGCCAGCCATCTGTCTCTGCTCACGCGCCAGCCTCTCGCTTACCCAGTCAACGCTAATCTCGGTCTCACGATGAGCTGGCTTCCCCGTTCCAAGGCGCGTAGCAGATTCAGATGCACCTCAACCGATCTATCGCTTGCCTCGTGAAGCTGGCATCATCCTGGCCAACCATTGCACTTGACAGATTGCGAAAATCCACACCACCTCAGCTATCTCCGCAACCCCATTTCTATCATACAATACAATCGCTCACCCACCCCTCCTACTTTGCGTGTGATGCTGGTTCAATGCTGCGGGAGCCGAAAGGCCAGTGCGCGCCCACGCCCCCACCCTCACAACCACTGCGGGCTTCCCAAAGCAGTTGCGGGGAGCTCGACCCCCAACGTCATCCACGACCGATTCAGCACCCGCTCCACCCGAGCTGTTGAGGTCGCGTCGGGCTAACAACACCTCAAACACCCTGATGGCTGTTTCCGCTCGACCCCACCCTCGGCATCTTCCCGTGCCGCACTAATTCACTGGAAGAAGCGCCGACACGCGCCAAGCTCGTCCCACTCCCGGCCTCGTCCGAGCCAAATTGATCCGTTCCGATCTATGGCCTTCGTGCTGTCGTCTTCCGCCCCCTTCCAGAAACGGCAAGGAACTCTTCAACGCTACCTTCGCTTGGCGGCGGCCTCGCTCCTTCGTGGTTTCGAGTATCCCCCTTGGTTGGTCATGCGAGCACCATCCGTCCGCCCCCAACCAAACACTTACTATCGGCTGCCTCCACAGTGGTGTATACAATGTTTCCGTTCGGAAGCCACTTCTTCCCAAGGGTGATCCTTGAGAGAAGAAGCACAAAATGCAGAAAATTTTCGACGCTACTTTTTTTTTCCCCAAGCAGACATCCTTGAACGAAAGCAGTAGGGGGGATCGAACGATGCTGTTCCTCCATTGCTTACTGTATTTAATAGAGGAGCCTCTCCTCCTCCCCGCGGCGCTAAATGTGGCACGGCTCCCCGAGGTCTTACGGCTATGCTCTCGCAAATTCCAGTTCTCTTCCAGGAGCTAGCTTCTCGAGATGACGGTAGGTAGTGCCGGCGGAGCCAGACATGCTTCGCGCGCGGGAGCGAGTACTTATCTTTGGCTCACTCTGACTTGCCGGTCGCGCACAGGATACGAGCACGCATTGGTCAGGGCAGGCAGCTCGATTGGCCACAATTGTTGTGCATGGTAGAACCATTCGACCCTGCACGCGCACGGCATCTCTCTCTGACATCTACCTATTACTGGTCGGTCATCGTTCAGTCCGTCCATCCCAGGCAAAAGAATGGTACCTACCTACGCGATGGGCTGCTTGGACTGGGGTAGATGTGCCAGCGGGTGGGATCTGGCGGTATGCTCGGATGTGTCTGTGCGGCGTGCTGCTCGTCTCCCTTCGGAGTGTTTGCCGTGTTGTCGTTGACTGGCAGATATGATTGATGGAGGGGCGGTGCCGGTGCATGGGCTTGGGTTACCTATCGGCCAGCGCCGGGTCGGGCCTTCGGAGACCTGCGCTACCCCGCCTCGGCATCCTGCCAGTTACCGACTATCTACGTTTTGATATCGATAGCATTCATGAGGCATACTATTGTTCCTTTTAAAAGGCGCTTTTTTCAGAGAGTGATCCCTGATGCGAGGAGCACAAAATTAGAGCACAAAATCAGGAACACACTTCATGGGGCATGAAGTAAATAAAATGACCCTGATGGTCTGACCAAATCGATATTCCTGCACGCCAAAGCTCAAGCTTACGGAAACAACCCAGAGGATAAGAAACAAACAACCGGAAAAGAAAAAGGAAGACCACTCAGCATGCGTGGCATTCCAGCCATCTTGCATGTACGGCAGTCACTCTTTCATTGGCGACGTAAAACTTGGCATGCCCAAAGTAATTCAGACGATGTTCTTTTCCTACCCATCAAACACATGTCTTCACGCGGGACAAGTCCTCAGAGGGCGTATCTGAAGTGCGGATTTTCCATCTGCAACAAGTCAGCACAAACGCATTACTGAAGAAGACACACCCGTCCAAAACCTACATCGGTCAAGTCCGACAACCCCTGCTCAATGCTCTCTCTGCTTGCATCGCCACCGTCCGGCCGACCGTAAGCCAAATCGCGCTACAACAACACACCAATCGTCAGCACACGCACACACACACACACACACACACACACACACACACACACACACACACACACAACCAACTCGCCCCCCATCCCTCGCTCGCTCGCGCACTCACCTTCCGATTCTCCCTCCTGCACACCCCCCAATACGCTCCCAGCACCCCCGCCTGCACCGCGAAGCACACAATCATCGCGACGAAGCCCGACCGATACCGCGGCGCCTCCCCGCTCAAAAACAGCTGCGGCCCCACGACATTGCCGACGCAATACGCGACGAACAAGCCCGCCGTGACGACGCCCTTCTTCGACCGCCCCGCGACGTTCGCCTGGATCAGGCCCAAGCTGAGGACGTACGTCGCGCTGAAGCCGGGGAGCAGGTAGTACCCGATGAGGCGGCCGTACCTGTCCTGCGAACGCGGGTCTTCCGACTCCGGGATGGCGTACATCATGACCGTCCCCGCCAGCGCGACCGCGATGCCGCCCAGCATCAGCGCGACGCGCGCACCACCACCCCCCGACGCGGCTGCCGTGAACCGCCCCGCCAACCACCCCGACGCCCACAGCGCCACGACCTGCACCCCGCCGGCCGGCATGCCCAACAACGTCGTGCCCAGCGTGCTGAACCCGAAGCCCTCGACGATCAGCGGGCCGAACGCGACGACGCCGCCGTTGGGGATGTTCGACGCGACGGTGAAGGCGAACAGCAGCCAGCACTTGGCGTCGCGGAGGGCCTCGAGTGCTTGGTGCGGCTTGAAGACGCGGGTGTCCAGGCCGGTGTTGTTGGAGGCGAGGCGGGCGACGGCGACGGCGCGCTCGCGCGGGGTGAGGAACGCCGCGGCGGTGGGGTTGGGGGGCGCGAGGAGGGTGAAGAGGGCGGACCAGGTTATTGTCAGGGAGCCGAAGATTATGAAGGGGAACTGTTTGGGTTAGTCGGGGGTGGTTGGCGGAGGGGTTGGTGGGGAGGGAGCGTGGTGGGTGGAGAAGGGGAGGGGTTGGGCTCTTTTGGAGGCTCGCTGGGGGAGGGGGAGGGGAGGAAAGGCAGAGCGGGATGTACACACCTTCCAGGCCGGCAGGGCGTTGTCGATGTAGCCGATGCCGTAGGCGATGGGCCCGCCGATGATCTGCGCCACGCCGTTCATGGAGAACCACAGCGCCGTGCGGAGCGGCTGTTCGGATCTGACCTTGTCGTCAATGAACGTGTTGTCATCCACCGCCCGGCGCACCATCCCCGGAAATGCGTACCTCTTGTAGAACATGCTCGTCAGGAGCACGAAGCAAGGGCTCACTCCGGCCTCGAGCGCACCGAGGAAGAATCGCGTCGTCATCAGACCGGCGAAGTCGTCGGCGGCCGCCATGCACAGGAGGACGGTGCCCCACAGACCACTGAGAGATGTCAACTCGTCGGGGACTTGGCCGAACGCTCTCCGCGGCGGATTCGCTTACATGATGACGCCGCAGACCCTGGTGATGTGCAACCGCTGGAAGAGGTAGTTCAGCGGGAACTCGGCGACGAGGTAGCCGATGTAGAAGATGGTGGTCAGCCACGAGTACTGGCTGCCGTGCAGACCGACGTCCTGCCGCATGCCCCACAGTGCCGAGTATGAGATGCAAGACTTGTCGAGGAATTGGATGAGGTAGGTGATCATGAGCTTTAACGAAGTGTGTCAGCAGTGTCGCCGTATGTACGTATCTGGGGCTGTTTTGTTCGTGGGATGAGAATACTGACCAGTGGCATGAGGTGGAGGTCGATCTTCCATCGCACCGCCCTCTCCTCTTCTTCGGTGTAGTTTTCAACCTCTCCCACCTCTGCGATGACTGCAATGCCGATATCATCGGGAGAAGACTTCGTGTCCTGCTGCGCGGCGGGGTCTGAAGGCTTTTCCATCTTGGTATCCATGCTGGAGAAGGCCGGGGGGACCGCCTTGAGTAGTGGATCGAGCAGTGAACAACGCTGCGGGGGACTGTGGGAATCTGTGGAAATGGTAATTGCTGAGACTGGAGCAAAGAGAGCAAGGGATTGCAGTTCAACTACCTTGCATTGAGCCGGGGAGCAGTCTTTCATACAGCATGGTCACGGTACGGCCTTATCGCAGACATCCCGAGGGCAGGTTGGGGGTGGAAGGTGGCTATTGGGTCGGGCTGACAGGGGTATCGGGTGCGGCCCGGCCGATGTCCCCGTAGGCAGGCCGGTGGCCAGGACGTTACGACCCCATATTACATGCGCAAACTCGCCTTGACATATAACAAGACGGCTCGCCCGCATCTCCCAAGACCTTTTTTCTTCTAATCATCCAGAGCTTCCCAAGATCTTTTCCAAAAATGACCGAGTCCAACCTTTCCCCCGAGGTCGTCGAGCACATCTGCCAAGCCATCGACAACGCAAGCGATGAGCTGCGGCGCCTGAACCTCGAGGTAAGCAACTATCACCATTACTTCCAAGTGCGAGCACATGTCAGTAACAAGCGTCAACAGATCTACAACAACCCGGAGACCAAATACGAAGAGTTCAAGGCGTTCAAGCTGCTGACGAGCTGGTTCGAGAGCCAGGGCTGGACGGTGCAGCGCTCGGTATACGACATCGAAACGGCATTCGAAGCCCGCTTCAGCGTCGGCGATGGCGGCCGGACCGTAGCCTACAACGCGGAATACGGTAGGCGTTTGCTCTGCCGCTCTACTCAACCCCCCTCACTCACCCACTGACAACACCTCCCCACCCCCCTCCCAGACGCCCTCCCCAAAATCGGCCACGCCTGCGGCCACAACCTCATCGCCACCAGCACGCTCGCCTCCGCGCTCGGCACCGCCTCCGCGCTGCGCCACACCTCCACCCCCGGCACCGTCCTCGTCGTCGGCACGCCGGCCGAGGAGACGGGCGGCGGCAAGTACTACATGGCGGAGCGCGGCTGCTGGCGCGACGCCGCGGCGTGCCTGATGACGCACCCGATGCCGGACTTCTCGACGCCCGTGTGCGCGACCAAGGCGTCGTGGAAGTTCCGCGCCTTCTTCCGCGGGCGGGCGGCGCACGCGGCGGCGGCGCCGTGGGAGGGGCGCAACGCGTGCGACGCCATCGTCGGCGCGTACGAAGGGATCGCGCGGCTGCGGCAGCACCTGGACCGGCGGGCGGCGGAGAGCGTGCAGGGCGTGATACTGAAGGCGGGGGAGGCGCCGAACGTGGTGCCGGAGTACGCGGAGGGCACGTTCAGCATCCGCGCGCGCGACGCGAGGGGGCTGCGCGCGTTGAGGGAGCGCGTCGTGCCCGTGTTCGAGGGCGCGGCGGCGCAGGCGGGCTGCGAGGTCGAGCTGCGGTGGGACGCGCTGTACGAGGACGTGGTGACCAACGGCGCGCTGGCGGGGCGGTACCGCGACCACATGCTGCGGGCGCTGGGCGTGCCGGCCGACGAGATGGTGCCGCTGGACGAGGCGAGGCGCAGGCACGAGCAGGACGGCAGCTCCGATATGGGGAACGTCACGTACGTGTGTCCCGGCATCCAGCCCATGTTCCGCATCGACGCCGGGGGCCCGCCGCACACGCCGGCTTTTCGGGAGGCGGCGGGGACGGGGTTCGCGCACGGCGAGGCGCTGCGGGCGGGCAAGGCGAACGCGTTGGTCGGGTTCGAGGTGGTGGCGGACGACGCGTTCTTTGGCCTTGTGCGCGGCGAGTGGGAGGACGCGATGGAGCGCGCGGGTAGGAGGTAGCTAAGTAGCCAATGAGATGTACATGTACCTGGCTAGCGGGGCGCGGGCCGGCTGCCATAAGTAAAACCGACCGTCGCCCTCCACACCACTGCAACCCTTCCCCTGCGCAGCAAGCGCGAACTCCATCTCCATGTCCGATCCGAACCCTCGGTGAGTCAGCCCGCTCCCGCTTATTATTAGCGTGATGAGCTGACGGCCGGAACGTTGTCCAGCTCCCTTGCCGCATGCTTGAGGTGTCGCCGGAAGAAGTGCGTCGATTGCCCTGCTGCTCCGGGTCGGAGGATTGTGGCTGATGGCTGGAGCCAGAGTGAAATGTGCGGGGCCGGCCAGCATTCCGTGCCAGCGGTTCGTTGTAGATCCTCTTCTCGCACCAAAAACAAGGCGGCGGGCTGATTGGCGGCGCAGGTGCAGGGCCAGCGGCGCAGACTGTCACTTCGTGCAGCCGCAAGCGATAACCCGGGCCGCCACCGGCGGTCCCGAGGCGCTGCCCCAACAACAGTAGGACCAAAGCCTGATGCTTGCTGTTGCTGCTGATGCTGATAGTGACCGGCGCAGATCAGGACGCTTGGAAAGGCTCGAGGACCAGCTTGCTCGCCTCACCGATGTCGTAGAGGGCCTTCGAGACGATGTGACTGGCTTGACCAACAACCAACAGTCCAGGCGTCAAACAAGCGACTCCTCTGACGATCGCCCTCGCCCTCGCCCTAGCACCAATTTCAGACCATTGACTCCTCCTGTCGCCCACGAGAATCTCGTTGCCCGAGGAGTGGTCACCGAGGACGAATGCGTCCAGTTGTTCGAGACGTCAGCGTGCCTCGTTCCGCATCGGGAGGTCGTCGTTTCTGACTAAGACATCATTGCAGGTTCCTTTCCCGATGCAACGACACCATAGCCACCTTCGACGGCATCCCAGGGTCGCTGGACGTCATCCGCCAGGAGCCGATCCTTCTGGCCGTCGTGTGCGCCGTTGGGGCGCGCGCCGCCGACCCCGAGTGTGACGTGCATCAGAGATGTCTCGCCGAAACGAGATCCCTGACGTCGTCCTTGGCATTCGGCCCTCCACCTACCCTGCTGGCGCTGCGGGGAGTCATGTTGATCTGCGCGTGGTATCGCTGCGATCGCCTGTGGGGTACCGCCGTCACCATCGCCTACGAAATGGGGCTGCACGAGGACGCGCTACGCCTGTCCAGGGAAGCAGAGACGATGAATGGGGACGAAATCGAAAGGGCGAGGACATGGCTTTCCATCTTGACCTATGAGCTCATGTAACGTCCCACTGGCCGGATCCGTCGGTGACGCTTTTCTGACCTCAGCCCAGGGCCAATACATCCCGTCCGTACCTGGTCGAAAACAGCCAGCGATACACCGAAATGGCCCGGCGCCTTACCGAATCGCCTCATACCAGACCTGTCGATCAGCGCATCATGGCGTACTTGGAGCTGTTCAAGATAATTGGTAAGCCGTGATCAATAATGGAACCGCTCGAACAAAACAGCTGACAGGGGCGCAGTCGTGGCGAAAAGCCGTGCGTTCAGCGAAATGTCGGGTCCTCAGCAAAAGGTTCAACTGATGTCGCTCAACAAGGACATCGATACCTGGTTCCACCGGGTGCACAACTCCATCGACCCTCTTTACCAAACGTTTTCGCAACCGCAGGACCGGAACAGGCTGGACATTCCCTATGCGTTTGCTCGACTGTGCGTTTGGACGGGAGTTTTTCGCGCGCGCGATGCTTTTTTGCTGATGACTGCAACAGGTACGTCAACGGCCGCGTGCTTGACGCCGGCGACAAAGAAGGCGGGATGAATGGTCACGAGCAGCTTGGAGTAAGAGCGGCCAACGTGGCAGTCGACGCTGCGTTCCTTCTGCTGACGACTGCATTCGACTCCAAGGCTCTGGCGCAGAGTCTGCCCTACACCATAGTAAGAGAGGACACGTCCCTGGGACATGCCGCTGACTGACTCCAAGTTCCTCAGGATTACTCCAGCATGACGCTGACTGCCGCCCTGCAATTCTTGAGTCGCGTCGTGACGTGGCGGCAAGCCACCGGATACGCCGTGGACGTGGGACGCATCGTCGAAGTTCTGGAAAGAGCGCGAGAGGCGTTCGAAAACGCTCGCGCCTTTTCTCACGCAGAGTGGACGAGTGGCTTGATTGGCGAATGCATGGCGGCTTCTTGATATGCTACGGTGGTTTTTGGCAGCGCAGGGTAAGTGTGGCGTGCGGAAGACCTGGGATCCAACCATACCAACACCGAGTGCCAATCAAGCAAACACGAGATGTTGCCTGGTAGCTGTAATTGCCGGCTTTACTCTCAGATAGTTTGCGCCGAAGGGCCTTCCTTTCCACGCGTCTCGCCGTCGAGTACAGGTGTCCGATGCTGCGTTTGGCTCGCTTCCGGCCGGGGGGCGTTTACGCATCAAGCTGATGCTTGTGACAGGGGGACAGTGCGTTTGAGATACGCGACGATCGGAGGAGATTCCGGAATAACGCGGTCCCACTGTCAATTATATCGCGGGTCTTGCAGCGCTCGGCCTTGATGGACATGACTGCTCCCCCGAAATTGAGTGGCGGCCACTTACCGAACAAGAACAGCCCCAAACGCTCCGCCTTTTTTTTTTTTCTTTCCACGACCCCATGCTGCATCGGGCTGAGACTTCTTCGAGGAGAATGTGACAATGGCAGTTTCCAGGGCCCACCCACCACTCCTCGGCATGGGAAGGCCTGCCACGTGAAATGGTGATGTGTGCGAGGCGCACGCCGCAAAGGAGGCCGGGGCCCAGAAGATGGGCGGGACATGACTAAAATCCAATACGTGCTCGGCGGACCTAGGCTGGAAGGAGATTAACTCAGGGCGCAATCTGCATCTCGACTGGCGCTAGAAGCTTATCGGGAGCTGGCCCATGCCCGACCTAGACAACGAAAAGTATGGCCGCGGGGAAGCGGGAAAGGCCCAGCTGCGATCCTTTTCTCCTGGGCCGATTGTGCTAGGTAAGTTAGAGGGAGCATTGAAAAACATGTGCACGTCGTCGTTCGGGGGGGCTTTTTGTCGCTTCTCTCCTTCTTCTTCTTTCTCGCTCTGTTCGAGTCTTCCTCTCCTTCCGTGAATTTGAGAGACTACTTTCTTGACGCGCCCGCGGATAGCAAGTCAACAACCCCGCAAAAAAGAGCAAAGCATCGACCGCATCTTCTTCCCCCCCCTTCGTCGACCCGCACGAGCTCCCAAGGCCACCAGCGCCCAGAGCCCCGGAACAAGCAACAAACAACAACAATCACCATGTCTTCGCTCTTCTCCTGCTTCGGCCCGCGCAAGCCGGCAACCGCCGACCCGACCGCCGACGGCGACAACAACGAGAAACCCGACGACGCCAACACCACCGCCAGCGCCGCGCCCGCCGCCCCGCAGCGTCCCGCTTGGGAAGCGCTGCTCCCCAAGCCGGCGGCGGACGCGGCGATCGGGTCGGCCGTGTCGTCCGTGTTCGACGGCATCGACGCGTTCGTGGAGAAGTACTACCGCGACAAGACGTCCGAGGACCTGGACGCGACGCACGAGGCGTGCCTGACGCTGGTCGGGACGCCGCACCTGCCGTCGTCGCTGACGGACCTGCTGCAGAGCAACCGGCCCAACCCGCTCGTGTGCCGCCCGACGGCGCTGATCAAGCACAGCATCGCGTACATGGTGCAGCAGGCCATGACGATGGACGAGGGCGGCCGCAACTCGCTGCTGCCGCCGTGGGCGACGAGCCTGCCGCAGGCCCTGAAGGGCGCGGGCGCCGAGAGGGAGGGCGAGGATCAGGCCGGTACGTTCCTCGCAAAACACATCCCCGCCGAAACACCCCAACCCAACACCCCCTCCCCCTCCTTCTACGTGCCGAGACTGACGCGGTACCAAAACAGCCTTCGACGAAGCCTTCGCCCACTGGCGCGTCCTGACCGCCTACCTCCAGCCCGCCAACGCCACCACCACCTCCCCGCTCGCCAAGCAGTCGCGCACGCAAGCCACCCGCGCCATCGCCGACCGCATCACGGGCGCCTTCGCGCCGTGGGAGTCCTTCCCCGGGTCGCCCGAGCAGCGCGCCGACCTCGTCGCCATCTGCGAGGAGGCGGCGGCGGCCGGGTCGCTCGTCTTCGCGCAGCCGGCGACGTTCGCGTACGTGTGGACGCCGCAGAATCTTGGCTTGGATGAAGAGCCGCGGAAGGTGGCGGTGGTGAAGCCGGGCTTGGTCAAGATCTGCACGGGGGCCGCGGGCGCGATGGAGGCGAGGGGGGAGGAGGTGACGGTCGTGCATGCGAGGCATGTGCCGTTGACGTTTCCCGAGGGGTTCGTGGCGCAGTAGTGGTGGGATGGGTGGGTGAGTGGTGAGTTGGGTGGGTGAGTGGTGAGTGGTGAGTGGTGGTGGTGGTGGTAGTGGTAGTGTGATGATTGATTGGCACCGCGGGTGAGTGGTGCGATGTGGGGTTTGATGTAATGAGGAGGGATCAAACGAACGAAAGGAAAACGGGACGGGGATATATGATGGGAGTTCACGGCTTTTGAATTTCTTTCCCCTTTTTCATTCCGGGACAATCTTCCTACGATGATGGGGGTCGGGGTTGCTTGCTTTGCTTTGCTTTGCGGAGTTGCCTCCCTCCCTTCCTCCCCCCGTTGGGAAATTTGAGATACCATTGTGTTTTTTTTTTTTCCTTTTCTTTTCTCGTCGGCTGCTATGGTAGGTTGTCGGCGTTTTCCGTTCCGTCCGACGACGAATGTTTCTTGATGGAGTTGTCGTTTGTCGCGTCGCTGCTACATGTAACAATATAAGAATGTCAAAACGAATACAGGAGAAGGGGATCATGTTGTCATCGCTTATCGCCGTCCACCGGCGTTATCCGGCGCTCCTTCGTTGCCGCCGCTGCTGCTTCCTCTCCCCCTTGGATCCGACGGATCGCTCGTCACGGCCCCCGCAAACCCCGGCGCCAGCTTCTTCACCAGCTTCCACGTCGCGGGCGCCGAGATGCATATCAGCCCGACGTCGACCTCGACGGCGGTCCATATGCTGCTGTAGAAGGACGTCCAGGTCCTGTCCGGCTCGTGCAGCACGGCCGAGAGGCGCACGGCGCGGACGATGCCGGCGACGATGGTCCTGATGCCGCCCGTCTGTCAGTTTTCTCTCTCTCTCTCTCGTCACACACACACTGACTTACAGCCACCCCAGCGACAGGAAGAACAGCAGCAGGCGCTTCTGCCGCCGCGGGATCCGCAGCGGCAGCACGCGCGGCACGGCGTGCGCGATGATCCACGCGTCCGCGGCGACGTTGCACGCGGCGCCCGCGTAGAAGGCGGACACGCACGCGGCGCCGGCGGCGCCCCTGTTGTAGATGGCGGCGGCGACGGCGCCGGCGACGGGGCGGCACCGCGCCGCGGCCACGGCCTCGAGGGCAACGGTATAGGCAACGACGAAGCAGGCGGCGGCGACGCACAGCGGGCGGTTGCGGCGGTCGGAGAAGACGCGCGCGTAGAAGGCGCAGACGCTGCCCTTGGCCAGGCCGAGGGCGAGGTTGTACAGGTGCAGCGCCGCGTACGCGAGCCGCAGGCGCGGCGCGCGGTCGGCGGCCGCGACGGCGGCCATGTGCCGGCCGGCGCCGTGGCGGGTCTGCGCGCACGACAGCGCGGTCAGGCCGAGCGAGGCGAGCCAGGAGAGGACGAGCGCGGTGTCGTCGTGGCCCCAGGTGCGGCTGAGCAGGGACTTGGACAGGATGCGGGCGACGACGAAGACGGTGGCGAAGGCTTGGGGGATGATGTTGCCGAGGAGGATGAGGGGGGCTCGGGTCTCCTCGGTGGATGGTGGAGGGTTGACGGGAGGCATGACGGGGCAAGCTTTTCGGCAGTCGTTCAACTTTTCTGACCGGCGTGGGAAGGCCGGGGGAAATGGGAACCTGCGGGACGCGAGTGGGGTGGGATTTTGAGCGAGAGATGGAGAACAAAGTGAACATGATCGGTATCACTGCCGAAAGAGGATGTGTTGTGCTCACTAGAGTTGTTGTGCCTAGGGCTCGGAGACCGCATGCATCTCGGACTACGGACAAGATGTCTCACGAAACGGGACTTCTCCAACCAGTGCTGCTCGCCGATGGAGACTATGACGAATGCCATTCTGCAGACTAGAAGATGTAAGGAAAGAATGTAGCAGTTGGAGAGATGCATTGGTTTGCTGAACGAGCTTTGCTGCAGGCGTGCTTGCACGAAAGGTTTGCCTATTTTGGGTAAACTAAAGCATCCAGAGAATTGCTCCAGTATCCCGGTATTCTTCTTTTCTTGCAAATTGGTAGTCGATGTTTGGGTTGGTGGCGTTTTCTTGTGTAAATAAGTAACTCGCCGAGCTCGGACGCGCTGCTGCCTCGGCTCCTGCCTGGCGCCTTTTGCTGCCTAACGGGTGCCACTTTAGATATCAATCGTGTCCGCTCACCATCATCCCCAATACCACAGACTCCGATGCGGTAGTGCTCGAAAGCCAAGGATCAAACTCACCATTCCCAACACCATGCCACGTCCGACAGGTACGAGAGCGAGTTTGCTGGCACGACTCCCATGCTTCTATACGGTTGATGCGCAGCCATGGGTTTCCAAGACGGCCAGTGGTTCCACCGAGGTCGATTTCATGCCGCTATTCCGCTGTGAGAGGGCGGATATCTGCTACCACAACTGGGAGCAGTACCAGAGCATCGTCTTCCAGACCCCATACCAGAACCATTCGTTTGAGGAGCTGAGGTTGGCCGACTACATCCGTACCGAGCCTACGGCCGATCAGACCGAGTCTGGCTGCACAAAAGACTCTCACGTCAAGCCCTCGACCGTTAGCTCGATCTTGTCGTTGCCGGAAGAGCTCATCACCGCAATAACCAACCATCTCCAGCTGAAAGATCTGGGATCATTCCGCTTGGCGAATCAGAAGCTGGCCCAAGCCTCATCCTACGCCATCGTGCAACGCATGCCGCTGGACAAGCACATCCCGCTCACCGAAACCGGGCTGCGCTCGTTTCTGTCCGTCTCTCGAAATTACGAGGTTGGTCGACGGATATCGACGATCCGCCTCGACGCTCGCTTCCTCGTTGCAGCTACCCACGGCGCTGATCTGGAGCACGAGTGCCACGCGTATCCCGGGCTGGCCGATTGCCCGATCCAGATGGAGAAAGGTCTCGTCGAAGGCCGCTCCGAAGTGCAGGTCCGGCTCCTGACGGAAATACTGCAAAACCTGGAGAATCTGCGGCGCATCGAGCTGCAAGCGTTCCCGGTGAACGTCAGCGACCGGGACGGCGTTCAATCGTTTCGCGCCTGGTATCCCATGTCATGGTGGCCCTTCAAGAGCGTGGTGGCGGCGATGCAGGCGGCGGACACGCACGCGTCGGAGCTCGAAGTCAAGGAGTTGATGTACCACAGTTGGCAGGGTGTGGAGGCGGAGCTGGACCCTCTCCCGACCGATGCGTGCCCGCCGCCTTGCGAATTGGGGACACTTCGATTCCTCAAGAGCCTTGAAATCAAGCTGGTAAACATTCTAAAGCGTGAGTGTCGAGTCCTCTTTCTGGCATGCGGCGACTGATGGGTTACCAGTGAAGGAGGCGGTCAGGCACCCGTCGATGTTTCGCCACATGCGTGCGCTGCTGAGCGCAGCCGCACCAAATGTTGAAAGGCTGTCGATCTCGTCAGGGTCCGAGTCCGAATACCAACGGGAGGTCCTTCAGGGAGTTCTGGGGGATGGGATGCAATTGCCGAAGCTGAAGCATCTTTCGTTGACCAAGTGTCGGGTCACGTCCCGGATTCTGGAGGACTTGGTTCTCGTGCACGCGCCCGCACTCGAGTACGTGGAGATTGAAAGCTGCCTCGCCACGAACGAAACGTGCGAGTTGCTGGAGCAGCGGGGGATCGAGTTGCGGGTGGCGGGGCCTCTCTCGTGGAATTTCCCGTCACAGTACAAAAGACGAGAAAATGACAAGTAGGTAGATGGAATCTTCAGGTCCTCACATTACACTTTTCGCTTGGCTTTGACTTGGCGGGCTTCAAAGGGTGCGAATGGACGATGATCTCATCCGCCAAGCTCCGCCACAAAGCCCAATCTGCACAACCGTCGCACCGTGACACCTCCACCCCGCAACCTCTCCTCTCCCTTGCACCTCCCCAACCGGCTCTCCCCATCGATCGCGTTGAGACGCATCGACGAACGACGGGGTTCTGTGCCGCCTGGATGCACAGCCCCCGCGCCCTCCCTAGCGATCAGCCTCGTTGCACACGTCTGACGGGGCGCCTAGCCCTTGCCCACACGCTTACCCACGTGTCTACCATTGGGCGGAGTAGTGGCGGGTAGATCAATGCTTACGCCCCCAATCTGCAGGTCCTGCCGCCCAACAAGAACTCGCCTGGACGCATCGACGCCGCTCGTCTCAGCCCACCCGTCGAGGGAGCGAGGGAGCAAAGTAAGCGCTACGATGCACCCATCCGCTTTTGCTCTCGCCTCTCAGGGCGTTTGTTGATCGGACACACCCACTCGGTGCGGGCCGCCGCCATCTCCGTCGCTGTCGCTGTCGCTGTCGCGTTTGCTCTCACCACCATTAAGGAGTATATGCACGACTCGGCGCTACAACCGTCTCGGAAAGTTCCACACTGTGTACTCCTGGAACCTCAGCTCCGCACAAGCCTTGGCCACAAGACCAGAGACCGTCTCACCAGAACTTCCTCCACTGCGCAATCAAAAAAAAACCCCCCCTGCAAGCGAGCAATCCTGCCGCATGGGACACGAAGATATATTCCCCATCGTAAACGACATATGACATGGTTATTTCCGTTGGACCGCTGGACATGAGCCGGGATCCAAGGGAGAAATGCAGCGGAGGGTCGCCACCGTGCCAGTTCCAGACCGCAATCGCAATCTCACCCCGGTCCTCGTTTGCGGGGTTTCTGCCAATGGCGCGTCGATCGCACAACATGAAAGTGACGCAGCCAACTAGACTGTTGTTGAAAAGATGGCCCTCTCGACCGCGCGTTCGAGGCCGGTGCAGCCCGCACTGTCCCTCAAACGCATCTTGCTTCCAACGTCACAGGCGGTCAATGTGAAGATCACCCGTCACGTCATCGCTCACCGTGTCCAACCCCCAATTCTTTCTTTGTTCACTTTGGCTTTCGTCTTATCGCCCCTGCCTAAGCCCCAATCCGCCAGGTTCCGACGCCCCGGGCCTGCCGCGAATGCAGCCTGCCGAAACCCAGCCCTCCCTCTCACTTGAAGTTAAAAATAAGACGGGGCCAATCACAACCAACCGCAATCCCTGTTGCCTGGACACTGCCGGAATGCTTAACATTCACCTGCCCTCCCCTCTCTCCTCTTCGTCCAATCTTCCAGCCTTGCCCCTCCGCCCCAGCATGACCATTCGTCCCTCGCGAACAACCCAACATCTTCTGGACCTTGTTTGAATCGGGGCGGCCCGCCAGCTAACCACATGTCTGCCATGTCACCGTCGACCCATCCCGTGTGGATGCGGGGCCGACGCTCACTGCTCTTCTACTTCACCTGCGCCTTCGTCCTCGTCGCCGTCGTCTTCGCCTTCTCCGGCACTTTCCCTCGTCGCCTGGCCGAACCCCCCAAGCCCGGACAGTCGAAGCCATCATTCTGGGGCCAAAGCACTACGACATGGCGCTTCGATGCCGCCCGCGACGCGAGAAACCTTGGCCTGTCCGATGAGCAATGCGATGTGCGTCCACCTGGTCCTACCCCGCCATGCCACCGGCTGACCTGCCTCCCAGATCGCATTTCCGAACCTCTACACGGAGCTGTACCGTGCCCGCGACCATCTTGGCCCGAACTCGGTCAAGCAGATGCAGGTCCACATGCACAAGGACCGCAAGCCCTGGCCTCATTCGCAGATGCACGTCCTCATCCACACCGGACAGGTGCGTCGTCGACCTCACACACCCTCGACCGTCCCCGTCCCTTTCCCCGCCCGCTAACCATGACCGGCCTGCGCGCAGATCTACATCATCGACGAGATCAAGGGCGCCAGCAACCGCGCGCGCGGCCTCGCCGGCCTCGCCAACCTCTACCGCGCCCTCGCCGCCGTTGGAGACCCCAGCACCATCCCCAACGTCGAGTTCATCCTCGACCTCGAGGACACGCCGACCCTCGACGCGCCCGATGACCGCATCATCTGGGCCTGGAACCGGCCGCGGACCAACCTGAACACCTGGGTCGCGCCGGACTTTGACGGCTGGGCTGTAAGTCACTAGCAGTAGTAGCAGATGGACGGCGCCAACAGCGGCGACGCCAATTCCATCCCTTTCCCGCCAAGGCTGACCGCGGAAAATGCAACAGTTCCCCAACCCGGATCTCGGCTCGTACGTCTCCTTCCGCGACCGCCTGCAGTACATCGAGCAGCCCTTCGACACCAAGATCCCCAAGGCGGCCTGGCGCGGCTCCAACAACAACGAAGTCCGCGCCGCCCTCCTCTCCGTCGTCGAAGCCGCCGAAGAACGCTCTTCCTCCTCCCCCGACTCCCCGGCCCCCGACGACGAGAGCTGGGCCGACGTGCGCAAGATGAGCGAGCACCGCATGCACATGGCCGAGTTCTGCAAGTACCAGTTCCCCATCCACACCGAGGGCGTCGCGTGGAGCGGGCGGCTGCGCTACCTGCAAAACTGCGAGTCGGCCGCCGTCGTCCACCAGCCCCTCCGGCACCAGGTGCACTACTACGACCTGCTCGTCGCCGACGGCCCGCACCAGAACTACATCGCCGTCCGCAACGACTGGGCCGACCTCGAGGAGAAGATACGGCACTACGTCGCCCACCCGGCGCTCGCGGCGCGCGTCGCGAGGAATTCGGTCGAGACGTTTAGGGACCGGTACCTCACGCCCGCGGCCGAGGCGTGCTATTGGCGCAGGATGGTGAGGACGTGGGCGGAGGTCCAGGCGTGGCGGCCGGAGAAGTATGTGGACGTCATGCAGCACGATGGCAGCGTGTGGAAGAAGCAGCGCGGCGTCGATTGGGAGGTCTTCGCGGCGTTGGATCCGCACTTCACGCTGGATTTCCCGGGGTACGAGAACGAGACGAGCGGGGATGGCGGCGGTGGTGGGGGAAAGAAGGACGGGAAGGGCAGGTGAAGGTTGCGGGCGGTTTCGTGGCCGGTTGCGGACGGATGCCGCCGCCGCCGCCGCCGCCGCGCGCGTGTTGATGTTTGCATTCGTTCGTGCCGCACGGCCCGGTCGACGGGACGGACGGACGGACTGACTGACGGCTGATTACGAGCTACGGATGGATGGATGCGTGGGGTCTCCTTCTTTATCTTAGCGCTTTAAAGGAGTACTCTATCGGAAAGGAAAATCTCCGTGCCCTTTTGCGGACCAAAAGAAGGTCGGGGAAGGGGAGGGGAAAGCGGGCATCACATGGAGTATCACTTAGACTTATTTTCTCTTCTTTCTCTTTCTTCCCCCCATTGATTTTTCTTTATCGGGGTAATTCATATAGATAATTCTGACCAATGACGGCTGTTGCCGTTAAAACGTTACTTTCCGTCGGAAGCATGCATCACCATCAAACTCGTCATGACACACACAGGAATGAATGCGGGCAAGGCAGATCCCGCTGATGCGAGGCAGACTTTTGCGGAAATTACCATCTTCCTCATGTAAATCATCTCTCTCTCTCTCTCTCTCCCTCCCGCTTATCCCTGACGGGCCTTCACATGCGAAGAGGGGAGCGAGCTTTTTTTATTTTTCGGATTTAAGCTCACTACCATGCACGGATGATACTCCTCCCGCCGCTTCCCGCCTTTCGGCCGCACCCGGCGTCCTCCGCATCCGTTGTTAATGGCCGATCGACCGCCGCCGCTGCTCCTGTGAACGGCACCCTGGCACGGGGAGGCTTAAGAGGTTAGGCTTGCGATTGAGGTTTTCGGTCTCTCTTCGCTGTCAAGATGATTATCATTCATGGTGGTCGGAGAAAATGTGAGGCACAGCACGGTGTGGTATATACTACATACATGCATGCATGCGTCATCCGCACCGACCGAGCCACAAGGCCAGATTCATCGTATCGCGTTATTCATAGAGCTCGGAGTCGTTTCCGTGGCTTCTGTCTGTTCTATATATCCATCCCTCCCACGAGTCCTGAGCCCTCTTTAATTTTGTTTTCATTACGTCCGAAGAGTATACTCGCTTTCAACGATGCGGTGCCAGCCATGCTGATCTTGGCCCTGAGACTGCACGGGCTCGGTCATGCAGCAAAATCTCGTGACCGGCCGGCTGGCGGCGGCACCAGAGTCATAATCGTTCGGCCGCCGATTTTGGGGGAAATCTGAAAGCCCCTGCTGCTGGGAGGAGGGTCATTGGCTCTCATGGGATTGAACCCATGAGTAAGGAAAAGGCAGACTTTCATCGATATGATTGTTGAAGATGCAGCGATGTTCTCAAGACGAAAAATGGGACATGGGGATGATTGGGAAAAATTGATTCTGTGTAGATAATGAGCGTGGAGAGTTGAAAGTTCGTCATCCTTCATCCACCCAATCTCTTCTTCGGATGATCGCCTGAGGAGCCTGATACTCTAAGAGTATTTCTAGCCACCCCTCGCGCCTTCCTCATAGTCGTTGTAAGCATTCTTTTTTGTTTTGAAGATCGTTGTTGAAGTCTTTGACCCTTCTAACAATGTCCTTGACATGTTCCAACCTTAAACAGTCCCCATTTGCACGAGCCAGACCTATCTGCCTGCCGTCGAATTCAAGTGACCAAAGATCCTCCTGGACGTATTCCCGGATTTGGCGTGGCTCAGTGACCACACCGCGCTTGTCAAACTGCTCGAGAAACCCCAAAAAGATCTTGATGGTCTGTGTCCTATCAAGCTGTTGATACTTGATCGCGACATGAATACGGGGTACGACCGCGATGTCGAATTGAGCGATTCGGTTCGTAGTAAGGATGGTCGCACAGTGAGAGGAATTTCCAGATCTCACCTTTGTAGCATTCAAAAACACGGAAGAAGACTTTCGTCGTCGCTAGCTTGCCGTTGATAATTTGTAAATGGGATGACAAACCAGACACGAGAGCGTTCCTCTCCGTACTCGGTCCACCAGCGTTGTTTAGTCGGCTTTGAACAAAGACGTCCGCTTCGTCACTTTATGCTATTAGCATCCTTTAACGAATTCTGCGGTTCAAGAATTTTCCTTCCATCTTACATCAAAAGGACAGCCCTCCGCTTAGAAGCCAGATCAAAAATGCTCTCCAGGTTAGTCTCGACTTGACTGGCATCGGTGCCCACGTCAGCCACTCCTATAGAGAAAAGTGGCTTCTTGGCAGCAATTGCGACGGTTTCAGCTGAGAGATGTTAGTTTTAAAATAGGACCGCCCGAAAAAAACAAAAACCATACCAGTCGACGTCTTGCCGAGACCCGGCGGACCTACGAAATGTTAGCGGAGGAGGTCGCCATGCTAATCTGGACCACTTGCCATAGAGAAGAATGACAAGACCCTTCCCTTTGGCTTCTACAATATCATCCACATCGTAGCCACCAGAGCTTTGGCGGGCCTTGCCGTGTGGATCTTTGTCGCGGACCACAGTCGAACAAGGCTCTTGAGCTACTGGCGGATATGATGAAGCAGACAGGTTGTGTCGTGGAAATTCTGGCGGTCGCAAGTCCGCAAGACTGGTCCATTAAAGACTATGACTTGGAAGAATTGAGGAGCAATGTCGAAGAGCAGAATCGTCTGGCCTACAGAGCGCTCCAACAGACATACATCACTCCATGGGCTTTGTAAGGGTTTTTACGAGCAGGCGGCGTTGAAAATCGATTTTGTTCCATTCAATTCGAGGTCTTCTCTTTTTTCACGTCCCAATTGATCTTTCAAATACATTCTTGGTAGAGTCCGACACTGTTTTGAAGATAACACTACTTATAATTTGTGCTGCGCTTGTCCGTGTTCTCATCCCACTCGGTTTTCACGGTTTCACCTCGCACGAGGGGCCTGCAACTACGGTCCAGGAAGCAGTGCTCGATAAGACGTACGTATGTGCCGATCTTGAACCGCTTTCTGGACCGTAGGCGGCTCGTTCGATGCCACCGGCTGGGATATCGATCTCATTGTTCAACTAACCCGTCCTCATCCACTCCCGCTCCGGCGGCCTCATCACCGGCTCCAGGCTCTTCACCGACTTATTTGGCGCTCTAACACCTTTCTAACTCTCACGGCTCTGACACTCCACCATCGTCGTCGCTCCCAACCCAATTACCGCCACCTCACTGCACCCCTCGCCCCCGATTTCATCGCCGACGTTGTTAAAAATCACTGGGCTTCGATCCACGCTCCATACCCGCCTTTCTCGCGCAGCGCACGGAGATGCTGTCAATGTCGACAATGCCTTGCATCTCGGTTCATTTGGCCTTTCTTATCTTTTTCTCCTCCTGTCTCGTCTTTCAATTTCTTCAACTTTATCCCTTCAACAATCGCTCGCGGTCTCACTTGGCGAAGTTTCAAATGCTCATGTGTTTTCAAGCGAAACGCTCACCGCTACACGGACGGATTCCATGCGAGACTTTGTTTCAAGCAGTCCACCGGAACGAATGGCGAAAAGTTTCTTTCCCGGATTCGCCGCATGCATGAAGCGCCGCCGATCCCCGGCGGCTGCGGCTTCCAAAAAACCCCACACCCCGCACGCAGTCCGGCAATGAACACGAGCAGGGTACGGCGGCCCGCTCCTGAACCCCACACGGCGCCACCCCCAGCATGAACTACCCGCGCCCCCATGGGGAAATCGTACGCACCGGCGGCGCCGTCCATCCCCTATATGGGACCGTTCGGCAGATAGTCGGCGCAATGCGCGAGGATTTAGTACGAAGAAGGACTACTGAAGCTTAATAAGGACGGACCGACGTCCGGTTCGACCAATGATGCACAGGCTTTCCCCGTGGGGTTTCACCTGTGCCTGACGACGCACCTTGGTCCGCCTCGAGTCATCATCCCGCTGCAGCTCTAATAAATGTCTCCCGATTGCTCCATTAGACTTCGAGCGCCGCGTCTTTCCTGTCCCAGAAGTCAATCCTCCATATAAGTTTCCCGCCGGCAGCGCTGCTGCTGTTGCTGCTGCTGCATCCTCCGTGCCGGATCGAACCGGAAGGAGCCATCATCATCCCTTAATTCGAACCTCAGCTCGCCACCACGACCACCCATCATCACCACCACCACAAAGGCGGCCGGCATCATGTCTCCGCGAAAGAGCAACAATAGCAGCACCGCCGCCGCAACTAAAGTCGTCGGCGCCGAGCTCGCCGCCGTCCTGCCGCAGAACCAAGCGCCATGGTACCGGCAACCGCACCTGCTGCGGCTCAACTTCTGCCTGATATCGCTGATCCTCTTCTCCTCGGCGAACGGCTACGACGGCTCCCTCATGAACGGGCTGCAGGCGCTGCCGCAGTGGAACGAGTTCATGCACACCCCGACCGGCGCCTGGCTCGGCTTCATCAACGCCGTCTCCTCCATCGGCTCCATCTTCCAGTACCCCGTCGCCGCGTGGGCCGGCAACCGCTTCGGCCGCAAGCCCGGCGTGCTGGCGGGCTATGCGTTTCTGGTGCTCGGCGTCGCGCTGCAGACTGGGGCGCGGAACGTCGTCATGTTCGTGCTGGGACGCTTCTTCGTGGGGTGCGTGAGCGCGTGGTTCATGGTCACGGCGCCGCTGCTGATGGCCGAGACGGCGTTTCCCACGCACCGCGGCGTGCTGACGTCCATGTTCAACTGCGGGTGGTATGTCGGTAAGTGTCGTGATGATCCCCTCCCACCACCACCGCCCCTTCTTCTTTCCGGCCGCCGCCCTTCTCCGATGATGGAAAGGTAACCCCCACACAGGCTCCATGCTCGCGGCCTGGGTCACCTTCGGCACGCAATCCGTCCCGGGCTCCTGGTCCTGGCGCATCCCCTCCCTCCTCCAAGCCGCCCTCCCCCTCCTCGCCCTCCCCGGCTACCTCCTCTGCCCCGAATCCCCCCGCTGGCTCGCCTCCCGCGGCCGCACCGCCGACGCCCGCGCCTTCTTCGCCACCTACCACGCCGGCTCGTCCCCGTCCCCCTCCCCTCTCGTCGACTTCGAGCTCGCCGAAGTCCAACGCGCCCTCGCCCTCGAGTCATCCTCATCAAACAGCAGCGACAAGCACAACAACAGCAACAGCTACGCCGCCATGCTCCACACACCCGGCAACCGGCACCGCCTCCTCATCTCAGTGACGCTCGGCCTCTTCGCGCAGTGGAACGGAGTGGGCAACGTGTCGTACTACCTGCCGGCCGTGCTGAGCACGGCCGGCATCACCTCCCCCCGCGACCAAACGCTCATCAACGGCTGCATCCAAGCGTGGAACCTTTTGGCCGCTTCCATCGCCGCCGTCCTCCTCGTCGACCGCGTCGGCCGCCGACCCCTGTTCTTGTGGTCGTGCGGCGGGATGCTGGCGTGCTACGCCGCCATCGCCGCCCTCACGGGCGCGTACGACAACGGAGGCTCTCCCGGCGTGGGCACGGCGGTGATCCCGATGCTGTTCCTGTACTACGCGGCGTACGACGCGGCGTGGACGCCGCTGCTGGTGGCGTATCCGTGCGAGATCTGGCCGTTTGCGCTGCGCGCGCGGGGGGTCGCCGTGGCGATCGCGTCGACACAGGTGGGCATTCTGTTCAACACGCTGGTGAACCCGATCGCGCTGGAGGGGATCGGCTGGCGGTATTATATCGTGTATGTGGCGCTGTTGGTCGGGATCGGGGTTACCTGTTACTTCTTCTACCCGGAGACGAGGGGGTATTCGTTGGAGGAGGTTGCGAGGGTGTTTGATGGCGAGGGGGCGGATGTGTCGGTGGGGTTGGGGGACGGGCTGTGGAGGGAGGCGTCGGCGGGGTCCGGGGCCGGGTCGGAGGCGGAGAAGGCCGCGGTGGCGGAGAAGGGGGGCGTGACGGTGCGTGAGGATGTTGATGCCGAGGGGA
Organism: Diplodia mutila; assembly: GCA_022560015.1. Taxonomy (NCBI): domain Eukaryota; kingdom Fungi; phylum Ascomycota; class Dothideomycetes; order Botryosphaeriales; family Botryosphaeriaceae; genus Diplodia; species Diplodia mutila. Next base: position 69,256 of record JAFISB010000076.1, on the reverse strand, counting down.
ACGGCGGGTTGACGCATCGGCGTACGCATAGTGTTTGATTGGCTGCGGGGGTTATGCTTCTCACCTTTTCTGTACTTTTCTTGCATATCTCCCTTTGGGGCGTGGCCGGATCATACCTGAGAGAATTCATATTAAGCTACCCAGCTTGTGTCGGATTCAATTTTCGATAGTCAAGTCCTTTACCGGTAGGACTGAGTGTGCCAATACAAGATTTTCCGCCCTCAGGAGCCCGCCCTCGGGCTGGCAAGACCCTTCGCATGTTCAATATGAATGCCAGCTTGCGGGGCCGCCTACACAACGGTTCGACGTTGAAGTGCGACGTAGCTAGCCCCGATTGGTTGTACGAAATCAACACAATTGATTGGCTGTGCTGATATCACATGGAGGCTGAGCATTCACGGTTGATTGCAGCCTGATCTTTAGTGGGGCGGCTCACACCTGAGTATAACCATCCCGCTCCTTGCCTTACCTTGTGGGCAGTACTCGTTTGCAACGCTTCTTTTCTACAACCCTTGACTGCACTTTCGCCTACTTCAAGCCATGAATGCTCCTCTTATGCGACGCATACAACTGGTTGTATCTTCCTTGCTTGGGCCGTGGGTATTCTCGCTGCTTTGGCTGTTTCGCTGGCTGCCTCGCTTGCTCCAGCCTCGCGGTCGCGAAGCCGGTGTGGCAGCGACAGAACCAGAGCCCCTCGACGGAAGCGACGACGAGCTCCTGCGGGTTGGCTCAGAAATCGGCGAGTCGAGTATCCCGGTGCCTAGAAAAGAGTGTGATGAAATGTCGAGCCAACAGCCTCCCCCTTCTACCTGTTTGCATTGCCGGACAATCCAACAAGATTCCCTGTCTGCGCGGAGTATCTTCCCCCGAGCATTTCACGAAGAATGCGACAGGTGTCCTTCACCTCAAACCACCATGGCATCGTTTTGCTCCTTTTGGAAACATCTCCGTCTCGAGCATGTCTACAAATGCTGTCTTTTCAGTGGACAAAGAGTGGATCAAGTGTGGTTCGATGGCTTGCAACCTTGCCAACACTGCCCCGGTTGCCGGATTATCAAGCAGGGCATCGAAAGTCCCAAGATCGACAGGCCATCCCAGGCAAGTATCAGCTTGCTATTCGACTTCTATTTTGGCCATTTGGATGTCAATTCGAGTCCAAAGCCATGGGTTTGTTTTACCATAGAAGAAGATCACAGCCGAACCGGAGCTCGACGCGTCTTTGCATCCATCGATGTCTACGAGGACTACCTTGAATCATCTGTTTCTGGCGACATTGTTGTCGAGAAGACGCGCCTCGATGAAAGCGACTGGAGTGGGCTCAGGGAGAAGCTCAAGGATACTAGTGACGCAAAGGCTCATGAGATAGAAGGGCTCAGGGTTATCGATTTCCAAGAGGCATGCATCACCATGGCCCCAGAAAACTGCGAATACGTCACCCTTAGCTATGTCTGGGGTTGTTCAGACGCAGCAAGGCGTAGCTTGAGAGCGACCTCCGACAACATCATGAGCTTGGAAGCACCCGGGGGGCTGAACTCCCAGGATATCCCAGCAACAATCAAGGACGCCATGACCGCCTGCGCGAGGCTCGGGAAGCGTTATCTTTGGGTTGACAGGCTATGTATCTTGCAGGACGATGCCGGCGATATGATCAACGTCATGGACAAAATATACAGCCGCTCTGCTTTTACCGTTGTTCCATCCGCCAACGTCGACGCCTTGCAACCAATTTCTGGAATATCGAGAGACCAACTGCGGCCTTTCGAATTGAGGGTTCATGGGTGGCGATTTGTCGAAGCCAGTCAGGATAGAAACAATGACCCCTCCAGGTCCATATGGGGCGCCCGCGGCTGGACCTATCAAGAGGAGCATTTGTCAAAGAGATTGCTGTTCTTTTGCGAACACAAAGCCTACATGCGGAAGCCGAGCTGTTCTTCTATCACATTTCTTGAGCGAATCGACGATTACAGCCAGCGGCAGCTCTCGTTTTCCGAGGACAAGATTTCGGCTTTCACCGGGATCTTGAACAGCTCGTACGGACAGGACCACCGGTACGGCATGCCCTTTCGAGAGTTTGACCGCGCAATCCTTTGGGTCCCAAGAAATTCCTCCAGAAACGAAGGATTTCCTTCTTGGTCATGGGCTTCTGTGCGTTCGGCCAGGTGTAACAGGTTCTACCACAAGTATATCGGAGTGCCCATAGCCTCTTGGGCGTTCTACGCAAAAGGCGCTAAGGGAGGTGTGCATTTGACTTCTGTAACTACTAAGGTAGAAGACTGGCTTTTGCGGTCCCCTGTCCCAGATAATACCGACGACTACGATCAACGAGCCAGGGTTCTACTAGCCTCTTCCATACTTGCTTGGAGAGAAGGCTGCTTCACTCCACCAATGCCACCGGAATTCGAACCAAACACGACCCGGAACGAGCTTCAACAACGGGTCCATTCCACTTGGATGATTTACGGGCTATTTTGCAGAGCCACTAGACCACCGGGTTTGGATCAGCTTCTCGAGGACAAGGCATCGCGGACCGACTTGGATCCAGAGAGCGTTTCAAGACGAATCTTAGTTCACACTCAATGTCCTACATTCTTCTACCTGAGCCCAACTGAGAACACTCGAAGGCGTGGCCTCGCTCGACTGCTTACGCCGAACGACAACATACTCCGCGGATGGATTTTTTTGGACCGACCATCCGACGACTACGAGCGCCTGGTCAGTGCGGGAAACGGCCAGACGCAAGTAGAAGTTCTTACTCTATCGGTTGCACAAGCGACTGAGGACGAGTTAAAGATATACTGGGAAATCTCCGGGATCTCTCCCTACCGCTGGAGAGAGGACGTGCATGGAGACGTACGGCATTTTGATTCTGAAGGCGCCGTCATCGATGAGTGGCGCAGGCCTCCCGTGGTCGTGCTTAGCATCATGCTTGTGGAGAATCATGGAGAGACTTACCGTCGTGTAGGTCTAGGGAAAGCTCTGTTGAAGAGATGGAAGGAGACACGTCCACGGTTTGGAGTTTTCATTCTTGACTGATTCATTAGTTACGATCTCGTTTTTATGCCATTCCGCTTTCCGCATGATGCTTTTTCTTTAATTTTCTTCTTCTTTGAGATTGAGAGTTCCAGAGGATTATCAGGTTGGGGCGGTTCAATTGTTATAGAGTGTCCTGGTGTATTATTGGCCGAGTGAAGTGATGATATTAGCATCGTGTATACGTGCTTACTCGGGTAGACAATGGAATATTTGGGGAAAGGATAGAATGTCCGTCAAGCCAACCACGTATGCAAAACCTCCATCAGCCAGCCCCCCAGCCATCTGACCCCCATCGACACCACCCTTCACATAAAACCTATAATCCCCCTCCCTTCCTTAGCGCCAACCTCCACCCTCCCAAACAACCCTTCCAACATCACACTCCCCACACACCTCCCTTGCCACACAACCACACCACTACGACGACATCTCTCTCACCAATCCTCCAACATCCCCAGCAGTGGCCACAGCTCCATTCTTCCTCCCAGGGAAAACAAAAGAAAAATCTTTACAAAACCCAGGACAGACAATCGAGTCCAACACGACCGCCGATAGCTGCACCCTATTGCCCACACTCCTCTCTCGTAATGCAATCCAATCACACTGCACGGTGGCAGGTGTGCTGCCCGTTGCCGTGCGAGGGTCCGCACCACTTCGATGTTCCAAAAGCAGGTAATCCAAGGCGACGCGCAAAAAATCATATCCGCGGTGGTCTCCGGGTAGGTTCACAGAGCACACGACAGCAAGCGACAAGCACGCATGGTCCGAACAACACACCGCTTCTGCACAGGAAGCGGGCCAGGTATAAATGATTAAAAATTAAACAATACGGCAGACATCTAACACGCCGCGCCGTAGCACGTAATCGTGTCGTTCGTCCCGTTCCCGGGCGTCCCGGGCCCGACGATCAGCGCACTACACACCACGAGTTCAAGTCAGCCATCAATCACAACCACACATCAAGCACCACATCCGAAAAGAAGGGGGGGGGGAAGAAGGAACGGAAAAACTCACCCCCACGGATCCGTGTCGTACACGTGGCACGAGTTCGTGTCGGCCAGGTTGACCGTGTTGCCGGCGCAGTTGCCCGACGTGCTCAGGTTCATCGCGCGGCACGAGTCCAGGTGGTCCGGCGGGATGACGATGCCCTCGCGCTGCAGGTCGAGCGGCGCTTCCACGATGGTGGACGCCATGCCGGCGTCGAGGTGCCATTCGATGTGGCAGTGGACTGTACATAAGAACAGCATCATCAGCCAACATTCCTACCGACGACGACGACGACGGAAAAGACGGGGGAGGGGAGGGGACGGGAGGGGAGGGGAGGGGAGGGGAAAGGGCAAAAACTCACACATCCACACCCCCGGATTGTCCGCGCGGAACCTGAGCACCAAGCTGCCCCCCGCAAACAAAACCGTCGTGTCGCGCTTCATCGGCACCGCGGGGAAGCTCGAGTCGTCGCCGTCCCAGTGCTCGGCGAGCTGGCCGAGGACCTGGAAGACGTGGCCGTGCAGGTGCATGGGGTGGCCGCGGCCGGAGTTGTTGGTCGTCACGAGGTCGTTGGAGTTGACGACGAGCTGCACCACGTCGCCGGCGCTGACGACGAAGGCGTTGGTCTGCCCGTAGATCTGCGGGTCCGTCGCGTTGAAGCCGGTCGTGAGGGCGGTGTAGAGGGAGGGGGTGCGCGGGGAGATGTAGGGGTCGGGGCCCTGGGTGATGCTGTTTTTGGCGGAGTGTTAGAGTCGAGAGGGAGGGGGAGGGAGGGGTGGAAAGGGGGTTCGGTTCGATCCTTACCGGTAGCCGACGCCGTCGATGTTGAGGTTGTTGACCTCCATGGTGATGGTGTGGTCGACGGGGCCGAGGATGGGCTCCTCGTCGACGGGCACCAGCTCGAAGTCGCTGCCGAGGTTGGCGGTGGACAGGGTGAAGGGCTCCGGGTCGCCGAAGGCCTCGTCGTAGACGAGCTGGTTGGTGTTCTGCAGGCCGAGGACGGCCATCCGGTTGATGAAGGCGTAGTTGCGGTCCGGCTCCTCCAGCCCGTCGATGAAGAAGTCGTACCGCTGGCCCGGCACGATTTCGATGGCTTCCCAGCTCTGCGGCTCGACTGTCGTGCGTAACCCCCCGTTGTCAGCACTTAAATTCTGCCGTGATGCGTGGGACGGATATGCAGGTAGCCGACGGGCGCGTGCAGTAGCTTGGCCCGCGGGGACAGGGAGTGGCTGAACTTACCATCAACGCTGTCGATTGCAACGACGGTGACGTTGTGAGAATCTGGGACGATATTAACCGCGTGTACGCATGATGTATATGGTGCACGTGAGCTTACCGAATTGCAGGTAGTAGGTGGCGAGCGCGGACATGTTGATCAGCCGCACGTACTTGCGCTCGCCGGGCCTGATCTTGATCGTCGTCGACTGCTTGTCGTCGACCAGGCTCGAGTTGGGGTTGGGCATGCGGCCGTCGAAGTTGGGCGTGGTCAGGAAGCTGTGGATCAGGCCGGGCATCTGGTCGCGGTACCAGTCGGACACGGTGAGCACGACCTGGTCCTCCGGGTCGGGCTGCACCTCCGACTCCGGGTCGTAGACGATCATGGGGGCGCGCAGGCCGTCCGGGTACTGGCCCATGTCGTGCGAGTGGTACCAGAAGGTGCCGGCCGGGTACGCGGTGAACTCGTAGCGGAACGTCTCGCCCGGCGGGATGGCGCACTGGGTGACGCCGGCGCCGCCGTCCATCTCGGGGGTGCCGCGCTGCCACATGCCGTGCCAGTGCACCGACGTGGTTTCGTTGCCGAGCGAGTTGGTGACGGTGGCGATGATGGTGTCGTTGACCGAGGCCTCCAGCACGGGCGGCGGCCACTGCCCGTTGACGGCGATGGTGGGCCGCGAGTAGCCATCCGGGGCGGCGTTGACCCAGCCGACATCCCAGTCGACCGTGACCGTCTTGGCCAGGGCCGTGGCGGCAAGGCTGAGGAAGAGAGGAAGGCGAGTCATGGCTTCTTTTGTTCTTTCTTTCTTTCTTCTTTTCTTCCCGGTCGACTAACCTTCGGCCTTGCAACTTGAGTCCGTTTGAGCAAGTATTGACAGTGGGAGGCGCCGGGGGCGGTCTTATAAAAATGGAAGCGCTGGGCCTGGGGAGGGGTGCATCGGAGCTGGGGCGTGTCCGGGGCAGTGATCTGACAACGCCACTACCATTGAGTTTTACGCCCCGGGCTCAACCTTCTGGAATTAGCAATGCGGGCTTGGCTTGATTAAAGTTGGGGCCTCGTGCATGGGTCTGGCGTCCCGCGTGTTCGAATGTGTTTGAAACATTGTTATTGCTGCGTCGCCCCGGTCACCGCACTTTAGCTTCCCGCGCGGCTCGCAGCCGATCATCTCTTGCTTCCCGTGGTCGAAGGAGCAGCTCAGCAGGACGCGGTAGTGAAAAGGATGATTCGGGGCTTGCAGAAAGGGCATGGCACTTCTTCCCTTTTCCGCTCCTTAGCCGAAGCTCAACGTCGGCTGCATGGACGGCGAAGTAACGCAGTCAGTCGGGCTGCATGGATCCGACCGGAGGATTTGGCCTGGGCGGCCGTGCCAATTGGGGAGAAGATGGGAGGGCTGAGCTCCTCTCAGCGCAGCTCCGCCGACAGAAAGGGGACGGAGGTCGAAGGTGTGCCATGGGCATGGCATGCACGTGGCGGCGGTGACTGATACTGGTGAGAATAGAGCAGATGCATGCTCGGTTGCCGTTCCAATCGGCAGATCGGCTTCTCCACCATTGGTTATCCCTGAGGGGGCATAGCAGGGCCGGCTCAGCCCCGGCCCGCCCGCGCTGCGCATCCCTTCCTAAAGTTTGCTGGGAAGCTGCATGATCCTTCCCACGCTTACGCTTCCAATCCAGCATCAGAGCCTTGTCCCGGTAAGCAGTAATGCGCGGAAGCGGCGCCGACACGAATGCTCCACCAACCGGCATGCCCCTAGTGCAGGCCGGCAGCGTGGCAAGAGGGGAGGAACAAAAAAAAAGGAGAAAGGCGCATGAGGTGACACGAGAGCGGGCGCAGAAGAATTGGTGTGTGGCAGCGTGACGCAATCGATACCTAGAGCGAGAAGAAGAGCCGCGCGCGCGTGGCCCGGCGATGAACCCGCGAGTCTCAGCCTCATCGAATGTCCCTCCCATCTCTGCTTTTTCTCTCCTGGAAGGTTTCGCGAAAAAAATGCCGCTCTCCGATGGCGTCGAGCCCTACGGCCCGCATTGGGGAGGTTCCATCGCCCAAAAAAACCAATCTTCAGGCGCCCAGACCTCCCCCGTCAGCTGTGTGTGGATTTGGCGAATACGACCAAGTAACTGTTGCCGTTCGTGGACGCCTCCGCCCTACGCGCAGCCCATTCCTGGAGCGCGGAAGGCCGGCCACGGGTGCCGAGCAAAGGATCCAATTTCCACCAAAGTCCGAATCCATCGATTTAAGGTTGCAGATCCCGAGCGGCTCGAACTGTGCCGACGGGAAAAAGGCTTTGATTTAACGAGCCGGGTCGAGTTTCAAAGTCAGGCGAGGGTGGTACAGAGATGCGCAGACGCTATTATTATTCCCACGGATAGGGGCTCCCAGGGAAAAAAAAGTGGTGGCCAAGAGGAGGTGAACCGCGGGTTGAGGCGAAAGGCGCAGGAACCAGAGGAATTTGCCGCGATCCTGATGTATGTATCAATTCGCGACACTCCCTTGTGTGGTAGCGTCTGCAAGCCGAGCCGTCCCGTACGCCGGTCCGATGATCAACTGCGCTCGGGAGCTGCCTCTTCTCCGCGGATGCAGTGTCTGCTGTCTTTATCGAGATGGGTGACTAACGATGAACTAGCATTGCATGACATGGAACGGCGGCGCCGGTAGTGGTGGAGTCGACCGAGCGGTTTCGGGGCCAAGGCGCGAGAGGCGAGCTGCAGGTAAAGATAGCAAGGTTGCGGGAGGGGGCACAGCCACTTACCGTTGATAGCTGCCCTGCGCTGTGACGTGGAGATGGTCCAAAGCGGATGGGCCAGAGCTCTGCAAGCCATGCGCCACCTCGAGACATGCAACCGAAGGACTTCCCCTACCGCTTGCTGCAGCTCAGACAAAGCAAGACAGGCAATGCGATTGGCATGCACACCTGTCAAATGCGCATCAGAGCGGCGGCCTGCAGCGGCATGCACCGAGTCTGCGCAGGCGGACACGTCAGCACTAATATCGATCAAAGTGCTGACCCGCGTGGAACCCGGTGGGCAGACGTTGGGTCTTTCAGAATACCTACGTTGGATGAAGGCGTGGGCCGTGTCATGGCAGAGACCACTTTTCCTGACAGGACGAGGAAAACGGCCGCGAATGGCCCCACAGCAACGCGGGGTCCGGAAAGCACAGACTGTCACTGTCGCTGTGGTCTGAGCGATTTTAGCTGCCGGAGGGAGAGCGCCGGGCGACTACCTGGCGATGTGCTCATCTTCTGACCGACTGACCAACTCCAAGCTTTTCGAACGCCTGTGACTTGAATGTCTCGCAGCTGATCAAGATCCCGCAGGCCATGGCTTTGGTAACTGGGGGTGGGGTGGGGTAAGATGCAGTGAAACGCCATCATTCTGGCTTTTCAGCCTTGTCGTGTCAGCTCGAATGTCGGGGATCCCCCGTCCAACCCGCGTCGGACCCTTTGACTGGCCGCATGGAGACAGGGACGCCCGACCTTTCTTGAAACGGACCCCAAAAGAGCATGCACTGATGTGCAATAAGCAACTCGAGACATTCTTGTTTGCTGCTGACCCCGCAAAGCAAGCATTCATCCCCATCATGGCGCCGTCACAGGGCTCCGACTAGGGCAAAAGAACCTCCAATCGCTCCCAAGTGTGGGATCGCTGGTCTATTGGGTACGCCAAGGGAAAGTGACGTCCAACGTCCCTTCACATGCCCGATTTCTCAAACTGGTCTTGCGCTATGTCAAGCGAGCTTTCGGCGTTCCTTGGTTGCTACCAGGGCTCCCAGTCAATCTAAGAATTGGTCAATCTAAACCAATTTTAAACTCCAAACCGTGTTTTCGTTTAGCTTACCCAATTTAGTGGCTAAATTGGCAAACCAATTTCGTCCCTAAAAATAGGCAATTCATTTAATTAATCTAGTAGTAAAACACACTATAAGAGTAATAGGCGGCCTTATTAGGCTATAGAGAGTAATTTTCCGTCGAGAAACTACGTCGAATTGCTTACTTTTATAGATAGAACGATCGAGATACGGATAGCGGTTAGAATCGTAACGTAGATCGGTATAGTATTAAGTTTCTTAAGGCTAAGCTAAGCCTATCTAAGTAAACGCTAGCCGCTTATAGCTAGCGTCCGCGCGGCCCGCGCGGATCTAAGAGTACTCTAATAAACTCCGTTTCTAGCCTCCTTATCTTCCGTACCTCTCCTACGTTAATATCGTTATACTATACCACCCGTTTTTATTAATCTAAGCGACTAGAATATCACGTTATACGGTTCCGATATAGGGGAAAAATTACTAACCGTATCGCGCGTAGTTATAGTTTTTACGCTAATAGCGAAGGTTAGTATTATAATCGCGTTTTACTAGAGACTATATAAACTAACCTAACGTCGCTTAAGACTACCTTTAAATTATTAGAACGATCTCTAAGCTATTATCGGCCTTTAATTTACTATAAATAACTACTTCTAGCCCGTACCTAGTAAGCGAAAGGATAAAGCTCGCGCTTCTAAGCCTACTACCCCTACTAGGCGCTCGCCACGTCGCGCCGACGCGTTTATTAATATAATACCTCCCTCTAGCCGCCTACTTCGTAGCGCGACGCGTAACGCGGCCGCTAACTATTTTACCCCCCTTACTAACCTATCTATAGCCGACGTAGGCGAAGGTCCTTCTAAACCTCCTATTATACTAACGCGATCGAATAATAGAAGGATAACTAAAAGGGCTTATAAGCGCGCCCGCCGCGAGGTAGATCGCGACTCCTTATCTAATCTCTTTACCGCCGCTATCGCCGCGCCCGCCGCGCTTATCGCGCCCGCCGCGCCCGCCGCCGCTACTCTAGATACCTTCTCTAACGCGATCGCTACTCTAGAACCTCGTCGTCTTAATCTTCTTACGTTCTTCTTCTTTATCTCGACCGTTTTAGATAGCCCGTTAGAGGATTTAAAGCTTCGTAACCTACCCTCTAGGCTTACGCTCGCTAAGCGCGATAGGAATCGCGTCTTCTTCTTTATCTACTAGTATAGATACCTCTACTCCGATAACTAGGGCAAGCTTTATTAGGTTTATAAGACCTATAGATAACCTTTAAGGCGCGTTCTTCCGCCTTACTAATAAGTTATCTAGGTAATAGGCTAGGTAACCTCTACACCTACGTCTTTAAGGTTTAAGATTTAACTACTAACGCGATTAGACACCTCCGCGAGAAGTACCGCATCGGGCTAGTAGATATACGAGAGTAGATTCTCTAGTAAATAAACCGTCTAAACTTCGTTATTCCTCGTATAGTAGAGGAGTAGCGGCGTCGCTTTATTATCTAGGTAGTATTATATAATACTAGCTTCCTCGTAGTAACGAGCGAGTATTTAAAGTAGCTATTTACTATACTTAGTCCCGTTATTAGTAATACCTTTCCTCGATCCTCGATAACCGTTCGTAAATAGATACTAAGCCTATTTTATACCTATAAGAAGGACGTTAAAGAGGCTCTTAGCTCTACGAAGACCCGTATTTACCTCTTATTTAACGGCTAGAGCTCTCGTAGATCCGTTTATAACGCCTTCGCGATTTTTACTTACTATCTTAACGCGTTTAGTATCCGCTAAGCGATTCCTCTTACGCTTCGAACCTTTAACGGCTCTTATATTAGCTCTAATATTACTAGACTCCTCGAGGACGTTATAAAGAAGTATTAAATTACTAGAGAGCGCCTAGGCTTCTTTATTACCGATAGCGCAACTAATAACGACGCAGCGATCGCGCTACTATAAGATAACTAGGGCTTCGTCGCCCGTAAGCGACGCGTTCGCTACGCCGGGCATATTCTTAACCTCGTCGCTAAGGCCTTACTAATCCTCTTTAACGCGATAAGCGAGGTTTAAGACGTTATCTAAGCGTTTAGCGGCACATTCGATCTAGAGTACTAGTAAATAACGTCTCTTATTAAACGCCTACGCAAGATCGTCGTGTGGATTAATAGCTTACCTTAGTAACGAGCGTCCTTTAAAGCGAAGTAGTAGCTTACGCCTAGTAAGATTCGTAATAATAAGATCTACTTATACTTTCTCGTTAAAGACTACGAGATCTAGTAGAACGCGACCTACTATATAATCGAGCGCGCGCTACTATTAAAGAACGCGATAACCCTTATAGCGATCGAATACCCTAATATAGTAGAGGACGCGCTTACTAGCGACGATTAGCGGACGCTTAAGCTTTATCTAGAGGTTCTTACCCCTTTAATAACTACGACTAAGCGTATAGAGGGCCTCGACCGCGAGGACGGCTCTTATAGTATTCTCTAAAAGGTTCTTACTACTATAGACTAGATTCTTAATTATCTAAAGCGCTAGGGCGCGCGCGAGGAGGTTACTAACCGCCTAGTAGATAATCGCTTTCGCGTCGGTATTAAGCTTACTTATCGTAAGATGCGTATCTACTACGGCTATATAGATTCGACGCCTATCTACGCCCTCGCGGTAGTTCTACACCCGTTATTTAAGTAGATATTCTTTAAAGATAAGTAGGCAGGCTAGCCGGAGTGGATTACGTATATAAGAGGTCCTTAATACTATAGCGAACGTCGCTAACCTTATAATAGGCGAGGAATAACTACTTAGATAAGTAGATAGCCTTCCGCGACTCTTATCCGCTTCCTCCGCCCCCCTTAAACTTAGATTTAGAGGTATTAAACAATCTAGAGAACCTCTTACCGTTCGAGCAATACCTTTAATACCGCGGGCGGGCTAGCTAGGCTACTAACGAGTACGAGCGCTACTACGTAATACTAGCGATCGATCGATTACCGCCTAGAGGACCTATAAAGTAGTAGACGGATAATAAAGGCGAGTATCCTATACTATTAAGGCTTACGCTAGATCTTCTAGCGACTTCTAGTATGTTAGATAACTACGAGAGGCTATTTAGCCGCGCTAGTAGGATATTTACGGGCGATAGGATAAGCCTCTAGCTTAATACTATTAAAGCAGAGCTATGTATAAGGATCTAGGCGGAGCGGGGGGTTATTAAACTCGAGTAAGGCTAGAAAAACACGCCTATAAGAATCTCTAGATCCGCGGCGGCGAGGTTGGTATGGCTACCCGCTAATTTTATATATAAAGCGCACTAAACAGGCCCTACGAGGCCTTAAAGAAGGCCTAGAAGGCCTTTAAAAGGGCCCTCTAGGCGAATCTAAGCCTTACCTCCGCTTACCGTAATACCCGGCGAATAAGCCTTAATACTATACTAAGAATCGTAACCCCTAGGCGGCGGCGGCGGCGGCGGCGAGGTTAAGCCTTATTTTAAGCCTTATTTTAAGCCGTACTAAGCCTATTAGAGTAAGAAGAGCCTTAATACCACGCTAAGGATCGTAACCTATAGGGCTAGGATCGTAACTTAATTACCTAGGTAAATTATAAACAAACTAATTTAAAAGGACCCTTAGCCTTAGCAAGTTAATCCGTTACCAAATTACTTATAATCTACTACTTGAAAAAGCTTAGTTTGATTGAATTGACTTACTAGAAGCCCTAGTTGCTACTAACGGAAGCGAGAGGCAACTTTCGAGCGTAGAGTATCGGGAAGCCGATGGGTTACCGCGATAACTTAATATCCGATTATCTTTAGATTTCTTATTGTCGTTCTAGATTCTTTCTGATTGTAAAGCCCGGTGAGCATCTGGTAGCCATCCGCATCCTTCCTCGATGCATGACGCTCTGAACCTTCTGCAGCATACGCCGGATCAGGTAAGTAGCTTATGACTAAAGAGGCTTGATCTCTTAGGAACAATATCAGCGTGCCTGTACGCTTTTTGACTCCGTGGGCAAACTCTTTAAGGTCCAATTAAAATGCAAACGTCGTAGAATTGGCTGAAAATATTTAATACACCTAACGCCCCAAATAACGCTTAACAGTAATCAACTGTGCTCCTCATCAAACTTCCCGCCTGCCGCCGTATAGCTAACTCCACTCTTGATATAGGTCGCTGATCGTGAAGATCGAACCGGGAAAGGAAACCATTTTCGACCGACCATCTTGGCACTTCAAGTAGCCTCTCACCATTAATCGTAACACCTAATTTCAACAGTTCAACTTTGCCTATAGCATAGACTCTCAAGCCAGCCCGGGTAATGCAAGCCCCGTGCTCTATTAAAATTTTGACCTGTCTTCCGAACAAATGGCCTGCCGCAAAGTTGTGGTCCTGTTTGCGGCAGTATACTAGCCTTCGGAAAGCTGTATCGAGCGGGGTTCTTCCATCTCTATCCCTGCCGTTTAGCTCAGCATTGTAGCTCAAAAGGAGCTCTGTAATCATATCAAATGAAAGATGTAAGGGCCTTGGGCCTTTGGGATGTCCACATCGCCTGGATGCAAATTTTGACTCTTTCGACATTGCCATGTTAGGATCTTGGCCGTTATCAAGGAAGATGCGAGCTAAATCAAGAGCTTTCTCGAATCTTCGGAAACGAAGGAAACCTCCTGTCCAGACGGCCTGTAACTTTTCGAATAAAAGAGACCCAAACGCTGTTGCGCCCAGATATTGTGACTTTCCTCTTGCCTCCAGCAGTAATCGCGCCATCTGGCTGCTGTTGCTTGGGTTGAATAGCAGTTTCCAAGGGTCTTTTGGATTCATGGAGACTGTTTCAACAAGGATATGAAGTGCCTCTTCAATTGTTGAGTTTGAATCCTTGCTGCTCACCACTTTCTGTTTCACATAAATCAAGAGGCCGGATCGGACAGAAAAGTCCAGGGCGGAACCCGGATACCGCCTGAAGCTTTCTTCATCCCTCTTATGACCATGCAGTATGCTGTTCTCGTTCACATCAGGCGGTTGTAATGCGTCAATCAACTGAGACTGGCAGACTCCACTTGTTGACTCTGCAAAATGGCAGTAGATCATGCACAACTCCTGGACTGATTCCTTCTCGTCAGCGTTAATGTGTAAAGGATATTTCAAAGCGGCAAGGCAAAACTTGGCAAGCTCCGTGTATCCGTTTTGAGCTCTGAAAAGCGCCATTCGGCCAACAACAAGTTCCTGGAACTCTGGACCACCAACGAACTCTCGCACCGTCTCATGCATAAGTCGAATGCGCGTTTGTGTGTGGAAGGGTTCGGTGATTTCGATGAGGCCCCCACAACGCTCTTTCAGACGATGGCAGAACCCCAAGAATTCGCCCTTGTCCCGCAGCTTGTTGAAGCATTCTTCCAGAGTGTCGCATTGGGCCCATTTGACCATCCAAAAGATGTCCTCTAGGAGTGGTTCTTCAAGAGCCCGAAGCATGACATCCAACGTGAGGTAGGTTTCCCAGCGGAATTCCTGGGGGATGCGCTCAATGATGGATGCATAGAACTCTTCCAACTCCTCCGGAACATGTTGGAGCAGTGTAGAAAGCCCTTCGGCGGAGATTCCTTCTTGGCCAATACGATCCAAGACCAGTTTTACCCACAGGAAGACTCCGTTGGCTTTTCGCATGATCTGTCTCACCGCCGTGTTGATTACGTCGCGCATTTCCCAGGATAATTTACTGGGGCCTCGTAGGCTACTAAGGCTGTCCAGTCTTCCCACGGTGTAGCTTTGGATGTCTCCTTCCGTATGGTCGTGAATGTTGATTCCCGGAACGGCTCCGAAGTGTCTTTCAAGGATGTCACGGGGGCGGCTCGAAAAGCATACTTTGCACCCTCCTTCGATCAAAGTCTCGATGAAATCAGCCAGAATCTCGAGATGGCCATCGAATTCATCCAAAGCGTCGATAAACAGGCAGACTTTGAACCTCGTCTGTCGCTGTTCAAGGATTGATCGCAATGCAGTGTATAAATTTGTTGGGCTCCAGTCGTATACGGGTCTTTTTGGCTGCGGGAGACAATCTTGCGGTATGTACCGGTAAGGTTGAGGGACGTTTTCCAAAATCTGGATCAGAATACTTCTCATCAAACCACCAAAGGACTTTTGAATCTTTGAACCTCGGTGATAGAAGAAAAATCCGGCTTTGGTGAGTTGCGCAGGGTGGCTCCAGCTGTGAAGAAAGTCATCGGTGTCCTGGTGGTGCGCAATGTATTTCATCAGTGTGGATTTTCCGGAGCCTGGTTTACCCTTTATCCAGTACGCTCCTTCACCTTTGAGCAACCAATTGGTGAATTTGGTTTCTTCTTCTCGGAAAATCCAGCTAAAAGTAGACTCGTGAGGAAGGGAAATCTCTTTCTCTCTGCGGTCGAGGATTTCCAGTTGAAGCGAAGATATGATTTCTAAAAAGAGTGAGCATTTGTACATTCAGAGATAAAGTCGATATCTAACCTTCAGGAGAGGGCGTCCTGTCCTTTGTGGGCTCATGCATCGAAGAATGCACTAGAAATTCGGCATTTGTAGTCCCATGCCGATCCAATCTACTGCGATCCTCTTTCGAAAAGCTACTGTTCCTTTCCAAATTCTTGGAAGCGTCTGCTTCAAGAACCGGTGAGACTTTTGCCAAGCAATCGAGAACGCATTTGTAGTCGGCATCATCCCAGAAGAACTTGACCATTGCCGAATGGTCTTCATCGATGCTGTAGATATCCTCGGGACTACGAGAGCATTGTTGTATGGCAGACTCACGGTCCACCATACGAATTGGTGGGCCACTCCTCGTCCATGTACCGTCATCATTTTGCTTTGAAACCATTCAGCACGGATTCGCGACACCCTTCGAGGCAGAATATACATACCTGAACGGTCTTTGTGGTTCTTGTCTCATAGAATGAAACAACTCTGAACTCTCGCCGAGTGTGGACTCCATTGAATCGGTCTTCGACATGAAAGAGGTAGGATGAGCCCGGGGAGAGATCGTGAATCAAATCTCCATTTGGGCGATCCTTTACCATAGTAACGAGGCGCGATGTGGACATGCCCTTGTGTGGTACTCCAAAAAAATATGACCAGTTCGAGGTTTTTCAGGATAGAATCCTTCTGGTCAGAGATCCCTGCGAGGATGATGAGAACCTCCTTCAGTATGATCCCACCAAGGCTATGTGCGAGAAAGACGACCGGCTTTGAGTGCGAGGATCCAAACCCCACGGATCTCAGGCGGTTTACCAATCTCGCAGCTATATCGTGAGGGCGCTGAAACGAACCGCTGTTGGGAACCTGAGAGTCGTAGCCATAAATGACGGACCGGATACCGGGCAAGTGGCGAGGAACTCCATCCCTGAGCCACATGAACGGTTCCCCGCCACGATGCTGCCAGGAGCCGAACGGATGGCTACCAAGGCCGCTGATCGCAACACAGCTGGCTCTGTCAGTATCGGGTAGAGTAGCTATGGCTGATGGAACACATACTCCAAAGTGTGATCCTCATCGCGAACTTCGTTGAGGGTTGTGAAGTCCAGAAACTCAAGGTCGACGATGATTGTGTATTGCGACCCATGGTATTCCGTATCAAAACTCCACCTCCCCTGCTTTTCGAGGTGTGGCGGGAGAGGGACGATGGTGACTGTTGCTGTCTTTGTGCGCGATATGTGCAAAGACACCAGGTCTCGAGCGAGTGAGTACACGCGAACCTCCGGTGAGCTCTTGTCCGTCTGAAGATGCTGATGCAATATCGAAAACACCTCAGCCTTGTCAATCTCCAAGGGCAGCTGACGCACACGCCACGTCAAAGGCTTCCGACCGTTGGTCATGGTGCAGAGCAAAGACCGGAGCAACGGAGGGCCATGCTGCAGAGCAAGCGAGCTGTGTGGAGTTTTGTGTTGGTGCAATACAGTGCAAGACGAGTGAGGTGGGGAAGTGTAAGATGCGAGGCTGGAGTCAACTGTCAGCTGATCTTTGAGCCGGAGCTTTCCTGCAATTGGCTCAGTAGCCTTGCCCTGCAGGTTTGGGGCCATGCGTGGTCGCCATGTAGCTTACATAATGTTTCATCCTTGCATGTCCGACAGAGGACAGTGTTATCTTTGTCCACGGACAGCTGAAGCAAGTCTCCGGACGTAGATGCGAGTTTGAAACTGTATAAACATATCGAGGTATACGATTCCATCATCCACGCGAGTAAGGCGAAGTATATCCGAGATTGACGCAAGGAGGCTCCATTATTTTGTAGGCCGGCGGGTCACTGTGCCACCTGAAGACCTTGGCCCTGATCCGACCCCGCCACAACGTTTGCACAATCTTCATCGCGATTCATAAGCCGAACCACAACGCCTTTCCCGAGCCATGGTTGCATGCCGTTACTTTGAACAGGGCCGCTGCAGCAAAGGAGATACATGCATGTACGAACATGCCAAATTGAGTCCCCCATGGCCTCCGCGAGAGCCCGGGCGCGTCAGAGCGGACGCACCGACCTTCCAGCCTCCTCATCACACGCATGACTCCGTTTCAACAACACAAAGCAACGCAGAGCCTCCGATCTGTTCGTTCTTCTCCCGGGGAGCATGCAGATACGGGGTTTCGTGCAAGTTCAAGCACGGTGATAAGCCCTCCACCCCTACTACACCAAAGCCGGAAGGGAGCGGCGCCGCAGTCTGTACATTCTTCCTCCGTGGAGTCTGCCACAGAGGGTCGGATTGCCGGTTCTCCCACGAGACAAGTAAGGCACTAGGAAAGACTGCTGCAGCTGACGTCTTCTTCCCTCCCCCGATTCCCACCACGCCTCACAAACCACCTGAAGCTCCGGCGCTGCGGACGGTTTCCGAAACAACCCACAATGATGACGATGGAGCTGTAAAGACGCTCAGCGGCGCGACTGTCACTTTCGGCGATGGCGCTGTCGTTCAGAGCGTATCGCTCCGCTCCGATTTCTCCGCGGTCCAACTCTCGCACGTCCCTCTCGGTGCAGACGCAGATCGGCTGGCCGCTTTCGTGACGTCGCTCGGATTCAAAAACATCCCAAAGAACTGTATTCGGCTTCGATCAATCCCGGACGGCTCAGAGCAGATCGCCGAAGTCAAAGTCGAGGACCCATCATTCGCCGAGACCTTCCTACGCCGGGCTGGACACGAGCCGAGAATGGACGACAGAACGCTGACGGCCACCCAGATGCAACTTGCAGACTCCGGTTCCGGCTCCAAGAGGTTGCAGCTCAACACTGTGAGCTGCTCATGGTACAAAACTTCCAAGGTAGCGTGGCTCCATTTCGCAACGATCGACCAGGCACTCGCCGCCACCAAAGTTCTCGGCAAGCGGACGGTCCGGCAGAGGAGGCTGCAGGTGGCCTACCAGAAGCCCCCCGAGCACGCCTACAGGGGCGGCGGCAACCGAGTCGTCCATTCCGTCCAACTCGGCAACCTTCACGTGGACACGACGTCGAAAGACCTGCTCGAACCCCTCCCCGGAGACGGCAAGCCCAAGGACATCAAATGGGGCCCCGTATCCTACAACACCCCCAACCCCACCGTGGAGAGGACCGTGAGACTGCGGCTGGAAGAGTTCGGCCCGCTCTCGGACTGGGAGGTCGTCGACGACGGCTCCAACGTCAGGACGAGGGCGACGGCGCGCTTCGTCAACGCCGAGGACGCCCGAACGGCGGCGAGCCGGCTGCACGAATCCAAGATGCCCGAGCTGGGGAACGCGAAGCTCCACGTCTCGGTCATCACCTCGGTCAAGCTGTCCGTGCAGGTCGCCATCCTGCGCGCGGTGCAGGCGGACCTGGACGAGCTCAAGGCGCAGGTGTGGGAAACGCACCACGTCCGCATCAAAGCCTACGACGCGCCGCCGCACAAGCCGCACACGACGCTGCGGATATACGGCGACGACCGGCGGGCGGTGGCCAAGGCGAAAGGCTCGGTGGAGCGGATCCTGGCGGGGACGGTCGCCACGCGGGACGGCGAGGACTGCATAAGGGACGCGTTCTTCTTCCAGCCGGCCGGGGCCGCGTTCGTCCAGGGCCTCGTGGGGGAGCATCCCGTCTTCGTCCACCGCGACGCGAAGAAGGCCCTCTTGCGCATCTACGGCCCTCCCGGCGCGGTGGCGGACGCGGAAGCCGCGCTCAGGAAACGGCAGCCGCAGCTCTCTTCGAGCACGACGCACACCGTCGCCCTCACGCCGCGCTCGCTCGGCCTCGCCCTCCGCGGCGGCTTCACGCGGCTCGTCGAGACGTTCGGCAAGGACGCCGTCAAGATCGACGTCGCCAGCAGCCCGAAGACCGTCACCTTGCACGGCTCCGCCGGCGACTTCGAAAGAGCGTGCGCGATCCTGACCGACGAGGACAGCGACGAGCTGGAGACGCGGATGGAGGCGCTTCCTGCCGGCGACGGAGGAGACGTCGGCGGCGACCAGCTCTGCGCCGTGTGCTGGACCGAGCCCGACGACGCCGTCTGCGGGCAGCAATGCGGCCACTCGTACTGCCGCGAGTGTCTCGTCGGCCAGTGCGCCGCGGCCGGCGAGGGCGCGGGCGTCCCGATCCGCTGCCTCGGCGGCGGATCCGAGCCTTGCGGCAAGGCGATGACGCTGAAGGAGCTCTCGGACGCGCTGCCGCTCGGTGCGTTCGACGCCTTGCTGCAGAAGTCGTTCGCGACGCACGTCCGCGCCCGGCTCGACGTCTTCCAGTTCTGCCCCACGCCCGACTGCGACCGCGTGTACCGGTGCAGCGCCGACGGGCGGACGGCGGTGTGCGACGAGTGTCTCGTGGACGTCTGCACGGCGTGCCACGTCGCGGCTCACGACGGCCTGTCTTGCGCCGAGGCGAGGTATCTGGGCAGCGAAGGCGAACGGGCGTTCAAGCGGTGGAGCGAGGAGAACGATGCGCGAGCGTGCCCGAAGTGCGGCACCGTGATCGTGAAGGCGTACGGCTGCAACCACATGCGGTGCGAAGGGGGGTGCGGGATCCACATCTGTTGGTTTTGCATGAAGGTCTTTGCCGGCTCTGCGGAGACGTACGCGCACATGGCGCGGGCTCATTGATCCTCGAGTCGCCCCTGAAGACTTCGCTCTTAGTAGCTATGGTTTCTTATTTTGTTTGGCCTTTGATTTCCTCCTGGTTCGTTTGGCAACCTCCCTAGATAAGTAAGGTAGATCGCTGGTATGCGTACAGAACGGAAGTCCCGTGAAGGATTCCGCCATCAAGAACCATTACTCGGACCCCTGCCATGCAGCAGGAGGAGTCCAATCGGGCTTCAATCCCAAGGCGGTTACTGAATGGGAGTGGAGTGACCAATGGAAAGACTGGTACATGGAGTGGAGATAAGGTTGAGGGATATAGCTGATCTTGTCCCATGTATACCAGCGATGCAATCAATGGGACCACGCGCCGTTACTTTACACTGCGGAGGCTTCCTAATACCAAACGACAAGGTTTTGACGATCACACCCGGTAATGCGTCTGATTGATGTGAACGCAAGAGCGGATCCAAAACGGCCTTTATTCTACTACACTTTCACTCTCGGCATTTTCGGGCGGCCTTGAAATGATTCCGCCCGCTTCACCTCCGTGCAGAGAACCACTCGGGACTGGACGCGGACCAATGAAAGTTTAGCACGTCGAGCGTCACCCTTGCAGCAAAGCCGAAAGCTGTAGGCTTCATAGGGAGGAGACTGAGCCCAGTTGAACTATGACTACTGCCTGTTCCCTTCTGCCTCGCCACCCGAGCCGTTGAAAGCATATACCTCTTCCTTTCACCACATCTACTATGGCCCTCTTAAAAACGCCAAAAAAAAAAAAACGCATTGGAACACGGTGGCGACGGCACACAACAGTTGTTACAGTACCAGCCGCCACTCAACTTGATCCTGGCCATAGAAACAAATCAAAGGTTCCAGTGATACAAGCTTATCCTGGCTTAGCCGTGCTTTAAAAAGGGGAAGGGGGGACACCTAAACGCCTGCGCCAAAGTTCCGTTTTGGAGCTCTCGAAATCCATCGTCATACCATCAAAGCCATTCCTGTAACTCGACATGCACATGGATGATTTACCCACTTGAATCAAGCTTCAGTATAGCAACCTTGACGTCCCGCCCATGGATCAACGAAACACGCCTCCTACACTGTCCGCGATTCCTTCAATGCAACTCGATAGTTTTGACAGATCCATAATGCGAAGGGTTGGCATTGACTTGCCACTTCGGGATGAAACACAGACCGACGAATTCGTACGCATTCCGCCGACCACCCTTTGCCCGAATCAAAACGGGGTAGTCGCAGCCCCAGAGCATGCAGAGCACGTCCCCGGGCTGCGAGTCGGCCGGAACCATGGCAGGGTATGTTCGGCCTTCGATGTGGAAAATCGCGAAGCGCCTGCGGAACGAGCTCCGTCGGAAAGCGTCGAGGAAACGCAGGACCACGCCGTTACGTTCTTTGATGCCGGCTTCCAAGATCCTCAAGCATTTGGTCGGAGGGTCCTCGTACACCCGCTTGTCGACGGATATTCGCTCGCCGATCGCGTCGTCGATCGCGTCGGATTCTCGGAGTTGGACCGTGGCCCAGAAATCGGACGGGAGACCGCCCGGATCCTCTGCCGTCGCCAAGACTATGAACATCCCTAGACGGGCGAGGAGACATGGATCGTCGGCCGCTGAGGAATCGTCTTCTTTGCCGGTCACGAATCCCGGTCTGATCGTGGTTACTGTGACGGCTGGGACGTGGAGAACGGTGTTATCCGAGGAGAAGTGCGGTCCGTCGCATTGGAATGTGGAACGTTGGTAGCTGAGAGCAGTCACCAAAGGCTCCATTCCGTTGTCCTTCGAGAAGTCGGGCAACCAAGAAGGAAGTCCATTCGGCCTCGTTGGTTGACTTGCACATAAAATGTTCAAGGAACCTCTCCGTGGGCAATGGGGAATTCCAGACGAGGATGAAAGGCAGTATTGGAACACCCTTGTAGAGACAGTGGCGAAGTCAAGCCGATAGTCGACGGTGAATGGTGGGATTTTGGACGGGTGGTTGCTAAAAAGGTCTTCATTTACCAATCCAAGGAGGCTGAATATCTTATCTCTGGGGTCTTGTGACTTGAAGTGTCGACAAGCGATGAGCATCTCCAGCAACCAAAGAGGCCCTCTTTTCTCTCGAGGCGAGAGGCGGAACAGATCCAAGATCCCCGCCGTTTGCAACTTTCTGATATTCATCTGGCGTGAGGGTCCGGACATTGTCGGGGGAATTTTCTCAACGAATTGGCCCCTTTCCTTTTCAGCGTTTTTCTTTTCAGCCGTGCGCAATTCGCGGGCTCGCTCACCCACAAACGCTTCCACGACAGCAGTAGCGTACTCCCACTTGGTGGAATTCAATCCACACACCAAGATTATTTGTCTCGCCATGAAGATTTCTTGGACGACCCAAGCTCTGGACCAGTAGTCCCGTTCCAAAAGGGCTTGCAGAGCTCGGCGTAGGCGATTCTGATCTGCGTCCATCAGACGTCGTTGCAACGCTTCAAGCGGTCGGTAAGGATAGGTACCGGCGTCGCTTTGGATCATCATGCCGGACTCTTCGAAGAGGCTCATCGCCATTTCGCTGTTGCTCGCGGCTGGGCCCAGCCAGACGACGACTTGGCGTGCCGATTCGTAGATGCTGGTCATCAAGGCGACCTGTTTCGCCTTCTCTTCCTCGTTCCCCTGATCTATGCATATTGCATCAATCCACAAAGTTGCCTCGTCCCTCTTCCTCAAGTAGCGCAGTGCCGTACCCAGATTGTGAGTAACGCTGAAAGGCTTTCCATTCAGTAGGATCATCACCTGATCTTCGACCGACCCCCATGTATATGAGAGGGCTTCATAGGGATTAGCGATGCCGTCAAGTGGGGTATGGATGAGGCTGCAAGTGATGGGTTCGTAAAAGGTCCCAGGATGAAGCTTAACAAGGCGAATTTCTCTCTCGGCTTGGAGTGGCTTATATGCGAATGAGTGGGCAGCTTTTACGGTTTGAGGGTCGCGGGGCTGGATTGAAGGGGCAGATTTTCTGGTTTGAGGCTCGGGAAGTGGGAGAATTGCAGCTGTATGATCGGATTTCTTAAACGGCGCGCGAACCCGCTGGATTTTTTGGAGGAGCTGGGACGGCATGGCTGGAACGGGGCGGGCGTAGATGCAACAATGGACGCGGACAGCTTCAAGTACCGGAAGCGAAGCGGAGACCATTTCGTGCTTATCTGACACGTAGCTGGACCCACCTGAGGCCGAATCGCTTGGGAATTCGAGGCTGAGCGACTCCGGGGAGCGTTCCATGAGCGGCATGTATTCTCCACCCAAGAGACTCAGTGATGAGGCACTCAGAGCAACTGCTGGTGGGTAAGTGTCTCCTGAGATGACGGCGCTCTTACCTACAAGTAGAGACTGGGATCTAAGCTGGGGAATTTACCCGACTTTATTCCTGCTTTTTCCGCCAGCCTTGTTGTCAAACGAGTCAACGTACATACGCTAAGCTCGGGCCCCACGATACTTATCCGTGCAGCATCCGGATGCGCCTTGCAAGTCGATCTCCACATGGCAGTCCCGCAGCGAGAGGCCAGCCTGACCCATAGCACCGTCACCCACCAAGCAACTACAGAAGGTTGATGCAGCCGATCAGCGCGAAGAATAACACCGCATTAGAACAGGGAATGACTGTGCTACTGCGGACGATGTGATTGGATGGACTCACTAGTACCTGCTGTGTTTGGCAGTCAACAGGCCTCTGTACACCCCCTGTCCGTAAACCCCACGATCTCCGCGCTGAACGCTCGCTTGCGCGAACCTTCCTACGCCAACACACTCACACTGCACGTTCCCGGTGAAACGCCACTGAAGACTTTCGTGCCCGTTCATGGAAACGGTGACCCGGTATAGATTCGAGCTTTCCTGAATCAACTCTTCCTTTCGGCACGGGTATTTCACTGGTATACGATTTGAGGACAACACGGAGAAGCCAAGCACCTCGTTACCAACTCTCTTTTCGAGTCAAGTCCACGAATCCCATTGTTCAAGTCTATCAAAACCATCCTTTCACCCATACCCATACCCATCCATACGAAAGCAACCGAAGGAAGCCCCTTCAGCCTCCACTCATGCAGCCGCAGATGCTAGAAGAAGAAGAATGCAAAGCCTACCCCCACCGCTCATGATCAGTAAGCTCCATAGTTCCGGCACCGAGCCCAACCCAACCACCACGCCTGCCCTCGGCAGGCCGTAAACCCGATCTCGTGAACCCCGCAATATCATTCGAAGAAACCCTGGGCCACTCGCCATTTCCTTTGCTTGAGGGAGAGCAACCCCAGACCCAGCTCGAGACCATCGCTACCACCGCGACGGATGTGTCCCCTTCACCACCAGTCCTCCGGGAGGTCCTGCTTCGTGTACTGCTTCGTCGGACCGGCAAGGGAATCCACAGCAGCAGCACCACCAGCACCTTCCGAGGCAGCGCGACCGCCGTGCTGGCGCCTACTCTGCGCCGACGGCCGCGCCGCCGTCGGATCCGTGATGCGGACGGGCGCACCGCCGCCGGGACGCGTGACAGGCGTGGCGCTGCGGCTAGACAACTGGCTGCGGCGACCACCACCAGGCACACCACCACGACCACCGCCACCGCCGCCGCAATCGCTGTTGCCCGCGTTGCTGCTGCTGCCACCACCACCGGCACGTCCGCCCTTCTTCTCGCGCGGCGGCGCCGCGTCGACGCGGATGGCGCGGCCCCAGAACTCGACGCCTTTACTCTTCTCCAGCGCGTTGCGCGCTGCGGCGGCCGAGCGGAAGCTGACGTAGCCGACGCCCTTTGTGGCGCCCGTGACGTGGTTGATGGGCAGGTGCACGTCGGCGATGGCGCCGTACTTGGCGAAGAAGGCGACGACGTCTTCGGGGGTGGCGCGGTAGGGCAGGTTGCCGACGAAGATGCAGTCGCTGGCGTCGGGGTTGTCGAGGTTGCCGGGGATGTAGAGGGGGTTGTTGGTGTTGTTGTTTTCGGCGGCGAGGCTGGGAGGGCCGCCGTCGTCGCCTTCGCCGTGGCTGCTCCAGCCGTCGGCTTCGTCGCTGACGCGCGAGATGGTCTCGGCGATGGCTTCGGTCATGCGCTTGTTGTGGTCCTGCTTGCGCTGCTCCTCGGCCTCCTTGGTGCCGCGGGAGGTGGCGTCGTGCACGCCGAGGGCGAGGACGGCTTGCATCGTGTAGACGGCGTCGTTGCCGCCGTTGTGGAGCTTCCAGCCGATGATGTCGAGATCGGCCAGGATCTTGCCGAGGGAGGTGCCTTGGGGGTCGCGCTTCCAGTGCTGGTGCATGAGCTTGGTGTCGATGACTTCGATCAGGTTGGATAGGTTCAACGGGTTGTAGCCGAGCTTCTGGAGGTACTTGATGTCCTGGTTGGGATCGTGGCCGACGAAGATGAGGTTACGCTTCCCGTCGGCGTTGACAACTGACGGGTCACCCAGCGAGTCGGAGGAGCCGTCGGCGGACCAGAGTCGCTCAGCCTCTGCGGGCGTCAGCTCGGCTGAGTACGGAGGCCGGAAGCACGACGCAACGACCGACGGAGCTTCGGCCAGGCGCACGAATTCACTCTTGCCGAACTCGAAGCCGCTCGCGCAACCGGCGACGTGGCGGTAGTTCTCCAGGTGGGAATGCTCGTCAATACGAAAGTGCCGAGCCCGGATCTTGTTGAACCAATTCTCGCCGTTCTTGCCGGGAGGCACGTCCACAATGTCCAGCACGTCAAGCGTAGCAACGCCAACCTCGGTGATCTTGCTGTTGTCGAGCTCGAAGGCCTCGATGTCCACGCTGATGAAGATGACATTCTTGTCGAAGTTGAATGGGGCGGGCTTGTCAAACTCGACGGGCGGTATCTTGATGGCGGCCTGCGCAGCTTGAAGGTCGGCCCAGTTGAGCGTCGGGTCCTCAAGAAGCTCTGGGTTACACAACAGTCAGAATTCGTATCCGCCTGAAACATGACTCAGACTCACTGTAGCTTTCGGTCTTGTCAGGACGGAGGCCCAGGTAGCGCTGGGTTCTCTTGAGCAGGCGACCCCAATTCTGCTGGAGACTGACGCGCTGTTCCTTGCGCTTTGCCTTGGCAGCCTTGTTTTTGGCCTTGTTGAGCTGAACGGCGTCGTCGATCATGGCCTTGTAGGCCTCGAGGGTTGGCTTGTCGGCAGGAGGAAGGGCGGGCTCACCCGGAGCCTTGTGGGTGATTGGAGGCACCCTGCGCTGCTCCATGTCGTTGTAATCGTCACGAGAATAGGAGTAGCCAAGGAAGCGCGGAGTGAAGGCGGGGTGTGGAATGTCAAGGATGAGGCCGCAGTCGCGGTGGTGGTCGGTCAGCTTGAAATCGAGGTTGCGCTTGTACTGGTTGATTTGGTGGATCAGAAGCTGAAACTGCGTGAGGGTGATGAGGATGAGTGGCTTGCTCGCGACGTCGGCAGGAGGCCAGACGTAGTACCTGTCAGCAGACTCGGATCAGCAATGCACGTATCCGTTGCAGGGTTCTTATCACGGCACGGTCGAGCAGTCATGCGGATGTCAGTGCGGAGGACGTTTGGGGCAGGAACACTGGACTCAACGCCACAAATACTCACAGCTCCCAATCCCTGTCCCAAAACTGATTGCGGTCAAAGAACTTTTTGGCGACCGGATCGGAGTAGGCGCGGTTCAAGAACTTGTAGGGAAACTTGCTGGCCACCAGAACGGAGACGTAGGCCTCGCCCCAAGGCGCAAGATCGCCGCGGAACAGGGTGGTGGCCGGGAAGTCGTCGTGAGGGTCCGGTTCGTGGGAGCTCTCGGAGCCTTCGGGTGAGGGCGGGCGGTCGTCGAGCGAAAGGGCCTCTGCCAGAGCCGAGATCTTCTGGTCCGCGGCCGACGTCGATTCAGCGGGGAGCTTGGTGCCGGCGTCGGAGCCGGGTTCGGAGGAGGCTTGGCACTCCGTGGAGGCCTGTGTTTCTTGGTTGGCAAGGTGAGGTTCAGCGTCGGGGGGCGGCGTGGGAGCCTTGGGGAGAGCGAGGATTTCGTCGTTGAGCAGGCCCAACAGCCTCTCTGCGCGGGACAAAGGCATTGCGAAGAGCTTTGACGCTGCAGGGACCAAACGGAAGAACTCGACGTTGAATGGTGTTTGTTGTGTGCAAGCAGCCGACCCGCTCACGAATGACGATGTTGCGAGGTGACGCTGTGGTGGTGCACGCGATGGGCGACATTGTCGAACGAGGAAGGAACGGAAGCTGGGCTGAAGGGGCAGGCGGACAGCAACTCACAATGGCTGGTGGAAACATGTAGTCACCAATCAATTCAACTCTACAAGGGCAGCTGCGGCGTCAATCCGAGCACATGTACCATTGAGATCAGCCGGAAAAGAGCTCAAGATGAGTATCAAGTGGAGATGTACGAGGAGATGGCGCGCAGATAGGTGTACATGGAAGTCGCGCCAGACCGGGAAAGAAGGAAGGGAAATATACAGAGGGCAGTCAGGCCATTCTGATGCCGGAGAGATGCGCAGCCTCGATGCTCACCACCACCTCATTCCACGCAAAGACTGAGAAAATGACAGCACCCGGGACATGGAGCGGGAAAACGAACGGCGATGCACGCGGAGGGAAATAAGAGGTGACGCGTGGGCACGTGCTCCGGCCCTCAATTTTCCGCCCCGCGAAAGCCGCGCACGGACTACGACGCATCGGGAAGGCCGTTCCCGCGACACGCCGCCCTGTAGCTTCGCCATCAACACCTCACCTGCCCAACCGCCCAACCTCGCCTCCGCGCCGCCTCTCACTCTTTTCGTTTCCCTTGACTCACCCCCGCGATTTCTTGCGCAACATCCCCACCCGCCGAACCGCCTCCCGTAGCATGTAACGCGCCTGATATGGACGACGCGCCGCCCGACATGCCCACCACCCAGGCGCACGCCCACCCCGACGCCCAGGCCACCGTCACCGATTTCCTCGACTACACCGAGTTCTACCCTTCCGATCTGGCTCGCTCTCTCACCCTGATCGAGAAGCTGGACAAGCTGTACCGCGATGCCACCGACCGCGTCCACAAGCTCACCCTCACCTACGGCCATCTCCCCAAGCTCCCGCAAGCCGACCGCCCGGATCCCCAGCAGCTGCGCAAGGAAATATCCAAAGCTCTCATCGACGCTGAACGCTTCCGCGAGTCCGCCTACGCCGAGGCTGCCCGCCTTTGCGAGAACACCGAGCGCCATGCCACCCGCCTCGTCACAATCAAGAAGAAGCTGCAGGCTTTGCCCGAGCCGCCTTCGCGCGATCCCACCCCCGTTCCAGCCCCGACCCCTCAAGCCACGCGCAGCCGCAAGGTCGACCTGGACAGGACGCCGCGCGTAACATTGGTTTTCGGCGACACCACTCCACGCCCGCGGCCCACGTCAACCGCCCGGGTGCAGAAGCATCGCGAACGGAAGCGGAAGCGCGCTCAGGAGGCCGCTCGCGGCATTGCGCCTGGCCAGTCTGTCGACCGCAACCTGGAATCGCCGCCCCCCAACTCTGATTGGGATGACGATACATCTGATGTTGATGCCGACATTGACATCGACACGGTATCAGGCGTCAAGATCCCCAAGATCAAGGGCCCGAAGCAAAAGGGGAACAAGGCCGGACGCGCCCCGCGCACGCCCGGCATGGGCACAAACGTCCACAGCTCCGTCGCCGGCATCTCCACCAGCAACGCGCTGGCCCAATTGACTCCGCCACCTTCCGACGCTCAGCCCGGCAGCAAGTTTGCCCCGTGGCACAAGCTGACCGAGTACGAGATGGCTGTGCTCCGCAAGACGATGAAGAAGAATGCCATCTGGCAGCCCAGCGACACCATGATCCGACGCGAACTGTCCAGCAAGGGACGGGGTTGGGAGAACTACAAGAAGGCCCGCGAGCGGGCCGAGGAGACGGGCGAGCCGCTGCTTGACGAGTCGCCCATGGACCCAAACAAGGAGGTCCTCGACCCGGGTGAGACGAGCTTCAAACCCCTCGGCAAGGAAGACAACAATCTGATCAACCGGGGCATGAAGCTCAATGAGGCGAAGAAGCTCAAGAGAGAGGCTTGGTTGCGTGACCAAGCCGCTCGCGACGCCCAAGAAATCGAAGACGCCAGCCGTCGCATGGCCGAGGCCAGCGCTGTCATCAAAAACGTCTTCGACGGACCTGGTCTGACGCCCATTACCGTCGTCAAAGACAAGCCCAAGTCGGCCAAAAAGCGGAAGCGAGACTCGACTCCCGACGCCTCCAAGTCCGAACCGAGGGAGGAGAGCTCCTCCCAGCCTCCAGACACTGCCACTCGTCCGGCTGGTCCAAAGAAGCTGAAGTTGGGCCCTCCAGCACCGCCCAGGACCGACAGTGCTGGAACGCCCTCTCCGACGGCCGCTGAGCCTCAGGCCTCGCCAACTGCTGAGGCGTCGTCCACACAAGTTCCTCTTGCGCCGGAAGGGCCGAGCTCCCCTCACGCCCCGAGCGCGCCCCCAACCCGAAACCAGACGCCCATCCCTACCTCCCCGGTCGAGGCCCCCAACCCCATCGTTCCTTCGACTGCAGCCGGAACTCGCTCCCGGCGTACGTCAGTCGCGCCCAAAGCTTCGACGCCTCTGGAAGGGGGCGCCCCTACAGAAGATCCCGTCCGTCCACGATCCCGGACCGGGTCGGCCACAAAGGCGGTCTCGGCTGAGCCTCCCATCAAGCGCGAACCCCGTGAGTTGCGCGAGCTGCGCCGTGGTAGCAATGTCAGCGTCCCGCCTCCGGGCGATCAACCGAGCTCTGGGACAGCATCAGCGGGCACACCTGGGGCCGGGCCGCGTCTTTCAGTCCGGCGGAGCAAGCGACCAGCTCCCGGTACAATGACCGAGGACAAGAAGGTTGTGATTGGCAGACGCTCGACCGCTCCCAAGAAGAAGGGAAGGAAGACGGAAGACAACAAGGCGGATGCGATGCAGCACGAGGCGATTGAGGACATTGATCCAAACGAGCCCAGATATTGTCTCTGTGGGGATGTGAGCTACGGGGCCATGGTTGGTTGTGATAACGAGAACGTAAGCATTCTGTAATCACATTCTTTTTCCACTGATCTCTTGATACTGACTTGCCGCACGTAGTGTGAGAAGGAGTGGTTCCATCTCGAATGTGTTGGCTTGGCCGGCATCGGACGCCGCGAGAAGTGGTATTGTCCGGAATGCAGAGCCATTCTCCACATCGACGCCAAGGGCAACCCGACGGGAAACGGCAAACGTCGCTAGGGCCGACCCCGCATGAGGCTCATTCGAGGTTATTTTCCTTTGTCTTTCCTTCCATCAAAGCTCTCGCTTCCACGAGAGCCTCTTCGCAACGTCTATCTCGCGGCGGTAAGCCAAAATTGCAAAGTGCATTTAGGGGAAATCAGGTTCTTTGGCTACGAAATTGCTGGGAGTTTAGGGACTATGTCACCGGTTTGTTTACAGGGGAGCATTGGAATACCCAGGGCGCGATTTTCCAAACGGAGTTTTCTACATATGTATTGCTCAGCCTTCACCGCCGCCACTGGATTGCAGCTTCAATCAAGGGCTTGCCTTTTTTTTTTCTTACGGCTTTGGACCTCCCAATGGCCTACAGGTCATCACGCAGGTGTTACTTACATGTCGGTGATCGACAAGGTTGGCCACGTCGAAACATTGTCAGAAGGCCCGACAACAGACGGACAAGCCGATCCACTGAACGGGTAATCCACTAAACCAGCAGCTCGATACGCAGACGCCCCCCGGGAGAAGCCACCAGACCAGTCGGATGCCGCGCCAGGCTTGCACCTTTCGCTTCAACCTTCGACATGCACGGCAGAACGTAGGTGAAAAGACGGAGGGTTGGATCGACGGCCGGAGATCAGCCACGGATGAGCCGACGGGTCACGTCGATTGGGTGGGAGATGTGCTATCTTGCGTGCTTCGTTCTCCGTTCTCCGACAACCCCACCGGCGAAACAGGCATCGCAGCCTGTCGCTCCAACGCAGAGGCGCCACGCGTATAAGGCGGGCGGGAAGCTCATGTGATCCACTTCAGTCATGACTACATATTTGCAATAATGGCCGGTCTTGGATCCCTCATCCTTTTTCTTCTTCACCCTCCATACTCCGAGTTCCCCCAATCACCGCCGGACGGAGGTACCCCACTTCTTGATACACCACCATGACTTCGACAACCACCACCACCACCACCCAAACGCCCATCGACAATGAAGCCAAGGTCCTCAAGTAAGAACATTCCCGCAACACTTCCTTCCCCACCCCCACCCCCAATTTCCCCCACTAACCACCACCCCCACCACCAGACCCGTCACAGCCAGCTACGGCGACTGGCGCGACGACCTCGCCCGCGACGGCTACGCCGTCGTCAAAGGCGCCATCCCCGCGGACAAAGCCACCGAATACCGCACCCGCGCCCACTCCTGGCTGACCTCCTTCGGCACCGCCCTCGACCTCTCCAACCCGTCCACCTGGACCGCCGCCAACCTGCCCGTGCAGTCCAAGATCAACACCTTCAGCGCGTACTGCGTCTCGCACGAGGCCTTCATGTGGGACGTCCGCCAGGAACCCGGGGTCCTCGGCGCCTTCGAGCTGCTCTGGGGCACGCGCGAGCTGCTCGTCTCCTTCGACGCCCTCAACGTCACCCTCCCGCCGCACCTGCGCGCCGACGAGCACCCCGCCAAGGGCGCCTGGCCGCACGTCGACCAGAGCCCGCTCCGCCGCGGCGCGTGCTGCGTCCAGGGCGTCGTCAACCTGTCCCCCTCCGGCCCGCACGACGGCGGCCTCGTCGTCTTCCCCGGCTCGCACGCGCTGATGGAGGAGTTCTTCGCGACGCAGACGGACCGCGCCGGCTGGGAGACGAGGGACCTGTACATGTTCTCGGAGCAGCAGCTCGAGTGGTTCGCGCACCGCGGGTGCGCGCCGCGCAAGGTCGAGGCCGAGCCGGGCGACCTGCTCGTCTGGGACAGCCGCACCGTGCACTGGGGCGCCGAGCCGGACGAGACGAGCGACCGCGTCCGCACCGTCGCGTACGCCAGCTACGCCCCCGCCGCGTGGGCGTGCGAGCAGCAGTTGCGCGAGAAGGCGAAGATTTTTAAGAAGTGGGCGGGCACCACCCATTGGCCGCACGACAACATCGTTTACAGGAACGCCAGGGCCGTCTTGGAGGACGGGAGCGACGATCCGCGGAATCGCGACGAGCCGAGGGAGAAGCCCGTCTTGAGCGATCGGTTGTTGAAGTTGGCGGGCGCGAGGAGGCATGATGGGAGTGAGGTCGTGCCGGCGGAGTGATGGGTGGGGTGGGTTGTTTGTGGGGGTGTGTGTGGGGGTGGGGGGCGGAGGATGGTGGTTGTCCGGCGTTGGTATGTTCGAGATTTGTGGACGGGACTTGTTGCGATGAGGGAGTGCTTTCTGCATGATCGTGGATATTGCAATTCCTTCTCTTTTTCTTGTTGAGTTGACTATGTATGCATTGAACATGCGGGATACCTCCGCACTGGTCCGAATATCGACGGCACCGCCGGCTGCTGCGTGGTAGCCGGTCATTTGGCCGAAAATCCGAAGGTTTCTGTCCTTGTCATCGAAGCCGGTGCGTGGCATGCTCTGAGTTCCATACCCAAGCCAGCTAATGCACTCTGGTTATGACACAAAAGGAAGTTGATGTCATCACTACTCCTGGTCGTGCTTTCGAGCTTACAAGACCACCATGATTGACCGCCTTGAGTACACTCGTGTCGAAGAGTCCAACACGCATGGAAAGGTCCGCGGTGGTAGCAGCTGCCTGAACTAATAGACGTGAATCGGAGGCAGCAAGGCCACTTTCGATGAGTGGGCCAATTACGGCGGTGATGAATGGACACGGGATACCTGCAGGGAGTATTTCGACGAGGTTCGCACACCATTCCCTCGTTGACCGCAAAAGACTGAAGAAAATTGGCAGCCAGCCACGTTCGATGACGAAGACAAGGGATTTACGGAGTCACTGGAGCACATCGGCATCAGGGGTCCCCTCCATGTTGGGCCCGTAGAGCTTGTCACCGAGTCTGCCCCCTTTTGTGAGGCTCTGAAAAAGGCCTAGGAAAGCAAGGGCCAAAAGCTCAACGATGAGATCTATGATGGCGAAATCATGGTCGAGATTAGCTGCATTGGAGTCAGCATGGAAGTCACGCACGTCGTATATGAGAACGAATGTGAAAGAGGTTACATATATCCCTGTAGACTGTGATCAGTAAGCACAACATGGGCCGTCAGCCGATACCCCACTTAGATCACGGCCCCCACCTCGCATATATATTCAGCTTTGCCTTGTGCCTGCTCAGTGCGCTCCACAGCACCTTGCATTTCGACATGGATTCGGCTGAACCAGGATTCGAAGAGTGTTTCTTGATGGGGCTGAGTGGCCTTTTGGACGATCTCGAGCAAGTGAGCCAACCGACCAACAACTTTACTGCATATCGTTCACTGACAGACCAGCAAGATTGACAAGCAATGCAGAATATGTGCGCGAATGTATGAGAAGCTCAGGATCCAGGACGAAGAAAAGATCCCTTTGGGTACAATGAAACAACTTATTGATGGCAAAACGTGCGATTCACACGACAAGTTTGTCAGGTGGCTACTCCGCCTCGATGATGATACGACATTGGCGGAATTTCTGGAACGCGAAGAAATGGATCAGGACCGTCCAGGCTGGCTGATGATTTCCGTATCCGATGGCGAAGTTCTCTTCACACATTCGAAGGAACACTCATTCCGCAGAGAATTGTGCTTTCTCACCGTGCCCGGAAATCTCCTGAGAAGCCATCGTAAGAATAACAGCAAGACAGGACGAGTGATCGACCGTAACTGGATAGATTTCGATCTCCTCTGTGGCTGGAAGCAAACATGCGAGGAACAACACCACCAGACCTGTTCATCAGCGAGTGAAAGCAGCCGCCCACGTCCACGGATTGCTTGGCTTATCGATGTTTTCCAATCCTGCCTTGTTAAAGGAACGCCAGAACACAAGTATGTCGCGCTAAGCTATGTCTGGGGCAATTCGACTGTTCTGAAGACCACTCGGCGAAATTTGGAAACTCTCTCCATACCCGGAATATTCGCTCAGCCTGGGTACGCTCCACCCAAGACTATTATCGATTCCATGAATCTCGTCCGCGCCATTGGAGAGCACTATCTATGGGTAGATGCTCTGTGCATTGTTCAAGATGACAAGGAAATCCGGCAACTGCTGGTGGACAACATGGCCGCGGTGTATGCCAACGCGACACTCACCATCGTGGCTGCCAACGGTACCAACGCCGATGCTGGCTTAAAAGGCCTTCGAGACATATCAGGCCCTCGCGAAAGTCATTGCTGGTTCCGCTGGCCAGACGGCACGTGCCTGAGCCGGCCCAACAACGGTAAACTGGCCGAGACGACGTGGAGCGAGCGAGGCTGGACCTTCCAGGAGTACGCCTTCTCTCGCAGGAGACTTGTCTTCTTCGCCGAATCCGTACGGTGGGAGTGCGGAGAGAGCATCTTCTGGGAAGAACACCAGCTTGTGGGCACCCCGCCGTCGAAGCTCGTCACGGAGATCACGTACGACGACGACTCATCGTACATACGCACGACGCCCCAATCGATTACCTTTACCTTTCCCAATCTGGAGAGGTTGAACAACCTCGTTTATGCGTACAACAGACTGAGCTTCACAAACGATGAAGACAACATGGATGCTTTCTCCGGAATCGTGAGTCTCATGACACCGGCCTTCGAAGGCGGCTTCTTGTGGGGTCTGCCGGTCATGTTCCTGGACATCTGCCTCCATTGGAGAACCATGCACGACGATTCTTTCCGCCGTCGTTGGAACCCCTCCGGCGAAGGACGTCATTCCGATAAGTTCGCCCCAACGTGGTCATGGGTGGCATGGCAAGGCTTTCTGTGGCACTACGGGTGGAACATCGAGGACTACATCCTCCAAACCACAGCCACGCCCTACGACGGCCCCGAAGATGGTGATCAGTACACCAATAGCCCTCTCCGCACCATCCCCCTCGTCCGGTGGTCGATCCGGCAGACCGCCGAGTCCCCGCCGTCGGACATCCCGCACCAGAACGAGTGGTATGACTGGAAGATGCGCTACGCGGGATCGGCGGAGCACGACCCGCTACCGCCCGGATGGACGCGTCGTCGGCTGGTCGTCGATTTCGTCGACCAGGCGGCGCAGATCGGCCAGGCCGACCCGTACCACTACTACTCGCTCCGCGGCGCGCCGCCCTTTTACTACACCCACGAGTCCGTCCCTTCCACCCAGTTCAACTACCCCATCCCACTGGGAAGCAGGATCGGTCGGCGACCGCATCCGCATCATGCCGCGTCGTCGTCGTCGATGGACGACGTGGCTCCCCACGTCGGCCGCTACCTCTGCTGCTCCACCCGCCGCGCCTTCCTCGGACTGAGCATCCAAGGACCTCCCGACTACATGGTGCAGGAATACGAACTCGTCGACCCCGAGTACGGAGGCCGCCACCACTACCATCCGGAGCCGCACGGCACGTTGAACATCCACGATCACTCGTTGGCGGCGGGACTGCATGCGGAGGTGGGGTCCAAGTCCGCTAAAGACCCCCTTGTCATGGTCGAGCTCGTTGCGGTTTCCATGAAGTATACCACGCAGTGGAACTATGGTGAGTATCGGTGGGACGAGCCGCTCGGAGAAGAGACTCCGCAGGAATACAACGTCTTCTTCGTGGAATGGGTGGACGGCGTCGCGTACCGGAAGGGTTGCGGTGATGTGAGGAGAGACGTCTGGGACAGTCGAGAGCGGGAAGAGGTCGAGTTGATCTTGGGTTGAACCATGGCGTCTCTCTCTCTCCGGATATCGGTCGGCTGCGTTATTGACTTGTTCCGGTTCGATTCTTGTTTCTCTGCTCTTGGATACAAAAGTCCCTCCATACTGTTACATGGGGGACTCGCCGCCACAGCGAACCTTCGACGTTGCCGAGCAAAGGCCACACGAGAGGCATACCGATCCCGTTCCCCTAGAACGAGAGATTTCCAGCACTCGAGATAGAAGGATCTTCGGGACGCTGCAAGAGGCGGTTTTTAAGAGCGCTGTTGGTTTGGTTTACGGTGCAGCGAGCGCGCATGTTGCAACACCGCGAAGTTTCCCCATACAATTATACCTTTAACATCACAGTGAAATTGAAATGTGAACCAAATGAGCACGACTGACCAAGCCAGGAGCTCCACAGCGATTGCCGTGTAGCGCAATATCGCACCATCGACGCTACCCGGGCCCAAGCAGCTCGATCTCGACCCCCCTCTCCGCCAGTCTTTAAACTTCTCTCACCACCTCCAATCAAGAGTATGAAACCAAGATATGACCGCCATATACCGTAACCAACGTCTGATCGCAGACATCGCACTCAAGCATGCAATGCATGCCCCCGGACGTTCGCTCTCCCGCATGCGCCCCAACGTCGCGGTATCGCAACAAAACCTACCCCATACGATTTCCACTCTCAACACCAACAGCGCCGGGCTGACGGGTATCCTCCACCGCACCCGCTCGTTCGGCACCGGCCAGCGCCGGGGAGAGCGAGCGTTTCCCATCCACCCGTGCACCCTCCTTCCCCCCTTCACTCCTTTCCCCCGTCCCTCTCTCCCCCTCTGTCCAGGCACCCAGCCAGCCAACCATCCCCCCCCAACAGCGCTCCCGCCGACAAACAAGTCCGCGACCGCCTACCTCATCTCGACCTTGCGAAGCCCCAGGCGCACCGTCACCGTCGGCGACATCTCCGCCGTACGCGGCCCGTCAACCTTCGCCGGCTCGCACCTCGACGTGCAGCCCACCGGCGGCCGCTACGACGGCATACTGGGCGTCGCGTCACCGGCCGGCGTGGAGGCGTCGAAGGCGTCCGAATTTTTATTGGTATGATATGTAGTGGGTGGTGGCGAGACGAGCTGGAGGCGATGGTGTACCTGTACCCGGGCGCCACGCCGGCGAGCCACCGCGCGATGATGCCGTTGGGTGCGCATTTTCGAGCAGGGCCCCGTGCTGGAGGCGGTGCGGAGGGAGATGATAGCACCCGGCAGCGGGCGAAAAGCACCCGGTGGCAAGTAGCGAATACCACCCGGTGCCGAGTGGTGAATACCACCCGAACGCGAGTAGCGAATAACAGCAGCGAATACTACCCGATAGCGACGGGCGAGTATCACCCGGCAGTGGTTAGTATCCCGTAATAGCGAGTACCGCTTCTTGCCAGAGGTTTAACTAGCCGCACGGCCTCGCCAGGAGTGATTTCTGATGGATTCATCACGGAAGGTATTTGATTGTTGCCATTCACCTTCATCGAAAGGAAAGCTGTCGGCCCGTGCGTACTTGGAGTAGCTTTACCATATCCAGGTCCGTTGCATATCCGGGTCCGAGGCGCTCGCTGCTGACAAAGAACATGGAAGAGAAAGACCAAATCGGAACGTATGTATACTATCATATTGTGCGACCGATGAGACAAAAGGACTTGAGTGGAGACATCGTCAGCATTTCCGAGGCGAAATCGTTGGGTAACTCAACTGTCCAACCACCACAAGCCGAACAATGAACATCGTTACGAGTCCCATCAACTTTCTTCCCTCACCCGAGGACGACCTGCCGTTTCCGTTCACAGACGAATGTCAAGAGGATGTCTTCCAACCGTTCTGGACACCACACGGCGAGCTCCAGCACAACCACGAACAGCCACCCGAATTGCACATCCACCACAGCGTGAGCATTTCACGAGTCGAGACGCAGATCCGTGTTCAGTTGACTCTGAATCCTCTGCCCGACGGCGTCACAAAGCTGCATCTTCAACGCAACACGATCGGCAAGCCGAAGCTGCTGGTGAAGGAAGAAGAGAGGGTAAAATGTCCCGAAACGTTGGAGCTCCACACGTTCCTGGTGCGGGGAAGCGCGATGAAGGACGAAGTTACGAGGCTACGGGCTCTCGAAGCAGCCACTCGGCGAATCCAGGATCCCGAGGGACAAGAAAGAGACAGAATTCCCCCCGAGCACGGCGGAGAGGTGCGCATCTGCGAGCGCTGCAAGCTTCGCGAGCGGAAACGCGCGTGTCGAAAGGTCAGAGTCGACAAGGGAGAGCACTCGTGGACCGAGTTCGAAGACGTACGCACCGTCATCTTCAACGACTCGGAGTACAAGAAATGGAAGCGGCCGTTGACCTTGGGAGTCGAAGATGGCGCCATGCAGGTGGAGCTGCCCATGCGGATAGCGTGCTACTGCCGCCATCATCAAGAGAACGTTGGATTCTGGTACGGTACAGGCCTCCGCGAATGTTTCACGTGCAGATGCTAAGCGCGGCGGCAGTGTCATCTTCACCATCGCGGATCACGAGGGCAACAAGATTGCCCAGCGCATGACCGGCCCGATACTGGTGACAGACCGCCACAAAAGCCTTCCGCAAACCAGCCCGAGCCCGCCGAACTGCAAGCGAGCTGCCATGTCGACCCCGTCCAGCAGCTCTTCCTGGGAGCTTTCGCCGGGAAGCGACCCTCAGGCCGTCTTTGAAGAGGGCCCACTCGGTGCATCTGCCGCAAGAGCGCACAAGCGTTCGAAGACTGCATCGGGTGATCGAATGCATCATCAGGACCGAGAGCTGAGAGGCACAAGCTCCGAAATCCAGACTTTGATTTCTTTGGCAGGACCATCGCAATCCTCATCCCTGCTCACAGCAATGACGGAAGAGTACGAGCCACGAAAGCGCACGCTGCCGCAAGCAAAGTCGCCGCGAATATACAAGGTTGTCCCGCCACAATGCCCCAGGCATGGCGGGTGCGAGGTCGTCTGCCTGGGCGAGAACTTCGACCGCAACGTGCAAATCGCATTCGGCAGCAACATCGCCCTCACGACCACATTTTGGAACAGTCAGACCGTGGTTTGCCTGGTGCCTCCGTCCACTTTCACCGGGCTTGTGCCGGTTTCCGTACACTCCCATCCTCCGGTGCTATCTGGCTCCGGCCCATCGATTGCGTTCATGTATGCGGATAGCAGTTAGCACGACGGAAATGGAGAAATAACCGGCCAGCCGAAGCCGCAGAGACAATTACCCGGCCGAGAAGCTGCCCTTCGCGATCGGATCAGCCAAGCTACCGCCGCGTTTCGTCCGGGCCTTTTCGCGGTGCGGAGCGAGGCCGAATCGGGGAATTATCACTTCCTCATTCGGCATCGTCGGCGTCTTTTCAAACAGGCCGGGCCGGGAACTTTATCCCAACCCAACGGGCGGTCCACTCGGGGCTTGCGACGATTGAAATATACCAAAATGACTTACAAGTGGCTTCGTAGTCGATGGTGCGCTTCTCCGATCAGAACCAAGTCGTGTGTTCACCCGAGGCCGAGGCTCAAGGGCGATGTGTAGAGGTACCATTAATTGACGGGGTTGGTTTTTTCTACCCATGTATGAATGGCTCCAAGTTCATGGTTCTATTTTGACAAAGCACGTAGGCAATTGCTTCGAACCTGTACAAACACTCAGACGCAGTATCCAATACAGTCTCGCCGGGTTACTGCGGCGTGCGGAGATTCTGA
Source organism: Diplodia mutila (assembly GCA_022560015.1). NCBI lineage: Eukaryota > Fungi > Ascomycota > Dothideomycetes > Botryosphaeriales > Botryosphaeriaceae > Diplodia > Diplodia mutila. The sequence goes on along the minus strand of JAFISB010000076.1, from coordinate 29,654 downwards.
TTGGTCACCATTTACTATGTAACATCTCCAACCGGATATTGATCGCATGCTGCTCACTCCTCTACATGGTGGTGTCCCAGGCAGCGGAAGAGACGAGAACGGGAGTATATCATCATCTTCTCTTAACACCATAATATCCATCGATCCTATGCGGAATGAGCCCGAGCCCCAGATGTCGCTTTGCAGCTCCTTCAGCAACCCGTCAGCGGCTTGGAAGGAGCCCACTGATTCACAAACAAGTGCCGGTCAACAATATCCAAAGGAATGGGAAGGGGGGCGGACAAGGAGAAGAGCTTGCCACCAAAGTCAAGAAGCGGCCTTTGCCTATCGACAGCAACTCCAACGACCTTCGCAAACCCTGCCTTCATATCGTTTTCAACCACAGCCGTTGCTCCGCCAGAAATAACACCGTACCCGCCCGCTTCGCACCAGATTCATCACTGCTCTCGTCATCGTCTGCCCTACGCAGGTCGAACTTCCTCTCGTTCGTGAACCTGACGTACCAAACCAGCTATCCGGAGGAGGACGCTCTCGAAAACCGACGCAAATCAGCCCTGCCATGACGACGAGCAGCCCCTCCGCCGCCTTCTATGTTCGGTGGCGGTTTATGGATGCATCCATGATCCAACGCCCCAGAGGATCGGTGGCTCGCCGCTGTCTCACTTGCGGGATCCCGACAGCCAACCGGCTTCCCGCATCCGGCAAGTAAGCGGCCGATCCAGTTCGCGCACCGAGGAGGTGGCAACGCCTATTAATACGTCAACGGACCACACATCACATCCCAGACGCTGCTTCCGCATCATCCACCACCATCCCGTTCCGCGAAGACCAAGATAAAAACAAAAACACATCCACGATCCCATCCAGCCGCAACGACCATGCCTCCGCCACCCTCCCTCCCCCTCCCCCTCGCCCTCACCCTCGCCATCGGCGCCGTCGGCGTCGCAACCGGCTGCACCGCCCTGACCAAAACCACCGGCCCGGCCTTCGCCCGCCGCTTCGGCCTCCCCGACCGCGCGTCGTGGTACCACTTCGCCGGCGCCGCCGGCGCCCGCAACGTCTCCGCCGGCCTGGCCGTCGCCGCGCTCGGCTGGCGCCGCGAGTGGGCCGCCGCCGGCACCGTCCTGCTGTGCGGCACCGTCACGGGCCTCGTCGACGCCGTCATCACGTGGAAGCACGGGATCAGGAGGGCGAGCTACGGGCACTTTTTCTCGACCCTGGTGGTGGGGACGGCGGGGTGGTGGTTGTTGGGGGTGGAGGAGGGGGGGATTCCGCTGTTTTGATGGCGGGGGGGAGGGGAGGGCGTTTGTGGTTTTGCTGTGTAAATTGAAGGGCTCGCGGCCAATGTGCATTACGTATTCCCACGCAGGTCTTGATCGCTTCGCGAGCAATGTGCAGTTGTAGTTTTGCCAACGGTCTTTGACGGTGAACAGAGTCTCCAGGGGTGAGTGTTCAAACAGACCCGGCCTATGGGGAAGAGCGCGCGGCAGAGTTTCGCAATAATGCTAAGAGCCGGATCCACCGAGGTTGCCTTCCCGTTCTGATGCCTTGGATTGCGTATCTACGTGGCAGCCTCCGCACGGGCCGGGGGTTTCTACTGCCTACGTCACTCACCTTTACCGCACTACTCGATCTTCCAGCCGGAGACGCTCGGTGCATAGACCAGGCGTCTGCCTATGTTGTAGAGTTACCTAGAGGCATCCGCACTCTTAGAAGCCGGGGCTCCCTCAGCTAAGCGTATCTTCGGCATTCCGAGAGTTCGACAGGCTGCGGGCAGAGTTTGTCAGCTCTATGGGTCGCGTAGGGCTATGCGATCCCGGCTGCGGCGTGAACACATGACTCGGTGCAGCGTCAATATCGGCGAGGCGTTCTCAGCACGATACATGACGGGTAGGGGAGAATTTGCAGATGTTGTGCGGCTGTGCATGGAGGGCTCAGCAATTGCGTTGGTCATTTCAATCCCCGGCGCTGAGGCAACGCGGTGAAGTCAAGGTAGCCTTCAGCGCCGCTGAGGCCAGAGCGCGGGAGGTGCTCGACAGAACTCCACCCCTGCGTTGCATGATTGGTCGTGGTTTTGAGCCCCACCGGCAGCGACTCATGAATGAATGCTACGTGTGTACCACAGCCACACCGGACCTCTCCGCTTTTAAGGTGACCAGCTTTTCTATAAGCTCATGCTCGACACTCACTACTCCCTTCTCTTTCGAGCGCGATGGTTGCTGACAGCGACATATCTTTTCGATTGCGTGGAATCTCCGACGATTGGACCCGTGAAGCTATCGCTCAGCGTGTCCAGGATCACTTTCCGAGTTCGAGACCGAGGGTCTGGTCACTTACCGATGACCCAACTCGCAAGCCTAATCCCAAGGCAAAGCGAACAGCAACCCTTACCTTCGAAAGGCTTCCCCGGGAATTGAAAAGGGGTGAAAAGGAAGCAAACAAGCGAATCGAGGTATTCCTCGCAGGTTTGGAGGATGACGACGAGGATGACGACGAGGCAGACTGGGAACTGGGCGACAATTTTGAGGGTTTTACACCCCTACACTCGGCGCAGGATGATTCCTGTGACATTGAGTATGGCGCTCCGGGAATCATCGATCCTACGCTAACATTCGCAGCATCATTGCCATTACCGGGTTAAACGGCCATGCCTTTAGTTCTTTCAAGGGAAAAGGCCGTGGGAAAATGTGGCTTCGAGACTTCCTGCCGAAGGACTACCAACGCGCCAGGATATTCATTTACGGCTACGATACCAAGAAGCCTTCTTCTCAGGGTATTATGGATCTGGCCATCACCTTCACGCAGCACTTAAAGAACCTTCGCAGAAACTCAAGACCAAGAACCTGGATTATCATCGGTCACAGCTTGGGCGGCCTTCTTGCAAAAGCGGTAATTGCTCCTTCCCTCCAAGAGCGCCTATTATGCTGATATCCTCGTTCAGGCAATCAAACGCATGGCAGAGAGCAAGAACAAAGAGGACATCAACACGTACAAATCTCTCCGTGCAGTGTTCTTTTTCGGTGTCCCCAGTGACGGCATGAACATAGAATCACTCAGGCAGAGAGTTTCCGACCCAGCATTGGCTCACTTGGTGGAACCCATCAACGAACTCAATCCGGAGTTGCTCCGCGAAATACATACTGGCTTCTTCAACACGATCCGTGGACTTGGAGATTTTACGTCTTTCAACTTCTACGAGACACAGCTGTCGCCAACAGAGGCTACAGTCCAGCCACGTGCTTGGGATTTTCCTATTATCCGGGATATTCCTTTACCACCAATTCGTGGCGAGGGCCGGCCGGTATTACTTGTGTCTAAACTATCAGCCACGCAGGGAAACCTGTGCGATGATTACCCGAGGCACAGGAATTTCCCTGTCAACAGTTCTCACAGCGACCTGGTCAAGTTCTCGAGTCGAAACGATGAAACTTACAAGATCGTTGTCGGCTGCCTCCACGAACTCGAAGTCGACGACCAACAATCTGTCCAAAGCTCGCATGCTTCGACAAACGTGGGCAGTGGTCTCACCAAAGTTGAGGAAGACAACAGCGTTCACTCCGGGGAAGATGACGTCTTGCGCACAAAGTTCGATAAAGGTAAGTGTACAAGTGAACGGGAGGATACGGCTTTTCAACTAATACTTGGACAGCACTGTCTCTAGGAAACGCAGACCAGCTATCGAATGAGTTATACGAGGAGAAGAACGACAAACGCACCCCGCAACCTCCGACATGTAACAGCTCCAGAAAGAGGAAACCCGTGGGGCTCTCCGAACCCCGTTCCCGGACCTATAGCACCATCTTACAGCAAGCGAAGACGTATGGAAATCCGTCTTGTCCTGCATCATCTCATGAGCCTGCGGACTTTTTTGATGAAGAAACCTTGAACCAGCCACCCATTCTCACGAATCCTCAACATGTGGCGCCTATTGCCAATCCGCCATCTTATTTTGTACCGCATCCTGAGCCTATCGTCCCGAGTGGAATTCGGCAACAGAGACGCATGGCCCCGAACCCTCAACATGTGTCGCCTGTTGTTAATCCACCATACGAGGATACGGCTTATTTTGCGCCGTCTCCTGAGCCTGTTGCCCCGAATGGATTGTGGCAACAGAGACCCATGGCCCAGAACCCTCCACCTGAGGTGCCGATTGCCAATCCGCACTTTAGAACCAAACGAATCCTTGTGCCCACCCAGTATGCTCCGGGTGCCGGCCCATTAATGGGCTATCAACCCAATATGCCCAGCTCGGGTGCCGCAAGAATGGGGTATCAACCCAATGGGCCCAACTTACCCGCCCGACCTGCAGGTCCAGTCGTCGTTCAGCAATGGAAAACCGTCTACCCCAATCAGTTCAATCCGTCTACTCCACCTATAGTGCGGACCTTCACTCAAACCTTTTTCCTTGATCAGTCCAACTCGACGCTCCCAGCTCAGCAACCCGGCTACCGAACAGACCCACCGAACCCGAACCAGAGCTGGTACCTCTGCCCCGGCAACCCCGGAAGCCCGCGATAGTAAACAGTCAGGTATGACGTGGGGCTCGGCGGCATCGTTCCATGATGCGCGTATACACCCGGCCCACCACACGGCGACCGGCGGGGAGAAGCTTCCATGCGCTTCCGGCCGGGAGACTCCGATTCGGACACGTGCCGCCTTTACGGAATCTGTTTGAGCGACGGCTGGCTCTGGCGCCAGTCACGGATGGACAAGACGCGGGAGATGAAGGTGTGCTTGAAGCTGGGCGCAATGGACGGAGCCATGGGACACGACGACGATCCGCGGGTCAAACAGCGTGAAGAAGACAGTTGTTGGTCGCCGTCGGAGTACAAAAAGTGGCGTTCGACCGGACGCAGATGATAGGCATCTCCCGGTTCGTGCCTTGGGGGCCCTTGGTACTCGTCAGTGCGTCGTCGGGATGTCCAGGCCACTGCTCCTGGAAGCGTTGCGCAAGGTACGACGTATGTATCAGGTGGTATCTTTCAGGGAGCAAAGCCATGACGGCCGTAACGGAGAGGAGAATGCTATTTGTTCATCCAAGAGCAGCTTGTAAATGACGTCCCGGACCTTACGGAGAGCGGATAAATAAGCCAATACCACCCGACCCGGCCATCAACCATGAATGCGATCTACCAGGGGAACTTGTTCCAGCAGTACTGGACCATGTTCGGGCCACCGGCAGCCTTGCACGCATCATCCCACTTGCAGTTGTCCAGCAGGGCGTCCCCAACGGCATTGGTAGAGCACTAGCGAGAATTCAGCATTTCGACCCGGGCTGTCCGGCGGTGAGGCATAGGTACCTGGTGGTGCGGCTCATCGGAGTAGGTGAAGGCGTCCAGCTGCGTATCGCGGTAGTGGTCGCATGCGGCTTTGGTGACAGCGTCGTTTTGTTGCTTGGAACGTTAGTTCCTTGAACCGGGGTTCGGGACAGCGGGAGAGGAACGTACGCCTGTTGTGCTGTCGTGGCACTTGCAGTCTTGGAAGAGTGCGCAGGCGTTGCTGCCGACTGCGAAGAGGACGGCGAGAATGACGGAAGTGACCTTCATATTGCGTGGCGTCTGATGGGGCGATCGAAACGAGTGAGTTGAGGATGGTGACAATGTTTGATGGCTGTGTGATGTGCCGGACCCCAAAGCTTTATTTATGCAACCGGGCTCTTCCCGATCCTAGTCAGGTGTATTTGATGGCTGTTCCGTGCCGAGGTCCTCACTCGTTCTCGTGGTACTCGGCGGCGGTTCATGATCTCCCAAATTCGATATCAGTTGTTCCAATCATTGAGGGAAAGGATCACCACAATCATGACACAAGTCTCGAAAAAAAGTTTCCTGTTCGAGCCGTGTGTCCCTCAATGCTGCGATGGTGGACCCATAGTGGAACTAGAAAACGTGAACGGTTTGTCAGGTACACGCAGAGTAGTGATGGAATTTTTATCTGCCGGACTTCCGGGTAGTCCGAAGGGTTCAGTGGAGAAAATCATACGAGAAGAGTGAGGCATACACAGCGAGTCAGCGCAGTGTACCTCGTATCTCAGTGCGCCAATGTTTCGAATTAAACTGACACAGTTTGCTCCTTTGGGCGGACTTGGACATGATCTGCAACGCATGCTTCTTTTAACGAAAATCTGCCGGCAGGTGGCTCACTTCTTAAGACGCTCTCGAATGCACCTTGCTCCCCTGCTAAAGAAAACAACTTCAAATATTCTTTTGACAGTGACGCTTTCCGACCCTTCCCTCCACGGCAAAATGAAGCTCGTCTCTACTCTGATCGTGCTTTCCCTTGCGGCCACGGGACTCTGTAGGTTCCCTTTCCCCGGCTGTGGAAAACTTCGCTGATGGCAAGAAGTGCTCGGCGGAGCAAGACTGTTGCTGGAGCTCAAAGGAGGCATGCTACCGCCAGCATGGCGTTACCACTTCGTCCAGATGCGAAAAGGCCAGCTATGAAGATGACCTTTGCTACAACCACGGCATATATCTCGTTGACTGCGTAAGTCCCATTGCTCGAAAGATTCTGGTGAAGAAAGCTGTTTTCTGATGCACTGGTAGGATGCGGACTGCTGTTCGATCAGCACGAAGGCGGGGAGGGCGTGTCCCTAGGGACAGTTCTGGAGATTCAGCAATGTGGAGCAGAAGAACGTTCTCAGTAGATAGCATGAATCAAAAGCGGTACCATATTGTTGAGCTTTGCCCCGGTCATGAGGAGTTGCGGAGTGGCAGATCCAGAGCGCAGGATGAACGGGTGAGTCAAACCGGCAATCATCATCGCCTCCCAAGGGTAAAGTCTGTGGAGCCGAGGGCACAGTCCAACCATCGGGTCACGCTGCCGACAAATAATTGCCAAGCTCAATGGCGGGAGCTTAAATAGCTTGTCCCCACTTCATATCTCTACACGGCTGCGTAAATATATGGCTTAAGAACTCACCGTTGCAGAGCACAATTGTTTAAATCTCTTTTTTCATGACTGACCAGTAGCCGATAGCACTCGGGGTGCGTAGTGGCTGCGTTCAAAAAGCCGAGGAACCCAAAACAACTGCTTTCTTACCCACAACGTGCCGAGACGTGCACTGACTGGCGCCTGGTACAACCACTAAGTGGGCTCGTATAAAGAGCAGTGATGTGCATCCATACTTGAGTCAGCCAGCATCCATACAGTGGAGCCGTTTTGGGAACACGAGCACTGAACATTGTTTACTTCAATTGAGTTGAAACCAACGTCACTGTGATGGACTTAATGTTCGTGATCAAGAGGCCTTTGCGTTTCAATAAGCTTGACGATCTCGGGAGTTCCTGCATTACCGCCGCAGGTAACGGGATCGGTGTGGTAAAAGTGGAGAAATATTGTATCAACATCACGACGCCAGAAGCATTGGCCTACGTCACCAAAATAAGAAGACGGAGTGTGGGAGTGAGAATAGGGGCCAGCCAATTGTGGCGTAGATAAAGCAGATCACATCACCAGCGCTTCAAACTGGTGTGGGTCATAGAGTTGTGGGGGCGGATAGTTCGGCTTCTTCGCTAAATTTACTCTGCTGGCGAGTCATTATTTTTACCCGTTTTTGACACTCCAAAGAGGACCCAGGCGAATCAGGCTTTTTCCGGTGCGTTTCTCGCTTTCTGCAAATAACACTGTTCCTTACTCGGTGACACTCCACTCAGAAACGTTTTCTTGGCCTATCAGATTGAGAACGGATTGAATACTACGGAAAGAGTAAAGTAGCGTCAATGCCGTCTCCACCTGGCATGATTCGGACTGGAAGTAGCCTGAGCCACTTGAGAGATGGTCACTTAACCGATGGTGAACAATGAGCAAACCTTCGCATATAAAGAGAAGAAACTCGCACCTGATGGCTTGTCACGCAGATACCCACAAGCATCGCAGACAGCATGAAGCTCATCTCACTCGCCCTCGTTTTCTGCTTGGCTGCTACTGGCTTCGCCGTAAGAGCCTCGCCCTTCCACTTGCTATAGAGAAAGCTGTGCTGATGTGTCTCAGTGCTCGCCTGAGCAGGACTGCTGCTGGAAAGACGTCTTCGCCTGCTACCGGCATCACTCGGTTTTCAACCGGTCCAAGTGTGACTCGAACAAATACAGAGCGCAGATGTGCGAGAGGAACAACGTCTCCGCGGAGCAATGCGTAAGTCCTGCTGCTGCAGCGTCTGAAAGTGTTTGGTTACTCACATGCAAGCAGGACGCGGATTGCTGTTCGGTAAGCAAGAAGATCGGCATCGCATGTCCTTGATTGGTGGGTTGGCGAATACTCCAACGTCAGCCGGCGGAGAAAGTGACTAAAAGTGCAAGCTGCCGTAGCTGATTGAATGCCATTCTTCATTCTTTTATCCCTCCCGCAGCTGCATTTGCAGAAAGCACACCATGACCCCCGCCACCGTCATCAGCACGTTCGTAGAGAGCCACAGCCAGACTCTGGAAGGCGTAACATTCTGCTTAAACGGCATCGACCTTCTCGTACACAGCAATAGGTAGTTTCTCTTGACCACTGGTGAAGGATACCAAAGCACTCCAGACACCTTGGTACGCGGCGTTGAGGATATTCCTGACGTAGGCTTCGGAACCATCTTCAAAGCTCCAGCCCGTATTGTTGATGCTCACCACTCGCATGATTGTTTCTGGGAGAAGTCTAAGCGAGAACTTGACCAGAGGATCCGGGATCAATGGAGGAGTTTCCACGATTCCCTTGCCCTTCGACTTCTCTGCCGCCATGTTTGTGATCTTTGCTCCAACTCCTCGGAAGATTCGATTTGCTGGCGACTGCCTGGATTGGTCCGATTAGAGAGGGCTGTCCCAGTTGTTGACCTCGTTGACGGACGGTGTGGTCTTTTCCACGAGTCTGCTCTGCTGTGTCTGTAAGCTTTTGAATGGTACCCATGAAATTGCTCCAGACAGGACGGGCGCAGACACTTGAGCGGGCAACGAGAGACGAAGCGATAGCGAGGTGATAGTAATCAACATGCTTTGGAAACTTCTAAGTCGGAACTTGTACGAAAACAGGTGCGATGGTTGTGAAAAGGTAAACCCTGCGTGCTCCAGCTCTGTACAGGGGCAATGATACCAGCTTGATTGGTTCTTGAAGGCCACACTCGGATTCGAACGACTAATATCCTTGACACGAAATACTTGCAACGCAGTGAAACAGAGTCAGCATTTGTGACGTGGCCGCATCCTCACGCCTCGACTTTACTGCCAAAGAGCTTGCCACGTAGTAACCATGTATCACTACCCCCGTTTTCGTGCCTTAGACATCACACTTTGCGCTGGGTGCTGGGGATTGCAAAACTTTCTATTTGTTTCGTAGCGGTCTGCCTTCTGCACGCTGCCGTCATCTCACCTCAGCTACGCGGGACATAAGTAAACATTTCCAGTCCGGAAAACAGCCATGAAAGTCCGTCAGAGGAGAAAGTCAGGTGAGTGCCATCGGGGGGGCCCAATTGATACTGGAAAGCGTCACTCGAGGGCCGCACACAATCCTTCCTTTCGGAGGGGGGGCACCGTACCGGACGCATGTAACGTTTCGAAGAGCCTCCATCTGACTGAGGTCCAGGATGCGCCCAAATTGCCCACCGTAACCGTCGGTCGTGCCCACGAACATCTCGAAAGATTCGAGCGACTTCTGATGGGGTTTCAGGTCTTCCGCCAAGCGAACCGGCGACCAACCGAACAGGTCATGGTGGTCGAGGACCGGTTCGGACATGGTGAGGGCAAGCGTCTTCAGAGCGCGCGGGCACTCGAGAATCAGAGAGATGTGCTCGTCGATCAGGCGGCAATTGTCGAAGCGGAGATGCTCCAAGGCAGTCGACCGCTTGTGCCCCTCGAGCGAGTAGACGTAGATGCGTTGATCGATGTTGTAGTTTGCGATTTCAAGGCTGCGCAGAGTCGGGATGAAGAAGATGGTTAGGTGCTTTAGCTGAGTTCGCATCCGTCCGACAATCTGGGTGTAGAGAGATAGCGAGGTGAGGTTGGGAAGCAGAGTCCGCTCCGTGGGCCGCTCGAAGACGCGTGTCGCTTGCGAGAAGGCATCCTCCAGCTTCATCTCGTGCTGGACCCATAAGATGACGTTCTCCGCCCGGACCTCCCGGGCGAGATTGTGGTCCCATGTTTCTTTAAGGTTTGGCATTCTCAAACGGAGTTCCTGCAGGGAGTCCAGGTACTGAAGCCCGTGGCAGATTTCCGAAGTCATCCAGAGGTTGGGCGGCGTCAACGCGGGGTTACGCTCCTTGGCCATGTTCTCGAGCGTTGCGTCCACGGTCAAGGCTGTGACGCGTTTGGCCAAGGCGGGGTTCCCCTTCAAGAATCGCTTGAACTTCCCCTTCATGCGCTTGTTGTCGAGGACGACGTTCTCGTAGGCCGTCGGCTCCACGATGCGGCGGAACTTGCGCGAGACGCGTAGAAGGGCTATCCGATCGGCCGTTGAAAGATGGCTGATGATGGGGTCGAAGAGCTCCTCCGGGAGCGAGGCGAAACGTGAGGGTTCCATCTCAAGTCGATCAGGAGAGCAGCGAGGAACGAGACCCGCGGTTCAGGGGGGCAAGGAAACGCGACGCGTCGAACCAGGTGTTTGCGAACGGGAGGGGGACAAACCCAATGCGGTGTGGAAGTTTGGATGGGAAAAAGACGCGGATTTCGAAGAGGATGGGGACGAGTCGGCTTTGGATTTTGGAGCTTTGTTGGTGACGGTGTGCGGTTTGCGTTGCACAGCATGTGTTGCATGCATCTTCCCGTCGCAACACGTGAACACGTGAATTTTGAGGTCAGGTCAAGTTATATAGGGTTGCCCGGCCGACTACTAAAGTCGGTTTCTTTTTTTTTTTTTTTTTAATATCAGAGCCCTGTAGACTGCCTTGAAACAATACGCCATCATCGTGACCATCCTTCAAAGCCTTCAACGGCGTGGATTTTGAATCTTGAAACGGTTGAGATGGGTGCTCTCCAGACTTGGAGGCTCGCTGGTGATGCCGTGGTTTGCGGTAAGTACGGAGTGTGGAGATGATGATGTTTCGCATTCTCGTCCCATTCTCAACGCCTGAACACGAGAATGTTTCACCCCGCTGGTCATGCAGTGGGGAAAAGGTGTTGAAGTATTTTGAGATTGGGCGAATCACTAACAGGATATAAAGCCTGCAGATAGAGTCGACATATCCGCAAAGTCATCGTCCGTTGCAAAGCCTTGCAATCTTTCGCAGCCAGCAGTCAGCCTTGATCCGAACCATGGTGCCATGTTGTTATCCAACCAAGCCACCTTGACCCGCGCATCGAGCGGGGCCGGAGTGTCGACCGCTACGGCTTCCCCGCCATCCACTCCACACTTCCCCGCACGCCCTCGAATCGAGGCGCCACGACACTCCCCACATCCAATGCACGAAGGGGCTCTCAAGTACATGCGTCTCTTATCTTGTCAATTGAGCTGTCCCCGACACGAGACCGCCTCGTGCCAACAATGTTCACGTACAAATTGGCTTGTTTCTCCTCAGAGGTGTCGACTCTAAAGGCACCACACATCCGACATGAGACTTGCGCCTCCAGCAATGTTGTTCTCTACCCCAAAATGCCTGCGCCTTTATAGTGGCTCTGTCGTGAGACGCTGCAGCAGCTCACTCGAACCGAGATACTGCTTTCTACAGTCACACCGCGGCATCGCTACGGCTGCAACCAAAGCATACACTCTGAACAACGGCGTCAAGATACCGGCCATCGGCTTCGGTACATTCCAGGACGCCGAAGCGCAGGAGGCAGCGGTCTGCACCGCATTGAAGACGGGGTATCGCCACGTCGATACCGCAAGAGTGTAAGCTCCACGCCGCAAGGCCCGTAAGAACCGTCACTAACGCTGCTCCAGGTACGACACCGAAATCCAAGTCGGCAAAGGCATCAAGCGGAGCGGGGTCCCCCGAGAAGAAATCTTCCTCACCACCAAGCTCTGGTGCAACTCGCACCATCCGGACGACGTGGAAGGCGCGCTCGACGCCTCTCTCAGGGACCTGAACACGCCGTATGTGGATCTGTTCCTGATCCATTACCCGTGCACCTTCGCGCGCGGAGAAGACCGGTTCCCAAAGGACAAAGAGACGGGGGAAATGATCATGGGTGAGACGACGTACGTCGATACGTGGAAGGCCATGGAGCGGCTGCTCGAGACGGGGAAGGTGAAATCTATTGGTGTGTCGAATTTCAGCAAAGGGGAGATCGAGACGTTGCTCCGGGAGGGTTATGTGGTAAGTGTTGCCCCGGCTTCCTGGATTCGTTCTTACTCATCATCGGAGCAGGTGCCGGCGGTCCATCAGATGGAAGGGCATCTGTACCTCCAGCAAAAGGCGTTCAACGCGTGGCTCAGATCGAAAGGCATCCACGTGACGCAATTCAGCCCGTTGGGGAACCTGAATTCGTTCTACCGCGAAGTGTCGTGGAGCAAGAGGCAGTCGCACATGGATCGCATCATCTACCATCCCCTGCTGCGCGAGCTCGGTGCGAAATATCAGAAGAGTCCCGTTCAAATGGCGCTGGCGTGGGGTGTGAACTCCGGCCGCTCGGTCATTCCGAAAAGCGTGATCGATTGGCAGATCAAGCAAAATCTCGAGTCGGATTTCGACATTGAAGATGCTGATATGGACAGGCTCGCGCAGATGGACCTCAAGGTCAGATTCAACGACCCCAGCGAGGAGAACCGATGGCGGCTCTACAGTGATCTTGAAGGCGTGTGATGGAGAAGACTACCAAATGCAGCGAACCATCTCGGTATTTTCTGAGTTATTCTTTGTGTAAAAGGAATAAGAGCTGAAGCTTTGGTCGAGAGGTACCACCAAGGGATTCGTTCAAGGAACTGTATCAACTACGAGAGGGAAAGGCTCCTGTGATGGAGCCACATAAATATGTTCATGCGTATCTGCGATAAAGAACCTTCATCTAATACCCACCGCTGCCGCCACTCATCGGCGTCAACGACCCCCCGCCCTCCAAATCGTACGTGCTCCCGTTCAACCACGCATTCCCCTCCGCGCCGCCGTCGTACGTCACCGTAAACCCCGCACTCCGCACATTCGACAGCCCCGCATCCTCGTTCGTGAAGTTCCCCACCGCCGAATCGCCCGTCACGACCCACCGGCTCGTCGCATCCAGCGCCACGCTCACGGCCCCGTCCACGCCCCCGCCCCCGCCCAACACCACCTTCCCCGTCCACGTCGAGTGCTCCCCCAACGACCACGCCACCGCGCTGCCGTTGTACACGACGACGTCGCCCGCCAGCTCGCTCTCCTCGATCCTCACGTCCACCTCCGCGGGCCGGATCGCCGCGTTCTCCTCGGCCCCCGCGAAGTACGAGAACTCCTGCGTAACCTGCGAGCTATTGGCGACGAGCAGCAGGCCGGACGCGGTGGCGAAGCTGGAGCCGCGCACGCGGGCCGCCGCGACGACGTTGCCGAACCACAGCGCGGGCGCGTCGGCGGCGGTGACGGTGAGCTTGGACGAGGTAAAGAAGAGGCGGGCGCCGGCGAGGCGGTCGGAGGAGGAGAACTAGACGGATCCCCCCAACCAAAGCGTTAGATAGCAGAACCCGACTGACGGGCGAAAACTCGCCGGGTCCGTCTCACTCACCATGACCGTCCCCGCCAGCAGCCCCGCCGTGAAGTCCACGCCCTCGAACTCGGCCGTCTGCGGCCCGTCCGAGAACAGCGCCGGCGCCCGCTCCGCCACCCCCGCGACGTTGACGCCCCTGACCGCGCCCAGCGCGTAGAACAGCGCCGACCCGACGCCCGCCGTGTGCGCGACGCTGTCCGACACGTTGACCACGCCCGCCGGGTTGTCCCCCGAAAACGACGAGCAGCGGTTGCCGCCCGAGTAGTGCCGGACGTTCGTCGCGACGATCGTCCCGTTGCCGGCGGCGTACAGGCCGTGCGAGACGGGGCCGGAGGAGTACAGGTCCGTGTCCGACACGTGCACCACCGTGCTGGCGCCGTAGGCGAAGACGTTGGCGGCGCCGTTGTGGACGGTGATGTTGGAGTGCGAGATGGTCGCCGTCGAGCCGTTGGCGACGCTGACGGCGGCGTTGAGCCCGTAGAAGCTGGCCTGGTACAGGTTCGAGCTGTAGCCGCTCTTCACGACCGTCACGTGGGACAGGTTCAGCTCCGTCCCCTCCGTCGCGACGACGACGCTGGTGTCGTTCGCGGCGACGGAGAGGGTCGTGTGGTCCAGGCTCGTGTCGTTGCCGGAGGCGTAGTAGTAGGGCCCGAGGATGGAGTTGGTCTGATACAGGATCGGCTCGATGTCGTACACCGCTTTGATGGCGTTGTCGGACGCGTCGGCGGTCAGGTCGGCGTAGTCGCTCGGGTCGGAGACGGAGACGGCGGCCAATGCCACACTCGAGAAAGAGAGGATGCGGGCGGAGTGAAGCATGGTGACGAACGGCTGCGTTGCGTGGGAAAACGGTCGATGATCTGCAGTCCGAGGTGCCCAAGCTCTTGGACGGTAGAGCAGCGTTCGCCCATCAGGTCGGCAGGCATCCTTTATACGCATGTTCCTCCACTTTTGAAATTGCTCCTCTCTTTTTTGCTTGCTTTTGTCCACAGCGCAGCCGAATGCAAGGAGAGAGCGGACGCCGCAAACGTGCTAAGACATGAAGCTGAATCGTCACCCACAATCCTGTTCCTGTAGAGTGCGCCGTGGCTGCATGTAGCCTTCGTTGCCGAGCCGAGTATAGCGGCACGCCAGATTGACGAACGCATGCCTCAAGCAGTTAACAGCCGCGGGCGGATCTGGGGGAAAATCCGGGGTAGCCTGGTCCTTCCCCGCGTCGGGTGACGTGTACCGCGTGGAGCCGAACGCTGTGGAGCCGAGGGTTCATTTTCAATAAGGCAACCGAGAGCGGAGCGGGCATGGATTATTCATCGGAATGTGGGCCCAAGGGCCGCTTCTTCTTATTGCGCTTTTCTCTCTAGTGAAGAGGGGGAAAATGAGGCTATGACCGAAGGGAAGGCATCAAAAGTACATGTTACACTGAGTAGAGGGCACACGGAGACACCCGTTGCCCAAGCCGAAAAAAAAGGGAACGCCAAACCAATAATGCATGCAAGGTCGTCGCGGAGGGGCTTCGCCATCTCTCCATCTAATGCAGCCCGCTCTCGCCCGTCTCGGCCATGTGCATCTGGCACTGGACAAGCGTCTCCACCATCTTGGCCACCTCCTCCAACCTCGTCAGCACCACCTTGTTGCCCTCGACGAAACCCTGGCACTGGTACTTGATGCCCGTCTTGGCGCAGAACTCGCGCACGAGCACCTGGCCGGCACGCAGGTTGTGGCGCGGCATGCGCGGGAACAGGTGGTGCACGGCCTGGAACTGCAGGCCGCCGTGCAGGAAGTCGAGCCACTCGGGGCAGTCGACGTCCATGGTGGTGCGCAGCTGGCGCTGGGCGAACGACTCGGTCGGGCCCAGGTCCGCCGTCGGCATGCCCCAGTGGGAAAGCGTGATCTGCACGTGCAGCAGCATCGTGATCATGTGCGAGGTGAGGACGAAGGCGACACGCGTGGGCCAGTCGGGCAGCGTGCGCCAGCAGAGGGCGTAGCCGAACAGCGCCCAGTAGCAGCCCATGAAGGCCACCTCCAACCAGCGCGTCCACCATGCCGAGCCGAGCTGGGCGGCGCGCGGCGACACCAGATGCAGCCACGAGAGCAGGTACAGGTTGAAGCGGGCGAGGGCCATGACGGGGTAGTACGTGTACTTCTGGAAGGGCACGACCAGGTCGGCGGCCTTGTCCCAGTAGAAGGTGAAGTTGTAGAAGGTGCTGCGGATCGACTTGAAGTAGGTGGGCGAGGTGGAGAAGAGCGGGATGTTCTGGATGTCCGGGTCGTGCTCGGGCATGTTGGTGATCAGGTGGTGCACGTTGTGCGAGCTCTTCCACCAGCCGATGGACAGGCCGCAGCAGAAGTCGGCGATGAAGGCGCCAATGACGGTGTCGACGACGAAGTTGCCGGTGATGCCGCGGTGGCCGGCGTCGTGGGCGGTAAACATGATCTGCTGCCAGAAGAAGCCGAGGAAGACGGCAGAGGTCAGGTACCACTCTTTGGCGAGAAAGTAGAGGAACAGGCAGAACAGGGCCGAGTAGCGCATCATCTCCTTGCCGTACTGGGAGTAGCGGCACTGGTAGAGGCCCTTTTGCTGCACGAGCTGGTGCAGGGCATCGTATTCGGATCGGATGGCCTGCTGCGTCTCGGGATCGAGCGAAGGGTAGTTGCGGATGCCGTCGGCAATCTCCTTCTGCTCCAGGGCGGCCGTGTAGGTGGTGCGCGACAGGTTCTCCGTGGGGAAGGCTGCGGGTTGCGGCTTGGCGGTGGCGACATTTGTTCTGCGCCTGCAATCTCCGGGCGCAGAGAGAAAGGCGTCGGAACCATCTCCGCAGAATGTCTTGGGGGCGTCGAGCTCGGCGTCGGAGAGGCCGACGCTGGAGTTGCTGGAGCTCAGCGGGTCGAGCTTGGCGCTGAAGACGGAGGCTGCATCGTCGGCCGACTCGGAAGTCGTGTCGTCGGCATCGAGATGGTGGTTGTCAGGGGCGTCTGCGGAGGCGGTGCGGTGAGGGACGTTGGCGGTGGCGGTGGCGGCCCGAATGGGCGGTTCAAGATTCGTCCAGGGCTGGTTGACGCGGCCGATACGATAGGCCTTCATGATCGCCAGGGTCTTCTCGAAATGGTACCTGCAGCGCACCACGGATTAACGTCTGAGAGATGCAGACTCGCCCAAAGCCACACGCAGCAACACGCACTTACCTCATCGAGGCGCATGGGGGGCGGGGAGGGGAGGTGGTAGTTACACGTTGATTTCGTCCGTCGCGTCTCTGCCGACCATGTGCAGGATGGCCAGGCGGCCGCCGGGGTGACGGTCGATCCAGCGGTCCAGCTTCAGGGCGTGGCCCTCGTGGATGACGATGAGCTGGCCATCGTCGACGAGGCGCTCGACCTCGCGCGCCGAGATGAGGCGGTTGCGGTCCATGAGGTGGCGGTGGCGGTGGTGGGGATGGATTTGGGGGTGGTGCGAGGAGGGCGCGGCGAGCGAGGGTTTCTTAAAAGGGCGGCGGCGTTCCAGCGTCGGAGACGCACTCCGCCATGCTCTATATACCAAGTTTGCTGGACCCTGATCGCCTGGCCTGATCGCCTGGCCACCAGCTCTCCTTTCGCCGCTTGGTGCCAAGCGCCAATATGGCGACCGAGCTTGTAGAGCTGAAACTGCGCCCCTATGCCGCGTCAAGAGCGTCAGTCGGGAAACGTGCTGCGCCCACGCCTAGGGGGTCGCGGCAACCCCCGCCGCAATCTGGCATACGTTGTGCCATCAGCTGCTTGCGGGCAAGCTGCGTGCCACAACCAATGGCCAGCCCCCGGATACGCCCTCGCCGCGCATGCTCAACGAATACGCCGTACGCGGCCCATACGAGTCACGTGCCTTTTCCGTAACTCGCTTAGCTTTTTTCTCTTCTCGCGCGCCTTCCAAGTTTCCCACAGCCTCCCTCTGCTCGCAAACATCTCGTCTTCGTCTTCGTACAGCTCCGGCCAGGCCCCCTCGCTCGGCACCGTCTGCACCGCACCCCTCTCCCTTCCGCCGCTCGAGCCAGCTCGCCGTTGCCCCACTGTGCGCGGAACGACTCCCGCTGCGGCCAAGCCCCGCGCCCCCACGGGCCTACAAGCCACACCATCTCCAGCGCGGAGTCCGTCCGTCCGCCCGCCGCCGTCTAGGCCCTCCAAGCCTCGGCACCGAACGCGACATGCGTCTCGACGAGCGGCAGCACGGGCGGCACAACCTGCATCACGGCTGCTGGCCATGGCGACGCGGGCGGAGGTGGAACAACGCCTCGAAATGCATGGCGGCGGCCTTCACGGACGCGTCGGCGGAACGGATAACGGCAACGGCGGAGACTTACGGCCGGCCCTTCATGCCCGTGTCGGCGGACACCACGTGGTCATGCTTTGCGGACGGCAGCGGGTGAAGGCTCTCGACGTCGGGAACGTTCGCGTACTAGGCACGAGCGGACAACGGCACAGAGAAGACGGCGGCGGCGGCGGTGACGTTATCGCGGCGGTGACGTTATGACGGCGGCGAGATGCTGGCGACTGGGCGCGGTGGAGCGGCGTTTGTTGGCCTTGTTACGGGATCGACCAGGCTGCGTGGGTTAAGGAGAGACGAGATGGCCTCTGCCTGGTCGGCGGCGAAGATCGTGGGCAGCGGAGCGTCGTCATCCATGGCCAGCACGCCATGGTCCAAAACATTGAGCGCCTCGACGCACTCTGCCTCTCCGCCCAGCGATGCTCTGCGGCCGTGTCTTACATCTCCTTGCTCTTACATTTGGATCTACGCGGCGTGCAACAGGGTCTCGCACGGTGCCGGCCTGACTGCTTGCGGCGGGGTGGTGGAGCAACGTGGTGGAGCGGCTCAGCCCTGACTGAATCATCGAGAAGCTGTTTGGACGAGAGGCCCGGCACTTCAAACCGACACTCCACGTCGTCGCCGCTGCTGCAGAGCCACTCGAAAGTCGAGCCGTCTCCTTTCGCAGCGGCGAGACACTCCTTTCGCGACGGTGCGTCACTGCTTTCCCGGTCGGCCTGACGAACCGATCTTTCCAAGTCGCCGCTCCGCGTCTGCACGGAACGCCGCTTGAGCTCGTGGAACTTATCGAGCCTGTGGGGACAGTGGTCGTGGTGAGCGTCTCGCTATTTTCGCCACCCACGGACCCTCCTTGGAGCAGCTCTCATGTGATCTGCATGGCCGTCGCGCGTCATGCCTGACAGCAGAGGACGGCGCAACCTTACCTGGGCAGCAAAAGCCGACGTGTCGCCCACGGTCAGCTCAAGGAAGTGGATGTCGCATTCTGCGATGGTAATTCGCTCCGGGTCCCGGGCGCGTTGTGTCTGACGGATGCCTGAGCAGAGTGAGCGACCGACCGCCGGGCACGTGAGGAGGAGGCGAGGGCAGCAACCTTAATGATCCGGGTATCGACGATCCGGGGCTGAGACGAAGGCCATGCGTCTCGCGAAATGGTCTCCAGCAGAGTGAGGAAGTTTAAATGGCACAGGCGGTCGACGAGGGAAGAAGAGTGGCGGGCGAGCGAGCGACAGGCGGCGGATGCGCCGGAGGGGGTATTAATAATTGAAGTTGCCGACCGACGGTGCGCGGGCCGCACACCAACTCTGCATGCTGACGCCGGCTTACGAAAGAAGTAGTGCCACTCCCTCTCGTCTTATAAAGACCACGCATCGCGTTAGCTGGGACCACGATCGTGAAACCAGGCCTCGCGACCGAGGCGCTCGCAGCTCGGGTTCTACTCGGCCTCCTGTCTTCGGACGTGAAAGGTCTCGCCCTTTGGTACCTTCTTCGGCACGAACGCGGTGAAACTACCGAGCACACTTCTGTGATTGGCCATTCCTCCCATGCGGACAGTCGACCAATCAATCGTTGAGCGGCGGACCGTACTAAATCGATCAGGAAAGTCCGAGTCATCGAGACCCTACTCGACTCCCAGCACTCCCCGACACTTGCACCGGAGAGGATGCCAATGCAACAGCCTTGCGCGATCGGTAAAGAGAAAATCCCAAGACGATGACGATCAATACCCCAATGACGGCGCCCACGTTTGCGGAAGTGCTGGCTATATGCTTGAAATGGCAGAAGTGTGAGGCTGAGAAGGTGGCACGTTTGTTGAGCGTCGTGTTTGCTTTATTGATTGCGAGATAAAAGTGCTTGGTCCGGTGCCTGTCCTTCAGGCTGATTTACAAGGCAGGCTCACTTTTCAGACTGCCGCTCGACCACCGCCGGGGTGTTTGATGGCGTAGTACTTTCCCGTTTCTGCAGCACCCACGCCGGCACCGCGTTCTCATCCGGCTTCAAGACCTTCTCGCGAGGGACTTCGCGGCCATCAACGCCTCGGTACACCCTTTCCAAGTGCTCTCTTTCCCCCGTGCCGATCGCGTCGTACATGTCGATGGAGTCGCCGATCTGGTCGGGGCTCAGCTGGCGGTAGTCGATGACGTTTCCGCCCGTGTCGAAACTTCGCAAAACGCCGTCGTTGCCAAGGTGAACGACTCCCTGGCCGTCTATCTTCAACGAAGACAGAAGCTCCTGGTACCGCGTAGAACTCTCATCAGACTATTCACACATTAGCTTCGATGCCTGGCAAGATGCTGGGGCTCGCCGGTTTGTCTGTACCATGATCGAACTCTTGGAAATACTAGTAAGCCACAATAGAGATGGTCGCCACGTGGGAGTTGGACATGTAGGTGGAGAGCTGGAAACACGGTTTTTATCTTCGTTGGGGAGTTGATTCGGCGCTATGGAGCAGGCAGCAACAGCTTATATAGCCTTTAGTACCCACGTGATATTCATGGCACGCGCGTGGCCCGATCTGATGAGATCTGCAGATGACCCTGTAGCGAGAACGAATCCTCCTCGGATTTTTACGCCTCATACTAACGCACAATGGCCGCTCAAATGGCAATCCACCAAGACCCAAACACCGAATTATCCGCCACGGTCGGCGACGACAGGGGCCGAGCAGGAGGCAGTGATGCACTCAACCCTGCGAACTGCGAGTGATACTAAGGACATATCTGGACGCCAACGGTCGGGTTTGTTTATGAAACGAAAGGTGTCCTGCGAATTGTACTATTAAAGAGAAGTCTTATAACCCACGACGATAAATAATTTAACTTAGCTGCGCGATTACCTACTCCTTCCGCGTCTATCCCTCCCCACTGTTTTTCCCAATCTGCTTCCCGGCTCCATCTAGACCGTCCTGTTACGGTTTGCACCACGAAACCTACCACCCAAACCCACCCGCCTTCCTCCTTTCCTCCCCACCAAACACTTCGGGGGGCCGTGCCGCATTTTCACAACGCCGCGCCAACACCACCACCACCGGCGGCGGCGGCGGCGACCATCTCCCACCTCCTCCACGCGGGCAAACAGTACAACACGCCCACCCACACGCACCACCCCCGCCACGTCCCCTCGTCCCACCCCACGCCCCTCAGCCCCACCGCCCTCGCCGCAACCACGCCCCCCCCCCCCCGTCCCCAGCACCGCCGTCCACCCGACCGCGCCCGTCCGCCAGAACGCGCAGCACGCGACGGCTGGCGGCGACGCACCCGACCGCGACGCTCCACCGCGCCGGCCCCCTCGCCGAGCGCGAGCGGCGCGGTGGGGCGGCCCTTGGCGGGCGTCGCCGGGGAGGTCCGGCAGGTCTTGCGTCGTGATGGCGGCGAGGACGGCGAGCGCGACGAAGAGGAGCCAGGCGTAGAAGCGGGGGGGGGGAGAGGGCGGTGGCGATGGTCAGGCCGGGGGTGAGGGCGTAGGTGTGGAGGAGAGGGTTGGTGGTGGAGTCGAAGCTGGAGGTGGAGGCGGCGACGGCGGCGGCGCTGGCCGAGTAGCAGGAGATGCCGAGGACGTTGACGAGCGTGCGGAGGAGGTGGTGGGATTCGGAGGCGGCGAGGTCGTTGTACTGTGAGGAGGAGAGGGGAGAAGCGTTAGTGGGGAGGGCGGTTGGCTGGGTGCAGAGAGCCGCGGTGGTGGTGATGGTGGCAGTGTGCCTGTGGAAGATGGACGAGGAGGAGGAGGAGGAGAGAATGAACTTACAATCCATGTCAGGATGAAAAAGACCAGCGTCTCCAGCGTGCTGCCGAGCAGGACGCTCTTGATGATGGTGGCGGGGATGGCGGCCATGAGGAGATGCCGCGCCGCCGCAGAGCTGATGCGGCCGGACGGGATCGGCCGCCACGGCTTGTTGACCGCGTCTTCGATCGCGGAGCCCGCCTGCCGTTGGTTGCTGATGTCGAACACCAGCAGCTCCATCCACGCGGACAGCACGACCAACGGGAGCCGCCGGAGGATGCCGTAGCCGTCGGGCGAGGCGTTCGTCGTGAGCAGCGGGCCTGACAGCGTGCTTGAGACGGCGAAGACGGTTGCCGGCAGCACCATCGTCTTCATGTTGCTGCGTGTGAAAAGCCACAGTGTGTACGCGTGGTATGCTGGGGACTTGGCCGGCTGTTTTTGCTGATTGCCTGTCAGCTGCCCCTGTTGGAAACTGTACATGTTCCTGGTGAGTTATACCGTGCAGGGCTCCACGAGAAGCTTTTGTTTGGTCATGCCCATTTTCAATGAGGCCAGGAACGTCTTTGCTGGGGAATGGAAGTGAAAGTTGAGATTCAAAGCGAGGAATTTACAGCAGTGGCTGTTCGAATTGCAGAGAGGAAAGAGCAGTAGCCTTTTAATATTTACACGCCTAAACCCTCCCAACGATGCAATCCCATATACAAATTCATGTTACATACACAGATTCTGATCCATATTGCTCGATGGGGCAGAATTCAGACCGTGTGTCTGCACTGATTCCTTTAGGATCATGCCAAGTACAGATTGAACGAACCGAGCTCATTAGGGCTACCCATGAGGCTCAAAGTACGGTCTATGGATGCCCTCCAGTTACCTTTTTCCAATATAGATTTCTGATGATAATCCTACGACTCGGAGATTTTCCAATAATAGGATGAAGCCGACCGGTAATAACTGCTTTCGTTAGTGGTGATGATGTGCTTATACGTACTAAATTTTCATCCAGTCTATAAACATCACGATCCGAAAATGGACCGCTGCGTTGCAGACTATAGAATCCATAAGCATTAACTCGTATTGCCGTCTGAGCTAGCGGTGTTCTCGTACGAAGCTCTCTATACGCATATTCTTAAAACACTCCAAACGAGAAAACCGTGTGCTGTATGAGGAACACCGGACAGGTCTCCGAAAACTCAGCCTTGTGATATGCAGGCATCCACTTCTGCTTTGTGAGCACATGGGGGCCGGCGATACCCCCGCATGGTTAACCGAGACCAGGATGGGAAACAAGAGAAACCCGAGGAAAGAGCAACTTGCTGCGTAAGCGGCCGACGGATCGTGTAGCATGGCATTTGGCGTGGTTTCCTGCCCAATGAACTCAACAAGGGCTTCAGTGCCAGCATCCTGCCCCGGCCCCGAAACCGGCGGCATCGCGAGCGGCTGAACCGGTACCCGGCCTTTGCGGCCGGTGAAATGGTTTAGGTGCGGTGATACGGCACCGCGGCGGAATGGCTGGCAGTAGGAAAGGCGCCGCTTTACCTCCTGCTGATGGTGTGGGATGGCTCCAGGGGTGGAGACAAGACACCCGAGCTCATGGCGTACTCGGCGCTGACCATCGTCTTGCGGGAATCCGGACTCGTCCATCAGTGCCGATGCATCTGATGCACGATCTCGCACATGACGTTGTGTAAGCGCTTGGAGAGAAAGGAGGCCTGGTTCCCCCCCCCCCCCCCCCCCCCCCCCCCCCCCCCCCCCCCCCCTCTCCCCCCCGCCCCCCCCCCCCCCAAACGGGCCCCCCCCCCCCCCCCCCCCCCCCCCTCCTTTACAAGCTGGTGAAGTTAGACAGCTTCAGGACGGAGTGGCAGCGCTTCAGCCCGCTTTCTTCCCGTGAGTGCATATCGTGGCGAGCGTTACCCTTGAACAACGTAACCGTCATCACACGTCTTATTAAAGGCTGAACGGGATCCGTGCTTCTGGATAGGACTAGCATCAACGCGTCGCTAATCACCAGCTTCTCCGCGTACTCACCCCTCGAACAGGTTGAACTGCCGCGGCTCGTTGTCCGTGAAGTAGTCGCCCGGGTACTGCGCGATGATGGCGCCCACCGAGTACGGGCCCACGTAGGGGATCCCGCTGCTCGCCAGCATCTGCTGGATGGACCGCTCCCCGCCCGGGCCTGGCGACGCGGCGACGGTGTCGAGGTGGTGCAGGACGTTCGAGGCCACGCTCGCGCCTTGGCTCTGCCCCATGGCGACGAAGGAGGAGAGGGCGGACAAGGCGGCCTGCGCGGGGCCGGCGAGCCAGGGGTGCTTGACGTTGCTGGTGGAGGTGGCGCTGCCGATGCCCAGGCCGGCGTACTCGGGTGCTACGGCAACGTAGCATTGGAGGGAGAGGATGCTGGCACCACAGGGCCTCATTCCGGGAAGAGGCCGGATGGGCCGTGGCCTTTGTTACTTGTTGGTGTTAGTCACATTCTTCACGCCGAAGAGGATCCCTACGGGGATGGATGTCGAGTAGTTTGTAGGCCCTCGGTAGACTGGGTCATCGGTCACGGATCCGGTCGCCCGGTTTATACGCTTGAAGGCTAAAGCGGTCGCGAAGTTGTTGGCTGTTATATTGCTGAGGCTGGCGCATGTAACCTACCCATCAGAGAGCGAATGGTGAGACGCCCAATCGTGGAATTGTGGGCCTAGAAGCACAGTTTTCTAAGCGGCGGTGGCAGAGATGAGGACCACCACTGTCTCAACTAACATCATGGTGTGGTGCTGGTGGAATGGATACAATTCTCGATGATTCAGACTCGAGATACATGATAAGCTGACTGAGCATTATGCAGTGACAATCGGAAGGAAGAAAGGGCTGTAGCATATAAGCGTCGCGGCTACGCAAATGTGGGATGCGGGAATGGACGTCAAGAGCTTCGGCCCGCAGCAGCTCGGGAAGCGGCAGCACTCGTAGAACGCGACAAAGGACTTGGTACTAGTACATTATTGGTGCAACACATTTAGTCTTCTCCGGCAGAATGTCAATAATGCAAGAGCGAGATGACTATCCGTAATTAAGTGGTGGATTGTCTAGCAATCTATCTTTAAACACCACAGTCTCTTCCCTAACCAACTCCTCAACATTACACTCCACCACCGCAGCAAGACACCGGCTTCGACGCTGATGCAGCCTACGGTGAGCGCGGCGAAGCGCAGGACAGGCCGCCGGCAGTCGGTGTAGCCTGTGTTACCAAGTCGAGCCTGTCTCTCTTAATCCGTGCTCGGGGGGAGCATTCTAATGACCCATGTCTTAGCCGTCTGGACACAAGGTGGTGAATGAGTAACACCATGCTTGAAACGCGTACAACGCTGCCCTTTTGTGCCGCGTCCTAACTGCCCGAGGGACCGGTCTGGTCCCGTATCTAGAACATGAGTATGAGACCAATCTGAAGCTCTAACACTACCAGAGGCAAGGGTGGTAACTGTCGCGCAGTACAAATGCGGCCGCGCTCCTCGAAATCAAACACATCATTCAAAGCCGACGCATGCCCGCAGTCTACCAAATCACTCAATCCACCATGCTTCCCACGAGCACTTTCGTTGTCGTCCCCATGATGGCGGCCCTTACTTTCGGAGCCGCACTGCCTGAGCCGAAACCAGAAGCCCACGCCCTGTCGACCACCATGACAGCTTGGCTTGATGTAAACTGGTCGGGAGGGTCAAAAGCTTATACCTTCACAGATGGGGATGGGTGCCGTAAGTAACCCCAGTAATTAATTTTATACATGAACTGGTCATCAGCTGATGAGGTGTTCAGACAGCTTGATCGGAGACGACTACAACGATCACATCAGCTCAGTTCAGATCCAAGATGGCTGGCGCTGGAAATTCTGGCAGTGCGCTCCCCAAAAGATGTCACGAGTACTATAAAGCTAACCCTCTTAATGCGACCAGGTCCGGCAGATGCAACAAAAACAGCAATGGTGACATCTATGCTCCGGGTGCGAAAGGATTTCCCCACAAGATGAAGGGCAAGATCTCCAGCTTTGGGTGCTACAAGAACTGGATCTTCGGATCTAGACAAGATCACGGATCAATTAGAATGCTACAAAATCTACGTGAAGATTGCAGAATCACACGCTGGTGCAAAGTAGCCCGTGGTATCGGAAACTGACGAGCCACTCGGGGTAGTGATAACAAAGTGAGACCGTCCAACGCCGCCGCCATTTGCCCAAAGCCAAGTCATGGGAATAGCATCACCAGCATTCATCGTGATGGAAGTGCTGCCTCCGAAGTACCCACCTCCCGTCCTGGTGGCCGCATATGCGGTGGTGCCATCGGTCCAGGTGTAAGCATCATCACCAGTCCAAAGGTAACCGTAGTTGTCGATGTAACTGGAGGATGTCGAGATGGTATATGTGCCCGTGGCCTGCGCCACGAAGAAACCTTGCATGAGAATGGCGGCCTGATCGGAGGCAAAGTAGTGGCCGTCGATGGTGAGGTAAGAGTTGCCAGATGGCCAGTTCGGCGTCGAGAAATCGAGGTTCTGGAGGGAGCCGCTGAAGTCGACCGAGGCAGTCTTGAAGTATGAGGGGGTAAAGCCGCTAGCAGCCAGGTTTGCGTTGAAAGAGTGCGTGTATTTGCGGTAGGTGAGGCCGCTGGCAGTGATGGACGTCGCCGTGGCATACACAGTCGTGGTCGTGGTCGTGGTAGTGGTCGTGGAGTCCGTGATGGTGTTCGTGGAAGTCTCAGTGACCGTGACGGCGCTTCTGAAGTTAGGAATCTTTTGCTTTGTAGCACAGTGACATCCTTTGCTCACCTTGTCGACGTCGGGGTCAGAGTTTCAGTTGCGGCATCAGTCACAGTCCCCGGCACAAGGGTGGTTGTGATGGTTGTGGTGGTTGAGGGAGTAGGAATGCTCAGGCAAGCGCAGGCGCTGGAAATGGCGGAAGCTTGCCAGCTGGAAGGCAAGCAGGTTGGCTTTTGCACAGCGCCACGCTTCTGATTCGCCGCCGCAGTAGTGGCAGTGTATGCGCTGCTCAGGCAAGAAAGCTGGACAGTGGATGTGGTGACGGTCACCGTCGCGGTGTCGGTCTGTTGGGAGGTCAGTCACGGACTGTAATATGCGATGCGGGAGAGCTCACCTCAGTCACGGTCTCAGGAACATGGAGGTCGGTGGACTTCGGAACGAAAGTCAGTTGCAGTGCCACAAGTCGAATGATGGCAGGTGCGTCATACCGCGGTTTCCGTAGCCGTTGAGGTGGTGATGTACGGAACTCCAGTGACGGTACCGGTCGTCGTCATGTGGACGCTTGTTGGAGTGACTGTAGCAGTGGTAGAGCTTCGCCAGTGAGTCAATGGAAGTGGCCGGGGATGGAGCTGCAACATACAAAGTCTTGGTGGCAATCGAGAGATAACTACTGCAGTAGCTGGTAGCGGTCGTTTGCGCCTTGAGGAGAGTGATGACATCCTTGTTGAGGGCGCAGAACAAGCTGTTGATGGCGGAGTTTGCATTGCCCCTCTTCACCTGAGGTGCGGCCGAGACGGCGAGGGGCAGGAGCAACAGGGGAGAGTAGCGCATTTTGCACAACTGCGGGAATGTACTGAGCGTGTGATGTGTGTTTGGCGCTGCGGATACAACTCATCGGGGCAGAGCAGAGCATTTATACCGTCATCATGACTCCCATGAGACGCGTCTCTCGACAGCCTAGAAGCGCCACCGGCCGACGGCTGCCTGAAGGTGCGCTCTGCAGACTGCAATGTTCTCGGTAAGAAGAGTCGCCAATCTTCCGGTGCTAAGCTGGTTGTGAATTGCGATACGCGGCCTCGGCTGATGAAGTGTAGCTATATCCTCTGGTGGCGGTTCGACACCATGCCTATACTGTATGTTGGCCAAGGTTCGAGGCGCCGCCACGTTTGCCCTGCACCCCCTATTGAGTTGACCTGGTGGCGACTCCGGCCGGCCGTCTACTCTATTTTCCAGCCTCGGACGATGGATGGGGAATGGTGGGCAGGCGAGGCTGCTGGGGCGCAGCTGAGATGGCCTCATCAGGCTAGCTCCCGCTGCTGCAGCACCCGATCTTCAACGCTTCTGGCCGAGGCTGCTCCGGAACCGGAAGCCAACCTTTGCTGGGAATGGCTCCTGCCTCCTTGCCTTTCTTTCTTGGCCCACCACCCACGTGGCGGTGCTTTATACAGCAGCTTGCCAGCCGTCAGCAGCGAAAACCCTTATTCATTAATAGAACCCGATGCGTTACAAGACAATTCTGTTGCTCACTCCTCGGGTTGCTTCCGATCACAGTGCTCGCGAATGAAGCACACACTCTACTGTTAAGGCCACCACCCCGAGCACTGGAGTGCTCTCCACTTCACCGCTTCCCTACACTAGTACAGTTTTCTCCGCATTCGGGCCACGCCTACCAAGCCCCGGCCTGGCCCTCAACGCCACAAGCGACGATCATTTCCCTGAACACGGCAGAGGCGCAACTCCAAAGCTTCGGCCCAGTCAGCCGCAAGGACGCGCGGCGTGCCGCCCACAGGAAGCGGACGTAGCGGTCGGTGTCGAGGAAGAGGCAGCGGAAGTCTGTAGTCTGCGGATGTCAGTTTTACGGGGGGAGAAGGGGGGTTGGGTTGGACGCACGTTGTCGCCGGCGGTGGTCCAGTAGTTAGCGGGGGCGATGGGGGTGCCATTTTTGGGGTTCACAGCGTCGCTGTTTTGCGCTTGCACCACGCTGCGGCTCCAGCTGTTGGCCGAGCTAAGTATCCTAGTCCGCCATCTAGATCTCGAGCGTGCCATTTTTGTAGTAGACCTGCGAGTGTTGCAAAGGGCAGTGATTGTCGCTCGTAAAGCACAGTCCGCATCGAGTCGAGCGTTGATGGCGCTTTGTACCCCATAGTACAACACCGTGTGCCGGATTCTGCCGTACGGCTTGCTCTCGCGCTACACTTGTACCCAATCGTGTGCAGTATCGCAAGAAGGGTGCCGAGGGGTGGTGCCAAAATTGAGGGCAGTTTCGGCCCCCACCGCTAAGTACACGCGTTCGGCCCCCAATCATGCAATCCTCTGCAGTAAAGGCACTATGCTCCAATCGGATATCAGCGGCCATCACATTAAGCCATGCTTATCTCCCATTGCCGATTGCACTGCATTGACTCGCAGGGAGTAAATCATTTATACTGGTAGCTGGCATCGTCTTAGGAACGGATGACGCGCCCTCGCTATGTATGGCGGGTAGAGATCTATAAAATGATACTTAGAGGGGATTAGATACTAAGAAGTCGACAACATCCGGATGAACATGTCCCGTCCCGGCGGATCGGTTTTAGTATATAAACCAATGGAAAGAAAAGCAGTAATCGACTCTATTTACTCCACCTAGCGTTAGTATACGTGCCTCGCCGTTTAATATAAGTGCGCATTTCTAGCCTTATAGTAGACGCTATATATAAGACTAGTAGTCTTTAACTAGAACGCGATATCTCTCTTCTCTTCTATTACTATATATTAATTATAATACTACTATAATAGAATCTCTATTATCTATAAGTCTAGTCTCTTTATATATTATTACTTAAATCCGCTAAGACACTTATAGGCGTAGTTTATAAAGACTATTATAGTTGTCTCTAAGAGCTATTAAGAGATAGTCCTCTTATAAAAATAGAAATAACTAATAGAGTAAGTTATAATTAGATACTAGTTAAATCTAATACTAATACTTTATAGAACTTAGTAGCTATTTCTAAGAATAGTTCTAGTAAGTCTAAAATAATTAGATTTAAGTCGTTCTATACTAATACTCTTAACTATAGTCTTAATATATATAAATAATTATCTAGCTAGATTAAAGTAAAATACTAGATAGATATTATTATAGATTCTAAAATAGACTAATACTATCTAGCGTCTAATAAGACTAAGACGTAATAATATTAGTTTAAGAAATATATAAAAACGTTTATATAAAGTAAAGACCTTAAGCGATATAAAAATATTTATTTTAAAGAATAACTATTTCTTTACGTAATCTCTTACTATAGTAAGCGTTTTATACGCTAAGATACTTATACTATATACTATAGAGTATA
>JAFISB010000075.1:0-174497 GCA_022560015.1 Diplodia mutila | reverse complement strand
TTCTCTCCGACGGGGAATCTGCGTTCGCTGTTAGATGGAGCTTTGAAGAGGATTCGAACAGTGAATCTTACCGAACCCCGGTCTCCCGCGCTTGCAAGAGCAGCTGCTTTGACAAGCGGAAATCATCACCACTAGACCATCGAAGAGGAAGCTCCTTTGAGGAACTGATGGAGGTGTTGTTGAAATTGGATGTGCGCGCCAGCCTTGTATAGACACAAACGATCCGGGTTCTGAAGAGGTCGAGAGCGAGGTGCAATGGTAGAGGGGGCGATGGAGCTAGGTCCAGATTGCAGAGATTTTGGCGTGGCTCCAGTAGTATCAGTACGGCCGCATGGCCAGTGCGGACAGAGGAGGACAAGTGAACGACACGCAGATTCATCAGAAACACAGGAACAAACGTTTGTAGACGGGAGCAAAGATGCAGACGATGGTCCCTGAGCCATCAGCAACGATTGCAGATGACCCAGCTCCGGATGAAGTGTGAGATAAGGGAAGAGGGTGCAATGCGAGCGGAAGACACGGACGAGGCCCGTGCGGGGCGGTGAGATTCTGCCAACCCCAGATCCCAAAAAATGTCGTCGGCCGCGACTCCCAAGCCCGACACCAACACCCGCCCGACTCAATCCCGATCGCACACCATGGGTAAACGCAAGCTTAACGAGCACGACGTTCCCGAAGACGCCGACGTCGTCGCTGCCTCCACCAAGTCGGCCCAACCCGACCTGCCATCTTTCGACTCCCTCGGCCTCGACCCCCGCCTGCTCCAAGGAATCGTGCGCCAAAAGTTCTCCACGCCCACTTCCGTGCAAGCAAAGGCCATTCCGCTGGCTCTGGAGGGCAAGGACATTCTTGGTACGCCATCCGCACTCCGATCCACTCGATACCTTCTAATTCCCCATAGCCCGCTCCAAGACCGGCTCCGGCAAAACCGCCGCCTACCTCCTCCCCATCCTTCACTCCATCCTCAAGCGCAAGGCCGACGACTCCCTCGCAAAATGCACCTCCGCCCTGATTCTCGTCCCCACCCGCGAACTGGCTGGCCAGGTGACAAAGACGGTTGAGGCTTTCGCCACCTTCTGCGGCCAGCATGTGCGCGTCGCAAACATCACCCTGCGTGAGGATGACGCCGTCCAGCGCGCCCGCCTGGCCGACTCGCCGGACATTGTCGTGGCCACACCGGGCCGCGCTTGCGTCAACTTGAACGCCGCCGCCCTCTCGCTGGACCGCCTCGCCCACCTGGTCATCGACGAGGCCGACCTGGTCCTGTCCTACGGCTACGACGACGACCTGGAGAGCATCTCCAAGTCAATTCCCAAGGGCACTCAGACCTTCCTCATGAGCGCCACCCTCAGCAGCGACTTGGATGACTTGAAGGGCCTATTCTGCCGCGATCCTGTGTTGTTGGAGCTGGATGAGGAGGAAAAGGACGAGGGCAAGGTCAGCCAGTACATCGTGAAGTGTGCCGAGGATGAGAAGTTCCTGCTCATCTACGCCATCTTCATGCTGAAGCTGGTCAAGGGCAAGGTCATTGTCTTCGTGGGCGATATTGATCGCTGCTACCGTTTGAAGCTGTTCCTCGAGCAATTCGGCATCAAGAGCTGTGTTCTCAACTCGGAGCTGCCGGTCAACTCGAGAATTCACGTGGTGGAAGAATTTAACAGAAATGTCTACGATATCATCATTGCTTCGGACGAGCACGAGGTGCTGGGTGACGAGGATAAGAAGAAGAAGCGCAAAAGCAAGGCGGATGATGAGGAAGAGGAGGAGCAAGATAAGGCCGATGGTGAGAAGGAGGACGCAGAGATGGAGGATGCCGATGGAGCAGAGGCAAAAGCGGGCAAAGACTCGACGGAGCCCCCCAAGAAAAAGCGAAGAGGCAGGAAGAAGGACAAAGAGTACGGAATCGCGCGTGGCATCGATTTCCAGAACGTCTCGCTCGTCCTCAACTTCGACCTCCCCACCTCATCCAAATCCTACACCCACCGCGTCGGCCGCACCGCCCGCGCGGGCAAGAACGGCATGGCCATCTCCTTCGTCATCCCCAAGGACCAGTACCGCAAGCACAAGCCCACGACCATCGAGTCGTGCAAGCACGACGAGGAGGTGCTGGCCAAGATCGCGCGCAGCCAGGAGAAGAAGGGCAACGCGATCCAGCCGTACCTGTTCGACATGAAGAAGCTCGAGGGCTTCCGCTACCGGCTGGCGGACGCGCTGCGGGCGGTGACGCGCATGGCGGTGCGCGAGGCGCGCGCTCGCGAGCTGCGCCAGGAGCTGCTCAAGTCGGAGAAGCTGAAGCGGCACTTCGAGGAGAATCCCCAAGACTTGAGGCACCTGCGGCACGACGGCGAGGCGCGCACAGCGCGCCAGCAGCCACACCTCAAGCACGTGCCCGAGTACCTGCTGCCCGCCGGCGGCCAGCGCGAGGTCGAGCGCGAGATCGGCTTCGTCGGCTTCCGCAAGGACGAGGGCAGGGACAATCGCATCAGGAAGGCGCGCGCGCAGAACCGGTTCAAGGGCAAGGGCCGGATCGTGAAGACGAAGAAGGCGGATCCGTTGAAGACGTTCAACGCGAAGGGGAGGGGGAAGAAATGAGCGGAGCGCTTGGTGTAGGGCTGGTTGGGGGGTGGGTGGGTTTGAGCTGTACTCCATCCGCGATGAGGTTGGCTCCGAGAATGCACCTATGGATGCCTTCCTCACCCTAGCTTGTCCTCACATTGGCATCGTCAGTCGTGCGGACTATCTCAGTACCCTTGAACGGGACTTTGTCAACGGCAATGGCTGGGTGCTCGATCGTCGCTTCACTCCGAGCGCTGCCTCGCTCCCCCAGGACTAGGAGGAGGAGGAGGTAGATTGGGGGTTATAAAAAAAAAGCATTGTGGGCGGGTTGGAAGTAGCATTTGTAGGCGTTGCAGCAACTCGTCAGGGAGCGAGATGGTTATTGTATCGTGGATTAAACTGAAATGGAGTGTATTTGTGGGCTTTGCGCATTGTTGCTGTTGGTGTGACTTGTGGAGTGAAGTGAAAGTAGTGGAGAGGGGTCTTGTGTCTGAAGCGCGTCCACTTGGAAGATTGCGAGTGTCATGATCGGTTTGGTATGCAGGCTCAGCTTACCTTTTGCGTGACTGCTGGTGGGTTGCGAAGTGTGTAGGACGTTACGAGAACTGATTCGGCTCGGCACTTGCAAAGATGGCCTCAGGCTCCTTGAAGATGGTTGCTGGGATATGGAATCTGATTGACTGAAATATGGACGAACACATACGCAGTATATAATTGTCGACAGAAGCTCATTGTCTTGAAATCAAAGCAAATTCTATATAAGTAGGCAGCTTTGGTTGTGGCAATTCTCGGCGAAGAGACGGACATGGTGAGTTGTCCACATACACGTCATACTGATGTCGAGGTTCGAGGGACACATGTTTCTCAAACTCAGATGGCCACGGGGTTACAAGAGAATTGAGCCTTCCCAAACATGTTTCGTCGAAGATATTGCACTTGATTTATAGATAGTTAATATAGTTATATCTACGCCCGGATACTTGCTTCAGCTCTCCATGGAGGAGAGTTTTTACACCTACTTTCAACACGTAAGGATAGAGGCTTACTACTGTGTGGCCATCATAATTGGATCACACTGACCCTCGAGGCCGACTGAGACCGCCTTGCTCAAAATTCTATAAAATGTCCGCCCCACCATTCTCGACGAATCTTTCTCTCCTTATTCAACCTGCAAATGCTTCGCTCAGCATCCAGATTCAGCTCACAGCTACTCTTATACTGAGACTACCGGACTTGTCACTTTCGGGGATGCCGCCCACGATTAATCCGTTCCCTGCCACCGTTTCCGATTGAATTCTTCATCAATACAGTGAGAGCCCAGCAGAATTAACACATGTTGGTACGGGCTATATCAATTTTCTCATGACGATAATCGGGGTACTGAAATGGTGAAGATGGTGCCCTCGTGATGAGTCGGTGAGCAGAGAAACAGACAAGAACCTCCGGGAGGAGGAAATGGACCCTAAAGTAACTGCATCCTCGTAGCAGTAGTCCCATTTTCCCATCTTCGACTTAGAGCGCTACGTCAGTTGAGTGACAATGGTCTCCTAAGAGGCTGTTGGTCATATAGTCTCAAAAAGATTGCTCAGCATCATTTCCACAAGATGGAAAGAGACGCGAGAAAGAAAAGTCTGTACGTTCCAATCGTCGGAACAGACAGCCTTCCTTCACTCTCTTCTCTTTCCTTATCCGAGCGTCCGATAAAGAAGCCATACAGATGTGATCTTGAACGCCCACTATCGATGTGTGAAACCTTTACCATTCATGAGACGAAAAAATCGTCCGTCACCGTTGATTTGTGGACAGTGAGCATCGGATTGATGACCATGCACGCTTCGTGGAGAACGGCTAGCTTGACATCTATGTCGAGAGGGATCGGTTGAGAGCTTTGGCGCAGGCAGTCCGCATGCTCTAGACCATATGGTAGTACTGTGGGGCGATCTCCACAAGCGGAGGTCCGTTGGAGCGGTAGAAAAGCTTCTTTCAAGCGAAGGCGTCGGCTTCCGCTTACTATTCTCGGAACCATACTTTCGTCTCGTCATGCTTTCTAAATACCTTGGTCGCGTAGGGCTGCCATGTGACGGAAAAGGATAAATTGCTATAACAAGACTGCGACAATAGTGGAACGAATCCAAAACCTACCAAGACGTTTGGTATGGTGTTTTATCTGGCTCGGCCCCAAGCAGCGAGCATTGTAGCCTTCCAGGGGCGGACAGCGTACGAGGCACGGGTTGCAGAGAGAACATTTGAGCTCCAAGAAAGGGCAGATTTCCAAGCAGGTGGATACTCAATAACTACGGTGCACAACAGGCTCGTGAAACGAGAGGCGGGAAGGGTGGAAACGCGGGAGCCTAAGGTTTCCACCACCAAACCGATGGAATATCGATCCGAACTTTGTATGTAACGTCCCGCAGCCCCACACGAGCAAGTTGGTGTTTCGAAAGAAAGGCCGACGGCGTGCCGCTTTCTGGGGGATGAACCCAGCCCCAAAAGCCATGTGGCTGGCACCGGTCTCCCCAGGAAAGTCTAATGATAAAGCGCAAGAACAGAGTTCGACGTCAATATTGTAAGATTGAATGGTCCATGTGCTGGGACGGATGAATCAGATCATGTTGGCTTTTGCGGGCAGGCGAAGGAGCGGGTGCAGCGGTTAGTCGACCCCAGCCACGTACATTAAAGATGCAAGTCTGGATCGTTGAGATGCACGGTAGGAGACGTTATACGCTACGCATCCAGGAGGAGGGGTTGGGAGAAGGAAAGCCGAGCATGGTACGCGTCCGGCAATACGTAGTCCATTCTGCAAGCGAGCGGGGAAGGGGAGTAACAGACTGGAGATTCCCCTGAGGCTGCAGGATCGGGACCGATCTGAGGAGCTAGGGGGCGGGAGCGAGGTGGAGCGATGGCGAATGGGTGGACAGAGATCGGGGAAGATGTACAGATAGTGTATGTACGTCTGCTTGTGAAACAGTGGATCTTGCTCCACACGATCGAAACTACGATCCCCTGATGTCTGGAGTCTAGGCCGCGAAGATCCGGGAGTTGCAGAATGGGGAAGTCAGACCACCAGCCAATGCAGGAGATTGCGGTTTGCGCAATGCGGATCGTCGACGCGTGAAATCGGGGGGTGGCACACTGGAGTCACCAGCCACAGGAGAGTGGTGGTGTCGGGCGGTGCTGAGATCGCCGCGATCGTCCGTTGCAGTCGGGCCCCGATCCTGGGTAGCGGCAATCCAAAGTCGACTTCAGCTTCGTCGTGCTGGTGCGACAGCGATCGAGGTTTGCGTACTCGCACAGGATGCAGCCACCAGGCCGATGCTTGTTGGCAGACTCAGCCGGCATCTGCAAGGCCGCGTGCCTGACTCAGGCAGCGACTCGCACACGATCAGAAGCCACGGCCGTGTGCCTGACTCGGGAAGGCAGCGACGACTCGACCACAATCAGCCGGCCCGCAGCAGGCGCGAGCTCACGCCTCGACGCCCGGCCGAGGGCCCCCAAGCCAGCTGGAGCGCCCCCCAGGCTCCTCAGGCTCCTCAGGCTCCTCAGGCTCCGCCTCCGCGCCTCGCTGCTGCGCCGCCAGAGTCTCACACCGCATCGCGCATCCCCAGCTCCACCTCTGACACTGCCCGGCTGTCACGCTGAGTGCATCTCTGAAGCGGCACACCGCGCGGCGCAATGCCCCGAAAGCAACAGGCGCGTCCGGGCTGTGAAGACAGAAAAAATTTGACTGCCTCATTTTCCACAGCCCCTCGTGTCCGTATTGCCCTCGACCGCACCACGTGCACACCGCTCCGCTCCAGCTTCGACCAACCAGATGCGCCTAAACATAGCAACCTCACCTCTCAGCCATCCCGTCCAAGCTCCCGTCGCCCGAAGCGCCATCTTCACCGTCCGTCTAGCGTGATTACCGGCAGACCCTGACCATGACCTTTGTTGAGGCCCCGTTGTGAGTGCGCGCGCGCGCGCGTGCGTGTGCGTGTCACGAGGCCCGAGAGCAGAAGAAACCTCGCCGTTCACGGCCAATCGTGCCCGTGCTGCGAGTCACATTGCCA
This sequence comes from Diplodia mutila, assembly GCA_022560015.1. Classification (NCBI taxonomy): domain Eukaryota; kingdom Fungi; phylum Ascomycota; class Dothideomycetes; order Botryosphaeriales; family Botryosphaeriaceae; genus Diplodia; species Diplodia mutila. The sequence goes on along the minus strand of JAFISB010000075.1, from coordinate 167,892 downwards.
ATCGCCGTGGGGACTGGCTGGCGATTGCTGATGAGCAGCTGAAGAGAAGTGAGGCAGCATCATATTATTGCGTCAACCAGCAGACGACGACGACCCCGAGCTCGGGCCTGCAGCCGTAGCGCCCTGCTAATGAGCGGCCAAATCGCGCGGACCGCAGGCCGCCGCGGCCGTTGCGCCGCTGAGGTACCGCCGAGGGGTTCGCCCTTCATTCCCAAAGACGACGACGTCGACGCAAACCTCCTCATTTCTCGTGCTGCTTGCGAGCTCGCCGGGTAGTGGTGGTAGTGCCGCTGCGCTCTTCCGTGGTCTTCCGAGCATAGTCCGTGGATGGGATAGCCGACTGTTGATGCGCCGGACAAGTCTAGCAACGTGGCAGCGAGCGTCTAGAGTGGCAGAAAGAACAACCGCCGCAGAAGGTTACCACCTACCCCATCCGCTCACTGCAGCTCATCCATGCCTCCGTACCTGGCGTTGCATCATCTTTCTGGTTTCCTTTTCCCCGCTTCGTCCACAACCCGGGGCAAAGGGGGGTGCGCTGGCTGACCGGCTGGCTGGCTGGAACCACATTGGAGATGAGCTGCCCCATCCCGCCACAAGCCACCTACGTCGGGTGTTCACGACCGTTCCCGGACGACTGGCTGGGCCCCTCTCGTCTCTCTCGTCTTGTGTTTCGTCACGCTCGCGTCGTTTTCCTGTTCCTTCCCACCACCCCCTTGTTTTTCCCCCACTCGCCTCGTGTCTGGCCCAGGGTAGCTAACAATAGCACCGATCTGCCAGCCAAAACCACGATCGAAAGGCGCGTGCGCTAGCTACGGGACATCACGTCTCCTCTGTTTCTGGTGGTGGAAGGGGGGAGAGGTGCTGCCGGGGCCACGTTATTTGTTTTCCGGCCCTCGGCTTCCGCTGTTGCTGCTCTTCACCTTCCTCGCAACCTCTTGAAAGGTGCAATGGGCAAAGAAGAATTGAAGGGGAAAACGGTGCGGGTGGTCCGTGTGTTGCATGGGAAAACAGCGTAATACCATCTGCACTTTTCCGTTCTCCGCACTTGAGAAAGTCCTGTGTGGATGACGGACGGACAACTTACCTAGCATTGCGTTTCGGGGCACAGCATGCGTTCGTTTCTGCATGCATGCATGCTGTCAGGCGTTTGTGCATTGCTTCTACATATGGCCATGCATCAGGTAGCACGCATGGGGCGCAAGGCAGGACAGGCACGACACAAAAACACCCCCTTAGCCTCGACCATCGTCTCCCCGCCAACGCAGCTGCATACACACTGCGGAGGGGTGCAGCCAGCAAAAGCCAGCCAGCAGATGGTCTGGGTGGGGCGAAAGCGGCCGGTACCGCTCCGGTGCCTTGAGAGGGCAGGATGGCACCACGTACCTCGGCGTCATCGTGCAGATAATGGAGGGGGGAAAAGAGCCTACATGGTTTCAATACAAGCTGGATCCAACCTAGCGGTGGCGGCTATACAACAAGCTCTTAATAGGTCCGGGAGGAGCCGGACAGCTCCATTCGGCGTTTTCTTGGTGTTTAAGACGCCGAGAAGGAAGAGGGGGAACGTCACGCCTCACACGTTTGTCCCTATCTTCCTTCCAGCTGTGCATGTCGTCAGTGGTGACCTGATGGTGGTGAGGGTGCAACTCATTGGGTCTGCGGGTGATTGTGATGATCACCATGACGAAGACGGATGCACGTACCTCCCTACTCGATGCCACTTCGTAGTAGCCGCCCTTCATCAATTTATGTATGCGTGCCTTAGACTCCGTGCAAGGGCAACATGCATCTTGTGTAAGCAAGCAGCAGCAACAAATCCATGTTTGCATCTACAGCGGAGTGCATCCCCCACAAATCCCACCCTAACAGGGATGAGGGACACGCTGCAGCGTCCCGAGGGGCCCAAGAGCGTGGGGAAGAAGCAGGAGCGTGGGGAAAGGATTGGATGAGGTAGTGAGGATGCATATGACCGCTCCAAGCTCACGCGCATTTGCCCAATCACACGGCTTATGCAAAAGCCACCGCCCATTAGTGAGACTGCATTGTATATAGGTTGCAGACAAAGATAGGGTGGTACCGGAGCAAGGACCGCCGCGAACCTGCGTGTGTCAGTGCGCACGATGGTTGTACGGATAGGATTCTTTGGAGGGAACGAGGTGGCAGGAAACCCAAACTCCAAAAGGGAAAGAGGAAAAAGAAAAAAAATCTAGCTGGAAGAAAGAAAGGCGCGTACGCGCGCGCGCTCTCTCTCTCTCTGTCTCTCAGTGCGTGGGCGATCAATCCTCACCAACCCGACAATCTGTCATGTTTCAAACAGCAAAGAACAGTCAGAGGCCGCGGTGAAGCCCATCCAAGTGAGACCTCTCTATCTCTCTCTCAACGCAAAGGAAAGGCGCGTGCGCAACAACAGAAGCACAGAGCCTATAGTAAGGGCAGCGAAGAAAGCGCCCGGCGGCAAAAAATTGAGACCGGAGACCCAAGAGCCCAAGCCTCCTGGGGTTCGCGCCACTGCCAGTCATCCGGCTTGGGCAGGTAGGGGAGGGGTCGCTCTCAGCGCTGTGCTGTGTGAGCGAGCAACGTTGTCCCACTTCTTTTTTTTTTCTTTTCTCGTCAGCCTCGGCGCAAAGACACAAGAAGGAGGGATGTGGATGTGGATGATGGCGCAATGCAATAAATCAGTCGGTGCGTCACTTGCGCGTTTGTGGCTGGCCCCGTTGGTGCGTGAGCCTGGGCGAGTGAGGGGGTGGTGGTTCTTGCGTCGCACGAGTCGGTCGTCGTTTTGGCCCGCACCAGAGAAAACACGCAACGACCAACCCCCATTTCTCCCCTCTCTCTCTCCCTCGGCCTTGCCAGAGTCAGTTCGCCGCGCGGCGGCTCGGCCTCGGCTGTTCCATTTCCCTTTCCCGCCCCCCCTTTGCTTCCGATTTGGTTCCGCTCTTTTCCTGTGCGCCGTCGGGGCGTTTTTTGCTTTGTGAAATGGCGAAAGGTGCGGGCGATGATAAATCATGATCTGCTGTGGACGTGGTCCTACCGTCGTGGACTATTGCGTTCTCGCTCTTTCGTGGATTTTGCGGTGGTTTGCCGCTGTCGATCAGCGGTATAGGAGGCCCGTTCTAGACCTCTCCTCTTTTTTTTTTCTCTCTCTTGCTCGGTTCCCGGGGCTTCGGGTGGAGAAAGCAGGGAAACGAGGCGAATGTTCGGCTTCGGACGGGACTATTGGGGATGGTCAGATGAGTTCGTCGGGCACGAGTGCAGTGAACCAAGGTTATGCGAGGCGCGCAACAACACCGCCCCCTGCTGCCTGCTGCTGCGGTCATTATTCTTTCCGCGTAATGCAGGTGCAACCTCTGCTCTCTGCGCTTTCTGCATGTGAGAGTAGTGAACGGGCTGTCGGCACAGATGAGCCCGTCCGCCTCGATGTGACCTGTAACTTTTTGGCGTTTTTGCCGGTTTGGACGCGTCGCCAATAATCCACACTGCATGCAAAGATAGTAAGCGGAACGACTTGCTGTTTTCGTCGGTATTTGTCAAATTGAGCGGACAGTTCTATGGAAGTACTAAACAAGCGTTAAATATTTGAAATGGGGATATCAATGGTGAAGAGAATAATAAAAATAGAAAGAAAGAAGCGTGGTCTCCTAGCGCCTGCGCTCGAATCATGACCAAGATAAAGCGTCCAACAGCAGTTCGGAAGAAAAAAGGTGAACCCGTTGCGTGTGTCCCGCTAAACCCAGATGTGCCCTTGTGCCCTCTTAGCCTCCCAGTGGTGAGAACCCTTCCCAGTAATGCTTCGTGTCGGTCGTAAAATCCCCCCTCTCGTGATTCCTCAAGCTAGCCTCCCTGGGCGCCCTCGTTCATTCCCTTCCTTTCCGTCGTGGGGTGACCATCCGCCTTTCCGATGCGTAAAAACTCCGTCAGAGATCGTACAAGGGAATGGCACGCTCCTCTACCTGACGGCGCGACGCGGCGCGGCCTTTCGTGGGGGAGCGGTTTGGACCATGAGCCAGAGAAGTGGGTTGGTGTGAGTTTGAGAGTCCAAAGTGGTAGTTCGGATGGTTGTTGTAGTGATGGTCATTGTGAAAGCGCAGCAGTGATGCATGCAGAAGTCACAGGTGGCTGGCTGGCGTCTCATCTGCCCTTGGCGGCGAGAGAGGCGAAAGAGGCCGTCAGCGCCGAGTAGGATGCCGATTCGGTTGATGAGATTGAGGAGGCACTGTTGGAGCGCACAGGAGCCTGGAGGTTGAGAGTGATGCAGGAAGAGCAGCGGCCGTTGGGAGAGTTGCAGCGGCCACGGCAGCCCCGTTCGTAGTTGGCGCAGGAGAACATTGTCGTGGTGGTGGTGATTGGTAGTGGTGGTGGAGATGAGATATAGCAGTGGTCCTGGCGGGTGATTGGCGAATTGGTGGAGCTTTGCTTGAGTCGAGGAGGAGATTCTGGAAGGCGACGACGGCTAGAAGAGGATGGGGGCTGGGGATATATTTATCTTTGGGGCGGGAGGCGGTGGTAATTAATACGCAACGGGAGCAGGGAGCAGGGCCGATGATGTAGGTGTTGCAGAGGCCAAGTGGGAAATTCAGGCGCTTGGCCGGTGGGGGTCTAGGGCGCTTGAAGGACCAAGGAGGCTGCAGGAAGTGGTGCGCTAGCAGCGCGGTGCAAAAGCAGGGCAGCTCGCGGGTGCGTTTTCTGAGCTGGCGGCCTGTGCGCGGCCAGATGCTTGGCTGTGATTGCAGGGCGCACTCTCAGCTCTAGCGGCACGCCGCATCGCATCTTGCCAGAGAGCAGTGAAACCCGGCCAGCCCAGACTCCAGACTCCCCCCCGGCCAGCCGTCGACTTGGACCAAGCACCCAAGCACCCACCCAGGCCGCGGCCTCACGTGGAAGGCACCAGCACCCAAGCTGCGCGGCGGTGATCATCCGCGCAGCACCAGCGAACCGCCCATGCTTCCCCAGATCGCTCCAATATTTCGCGCTCGCGCTCGCGCTCGCTGCCCTGACCCTCACACCACTGCCGCCCCGCCCATGCTCGCTGCCCGCTGCCCGCTGACCGCTGACCACGGCCACAATTCTCGAGAAGCTTCGCGTGCCGTGCGGCGGCCGAGCCTGCTGCGCCCTCGGGTTGCGCGGATTATGGCTCGTGGCTCATCCTGCCGCTGCGGCTGGAAGGGTGCTGCCTAGAGCTGCCGCTGTGCCGCCAAATGCTCGTCGCCCTCCGCGTGCTCCGTCCCGCTGTCACTACTGCTGACGCAGCCTGTGTCTGGCCTTCATTAAGACCGACTCCGCAAGAGAAGCCCGAAAGAGTCTTCTAATTCGCTCCCCCGGCTCGGCGTCGCCAGAAGGCCATCATCGTCGATCCACCCGCGTTCTTTGGTTCCGCCACTGCCCGGCATGCGCCACTATGTTCCTGCATGAAGCGGTTGCGCAGTAACATTCGCTCCGCCGGCTGCTGCTGTGCCGTCTCACTCCGCCATACGCGTTGATGCAAGCCACGGCTGTTTGGCCGCGCGCCGTATCCGGGCTCCCGTCGTGGCTGGCATGCGAGATGCATGCTCAGCCTTGCTAGCACCCGCACCCATCCGTGCCAGCTTGGGTGAGGAGTGCGCAGCAGTTCTTCTCCGTCTGGGCCCCGGCAGGCTCGGCGAAGCTGTTCAGCTCGTCCGGGATAGAGGATTCGAGTCAGGCTTGTTTACACAAATTTGCATCGAATTTCACCCCATCTCGAGAGCCAGTTTTCTGAAACGGGCGCCGCAGAGGAGCACTCAATGAACGGTCCGAGAAAGCTTGTCCCGAGCGGCGGAAGCTGATAGCGCAGTTCTAGAACGATTGCCCTTCATCTCATCGAGCACGATGCCTGCGGTGGAGCCTCGAAGCGAGCTTTGCCGACTCCGCCAAGGCACATCGCTGGTGCGACATGGCATTGCGCCATTCTCATTGGAGGCGCCAGGCGAAGTCGGGCAAGGCAACGCGCACACCTTGTTTCGCAGGCTGGTTTCAACAAATGAATCTCGTGGAGGCCGCCGTGTGCGGTGTTGTGGCGCGAGCCCGCGGTTTTCCCGAGCTTCGCCGTCACCGTTGCCGACGCGTAACCTTCCGTTTCGAGTAGCTCTTCACACCTCAGTTGCCGAGCTGCTTCTTCTTCGTCCGATTCTCTTCCTCACCAACCCTGTCGCACGTTGCTCGTGCACCTTAGTTCCCGCCACCAACAAACGGTCCGGCCAGGGGAGATTGGGTCAACGGGCGTGACCGCCACGCGGATCAAAAGACCCCACCCGACCAGCTCTGAGCCTCCTCTGCCTCTCGCAGAACTCCATCCTCCAAATCCCATGACATCTCTGAACAACACGCGGCTCGTCCCTCGAAGATCAGGCCGACATGATCTACCTGCCCGTCGAGACCGTTGGACTTCCAGATCCCCATCTCCAGCCCACCGGCCGCTAACGAATAACGCCGCCGCCTCGAATCGCAAGAGCCTGGTCTGGTCCGCCTCATGGTCCCTGCTCCCCACAACTGTTACCGCCACCACCTCTTGTCCAGCGCAATCCTACAAGGCACTCCGTGCTCTCGTCGTCGTCGGGCCAGCTCTCAAAATAAACTGCCGCACGACGGGCGGCGAATCAGTCATTGCCTGAGAACAACGTGTCCCTGGCTCGTCGGCGTGTCCGCCTCAATCGAAAAACATGCCATTTTGGCTGCGCTAACGAGCCCCTCCGGAAAGCCTCGACCAACCGAGACCCTTTCTCTCATATCCACAGGCGATGCAGCCTGCGGCTTGCCTTGAAGAGATCCACCGTGCAATGGGTCCCTTTCCTGCCCAATTGTGCCCAGCAAGGCATTCAACTTCGCCATGCGTTGCCCGCCGGAACACCAAGGCGCCACATCTAGACCGTGCGGTGCTTCTGTTCATCTGTGCCAGCGGCAATTTTCTAAACGTTTACCGCTTGACGCCCGATGTCGTTGACGCGGCCTGACCGTTTTTGACGCAGGTACCACCCTTGACCGCCCTTGTCGTCGATCTTGGTGCAGCTTTGGCTATCTATTAGTCTTTCTTTTTCCTTCGTTCCTGCAGGGACTGGACAGTGGCCGACTTCGTGTCGATCATTAGGTGGCCCTCAAGAAGCTTCGAGATGCTCGTGACGAGAGCGTCCGGACTTTGTACCTGATAGGGCTCAGGTTGCCCCAACGAAAAAGTGGCAAGATCCCCGGGTGTTGAGGTATAAGTTGAGGGAAAGTTCCAGATTTTGGCCTTCAGTGCTCTTCAATTGGCCCCCAGAACTATCTGGATCGTAAACTGTAGGAACTCTCTGAGGGCCCACTTAGAGTGTTGCTGTTGGGCGTTCCAGCAGAAGGTGTAGAAGCCTCCGCAACGCCACTCTGTGTTCCCAATTGCACCTTCCCCTCCTATCCTTGGAGGCAATTGACATTGTCTTCCCGAGCTATAGGAGCTGCGCAAGCTCCGAGACGCTGAGCAAAAGAAAGCCAAGTTCCTTCATATACTATGCGCTTTCATACGTTGGTGCTTCACTACTGGCTAATGAAAATTCGGTGAACCAACGCAGCGAACTAGGAAGCAAAACCTGGACTGTCATCTGTTCCTATCCGCTACGCCGGCGACCTCTTTGCTATTGTTTTCCAGAAAGAAATGTGAGCTACGGTTCCGGGTCCTAATCAATGACCTTCAGCAGTGTAATTCTGAAGGCTTGTTTACTTATTTGTGTAAGTTCTATGTAGCTGTAAGTAAACTTCCGAGCCACTGGTGGTGTTATGTCTCCGCCACTCCTTCGTGATTGAACTTCTGGCGAGGGTCAAAACACTCAACACCTTCTTCAGTCGCAAAATCCTCTGTAGAATGTCGCTGGTCGGACCCCAGGAGCAGAGCGATCAAGAGATCAATAAGTCAGATGTGCTAAAATGCCTCGATAAATTACTCTCAAGCCTTCAATTCAAGTGGAACTGCTTTCCACAATGGTCGTCGTGAATGCATTGCCTCACAATGTTCTTCTCACAACCAAAATCATCCGCTCACTCGGTTTTCGGGACAGCCAGCAGAGCATGCAAAAGACGGCCTTTGAGAAGGAATCCACCAGGAGGCGAGACTATGTAAACACCGTCATTCAACTGAAATGTCAATATCCATCACGTCAAACCATCGCTGCCATTGATCGTCACGGAATCACGCCTCACCGCATTATATGAACAAAATGCTGCTGAAACCCCTACCCGACTTCACAGTCACCGCCCAAGCGGGGAAGCCACAGTCGAGACCTCGTTGTTCGTCTCCACCTACACGCACCACAGTGAGGACAAGCTGCAATTTTGTGCGTGACAGTCACCGACTCCCTCCTCGTCCTTGCGAACCGCTCTATGCCGACACAAGACCCAGCAAAACCGATGGAGGTCTGCCATTTCCATTGTCACACACAGCGTAGTTGTCGTGACGCAGAATGGTTTCGCGAAGGGAGAGAAGGTAGCTGGGCGCTGTGGTCGAGCGGGGAGGAGGAACCTTGCGCAGTGGGGTATATAACATGCTCTGAGTGAGACGTCAGATGCCGCTTAGACGATGTTGTCCGTGACGACCATGTTTGTGTGTATCAGCAGGCTGGTTGCTCGGCACAAAGTCCTACACAAGGCCGCTGACTGATGCGGGTGTCCGAAACCGGGTGCGGCACGAGGTGCTGCGCTGGCAGAGTGAGGCGTGAGAGTGACCTCACGGCCATGTTGGTCGGAGGAGGTGGAATGACTATGGCTCACGCATACGCTTGACCAGTTTTCTTTATTTTACCTTCCGTCATCCGCAACCCACCCGTCCGAGACGTTTATAAGTGCATCCATTCGTCCTTCCATAGCGCTTGTCTCCATGGAAAAGTCAACAACAGCGGCATTCCATGGCGACACGTCAGTGAACTGGCCTCTCTTGCGAGAGGTACGACCAACATCGCCCCACACTCCGGCGTTCTCCCCGCATCGCCAATAACACATCTCCTCCACTCTCCATCTCAGCACCAGCCATCCTTTCGAGCCCACCAACCATCACTGCAACGTGATGATGCCGCCCACCACCAAAACCCGACGCTGCACCGCGTCACCGTCACTTCCTGCAGCTTACTATCATCACCCATCTCCTCTGCTCAGAGTTCGCCCGTCTGACCATCCATTGAAGAGATGCTCGATGAAAGTCTCGGGAAACATTATCCTGTTAAGCAGCGCGAAGCGGACAACGACAGTGTATGCTCCTCACTTGCCTGATACAGCCAGTAATCCTTGCCAGATAAGTGCTACGCAACGCGGCGGAAGAAGGACCCCGAATGATCCCAGTCAAGGAAGCTGGACCGGGGACCGAGGATGGCGGCTATTTAAGCTGTGCGGATAGTCCAACGTGAAATTTTTCTCGTGACCCAACAGGCCGGCCAGGCAGCGGCATCAGTTGACGCGAGACTACGAAGCGCATGTGCACATTCATGTTGCCTTGCCTTTGCCCCCACACTCGCCGCTGGCAACTTGCATGCAGGGCCCGTCATGCATCACTTACACTCCACTGACTGTCTCCTGCGTTATCATGAGCGCTACATCTAGCTATCAAGGGCTTCACCCTTTGCAAGTATCGTATCATGGCCAACTTACATGGGTAGTCCAGTTCAACATCCAGACGTAGCTGTGGCACTGGAACTTTGAACTTACATCTGCATCAGAACACTGGAATAGAATTCTTACAAAATTATCTCACACGTATTCAAAGATCAGTTGACGGGGACATTCTTTTCTGCAAAAATCAGTGGCACCAATAGCAAAGTGCATCACATAGACATAGCAACTCACTGTCAGTCTCGATATCATGAGACACGTCCATTTTGAGACGAGAAGTCAAGCAATGCTGATATCTGGCTCATATTGTCCGTATCAACATCTCTTTACAAGAAGAATACATCCCTTTCCGACCGAGTTTCACAACATCCAAGAGCTCCTGAAAAGACAAACAGCCTGCATTTGCACGGTCTCTCAAAGCCTTTTGTTCCCTCATCTCATCTCTCAGGTCATATACAGACTGGATATCCTCGCCTAACACATCATGATCGCCACGTACAGAAGCACTCACAGAAAGGAGGAGGTCGTGACACAAAAAAGAACACCGTTTTTCTTCTTTTTCCTCTAGCACGAGAAAAACCAGCTAAATCCAACTATATGCCTCCTTTTATTTTTCTTTTCATAAGCTCCAAGCCCTTTACTGCGACTTCTTCGCGCCGCCGGCCTGCCTGGGCGCCGAGTACAGCCAAAGCGCCACGAAGCCCAACCAGCCGGCGACGGTCACCCAGATGCCGGCGATCCAGGTCCAAGCGCCGCTGATGCCGTACGAGCGCGTGTACTCGTCGTGGGCGAAGTGGCGGACGGTGACCTCGCGCTTCTCGTCGAGGCTGGTGAGGAAGGGGCGCTTATAGTTGACGCGGAAGTTGAAGATGCCGTGCTGGTCAGGCAGGCGGAAGTCGACGGTGAAGATGGTCGAGTTGGGGTGCGTCGGCGACGGCGGCAGAGGCGTCAGCTCGAGGCGGTGGAAGGGGGAGAGCATCGAGAATTCGAGCTGGACGGCGTCGCCCTCCGCTGGAAGGAAGGGCTCGAGGTGGTCCTCGACGTATTCGGAGATCTCGATTTGGTAGGTCTGCATTACGCGTCAGCGGAAAAGCCCGGATTCAGGGAGTTTGTATAGTTGTACGTACCACGTCGTTCTTGATGCGGTAGATCTTGGGGTTGTGCTCAACGACATTCAAGTCGGAGCTGTTAAGGCCGGCGGGAGCCGCACCCTCGTTGAGGAAGTGCTGCAGGCGGCCAACCTTGAGGACGCCAACCTCCTTGAAAGCCCAGGCAGTGAGCTGCTTGGCAAACTCCCTGTTGGCAGTCTTTCCCTTCACGCTGTTGCGCTCGACCTTGGCGTCGAACCAGGCATCCTGGAGCATCTCAGCCGCGCCGAGAACCGTCAGGCGAGCAGAATTGCGGCCCTGGAAAGCGGAAGCGAGCGCCAGCTGGGTTCCAACGGCGAACGGGTCTTCAACCGCCTCGGAGTCCTCCTTGGGGTTGTAGACGTACGCGGTGCTCGGGGCGCGCAGGATGGGGACCAGCTGCGGGCTGTCGTTGCCCAGAGTGTGGCCAACGGCGTGGGGCACGGCCAGGACACCTTCGCCAGAGAAGAAGTTCTTGACGCCGGTCTTCTGCCTCTGGGGGCGGTCGATGACAAGGACATCGTGCTTCTCGGCGGCGGAGGCCTTGTCGTAGTTGAAGTGGTCGACGGTCAGAGCATTGCGGTCGGTGGGCAGGTGGATGTCGAACTCGAGCAGCACACTGACGACCTGGCTGGGAATGGTGGATTCACCAGACAGAGCCAGCAGGATGTTCCCGTCCTTGTTGATGAAATCGACGAGCAGCTGGGGGGCGAGGTTGGGACCGAGACCCTTGGACTTGGTGGGGAGGATCACGACATGGTCGTAGGCGCGCTCGCCCAGCCTGAGCAGCGAAAGCGAGTCGTCCTTGGGGGATTTGAAGGTCAAGGAGAAGCCACGACCTGCAAAGAAGCGGAGTCAGCCATGGCCGAGCTGGGAAGGGCAATTGGGCGCGGTACCAGTGAGATCGGACCAGAATTGCGAATACTTGTCCTTGTCGGCTTCATCCTCGAGTACGACCAGCGTCCGCGAACCGGCGGCGCTGAGGGCGCTGGCAATGCCAACGAGGGCGAGCAGCAGGAGCGAGGACAGCCACTTCATTGTGCTGGCAATGGAGTGGGCGGGGGAGGGAATTGGCAAGCTGCGTGTCGTGAGCTTGTAGGGGCAACGTATGCGGACAGAGCGGACAGAGCGTACACGCAGCGCCAAGACCGGGGAGCTCTGACGCCCACGGAGAATCCCACCCTCCGCCATCGCCAATCACCGCCCGCGTAGTCAGCAGCGACCTCCATCTCCGACCTCGAGACCATCCTCCGCGCGCCCCAATCCCGCATTGCGCCCCCCGCAGCCCTCCAATTCCGCCCGTGCCCCGCCGCTCAAAGCTCACACCCCGTCCGCGACCGCGACCCGCCGCCATGTCGACCCCGCGCTTCTGGTCCCAGCCCATCCGCTACATGCGCTGGTGCTCCCACGAGAAGCCCGCCATCTTCTACTCCATCGTCATCGGTCTCTGCGGCCCTGCTACCGTTGTCGCCGTCCCTCCCCTCCGCAACCTTGTCGGCGATACCGTTGGCCGTCCCCCCATCCCATTCACCTACCCGAGTAAGTGTGCCCGCGGCATACCGCCCTGGAAGCGACGCGCGAAGGAGCATCTGCAGAAGACCGGAGAGCATATAGCGGCATTGGAGACGAGGCCGGGGCTCCAGTCAGGATTCTCGCTAACACGTGTGTCATTCTGCAGTCCCCAAGGGCCCCAGGCAGATCCCCGAGGGGTACGATGACTAGGTCAATTGAGAACTGGATGGGATAATACTGAAATCAAGAATGAAAATGGGGGGCCACCCGCCTAGATGCAAGCCGTCGCCGCGAACGAGAGTGTGAATAGATGTGGAAGAATATGCCCCGCGTCTGGCAGTAGTCAGTTTTGCTGATATCGAGACCAGCCGGGAGCGCGATTGCGTGCGGTCTGTATGTTTTCCTGTACACCAATACCAAATTTCAAAGTGCAAGGTGCTGGGCTCTATCATCAACAGTGCTTTTTTCTTTTTATCTACACGATACTTTTCTGCAGTATAGTCGCCATGTCCAGTGAAGTCTGGATTAGACCCGACTATTTTCTCGATCCTCAATTGGTTTCCTTCCATGTTGTAGCACCGAGAAGCCACGATCAAGCGATGTGGTCCTCAAGCTCGTCGTCCTCGTCCGCAACGTGCCTCATGTCTGATCCCAGCCGAGGGCGCTTGTGACGGTGACCGGTGCCCTGGTCGCCGACGTCCTTCTTGTGCCACGGCGCGCTCCGCATCTCGATGGTGAACGGGGCCAGCCTGTTCACCTGCATCTTGCTCCGGTCCAGCTTGAGCTGCGAGACCATGGCGCCCTCGACCATCCTCTTCAGATCCTGCTTCATCTCGTCGACGATCTCGCTCACCACCTTCCTGCCGCTCGGCGTCAGCGGCGCCACCATCGCCTGCTCCTTCACCGCGTCGCAGAAGTCGCCCTCCGAGATCATCCGGTACAGCGTCAACCCGCCGTCCGACGCCCTCCTCCCCTCGCCGTCCTTGAACTTCTTCGCCAGCCACTGGCCCCACAGGACCTGGGCCTGCCAGTAGAAAACATCGGGCTCATGCTCCTTCTTGCCCTTGCCCTTCTCCTTGCCGACGTCCCACCTCAGCTTCTCGTGCCTGTACTCCACCAGCCTTTCTTCCAGGCCCTCCTTCCACTTCTCGAACTTGTCCGCCTTGCGCTCGCACAGCTCCCTCACCTCCCTCCGCAGCCCGCGCTTCTCGTCCTCGCTCCACTCCGACCGCCAGCCGCCGACGACGTGCACCGCCGCCTCGCGCCAGATGGCGAAGCTGCGCACGCGCGCCCCGAGCTCGACCCACGCCAGCGGCGCCGCGCACACGCTCTGCCACAGCGTCTGCTCCGCGCCCAGCAGCGCCAGCTCCAGCGGCGCCAGCATGCTGCCGGCCAGCTCCAGGTAGTCGACGACGTCGAGGATGGTCGACGCCGTGGAGATGATGTCGCGGAGGTCCGTCATCGTCGTCGTCGTCGTCTTCCTCGTCCTGTACTCGTGTTCCTCTTCGTCGTCGTCCATGTCGGCGGCGTAGGCGGCGGCGGGGTCGGGGTGGCTCTGGGTGACAAGGTGCATCTCGCGCCCGTACAGCGCGCCGAGGGCGGACATCCACGCGGGCAGGATGGCGCCGGACGCCGGGTCGATGCCGTGCGAGGAGAGCGCCATGCTGGCGCGCGGGGCGCCGGGAGCGGGCTTGGGGCGGCCGTTGACGTCGAGTTTCTGCAATCGGGGAAGTTGATATCAGAGTTTTGTTTCTCTTTGAAAGAAAGAAAGGGAAGGCTGGAGCGGGTGGTTGATACTTACGATCAAGGCCAGCTGGCCTACATTATCGCCGGGAGTGGTCGAGACGTTCACGAGCTCGAGGCGGTACCGGATGTTAGCGCCCTCGCTGAGTGCTTTCTTGCTCAGCACGGCGGCGTTGTCGACCGTTAGCAAGTCTGCAAGCTTGGAGGAAGCGCCACGGAGGATGGAGGAGTGGAGCCTAAGCCTCTGGACGGGCGTGAGAATAATCTCTACGTCCCCATTGGCAAAGGTTGGGAAGGCATCTCGAGGAGGCGAAGCCGATGGAGAGCGGTGAGCCATATCGGCAGGTGGTCTTTGAATGTGTTGGGTGCTGTCCTTGTGTGGTCTTCGATGCTCAAGCTTGGAGTTGTTTGGGGTGGGCAGGAAGAGGTTGTTGATGGGTAGGAGGTGGTTCGGGGGAAAGGAGGACAGTGGAAGAATTTATAGGCGGAGATGGCGTGTGAATGAGTTGCTGACCCCGTGCGTCATCTCATGACCCTTGATAATTGTACTTTTGTAGGTAGAAGGAGCAGTCGTCGGGATGAACTTGGTAAGTGCAACCTTGCGACCAGCCACTATTCCATGGAAGCTCGCATATCGCAACACAGCGGGTGACAAAGGTATTTTGTCCTCTCGACCTTACCTCGCCGAAGATAGCATATCCAATATATGTAGGTGATTGAATCCAATGTATGGGCACGAATAGATACGTCTGGATATTGGATTTCACTACCTACGTAGGATAAGATAGTGTCCTCTACGAAGCCGAGAGGGCCGAAGTATTTTGTTACTCGTAGTGGCAAGTTCGATTGGATCAATGTGAGCTTTAGCAGCTGAAGATTCCTTGCAGTATGATACTATCACCTGGGAAATTAGCACGGGATGTGTTACGCCCTAATTTGTGGTAGAAGATGCTGGCGACTTCATCGCTTGCCTGTCAAACTCAAAGGGTATACACGCACCCACAAACCCCACCAGACACCTCAGTCGAAACAATGGTAGTCAGTAGAAGAAGTAGAATTAAAGTAAAATAAAGACCTAGTACACACGCACACCTTCTGCCTTGCGTTCAATGGAATCCCTAACCACCCCAAAGAAAACAGAATACTACAAAACGAAAAGAAAGTAAATCCTCCCATCACAAAAACGCCATCGACCGAATAATGACCTTTATAGTGCCCCTCCGCCCAACAGTGACGCCTGGCCCCTGGTTGTTGTTTCCATCATCATTCCCGTCGTCGTCATCATCGTATCCATCATGATCCCCACCCTCATTACCACGATACCCTCCGCCCTTAGCGCTTACCAAACCCTCCAACGCCCCATCATCCATAACGACGCTGTCTATCCGCGCGCTGTCATCAGCATGCCTGACGTTTTCCCCGCTAAGGGCGGACCCATCTACAAAAAACTGTTCCTTGTGCCGTTGCTCGCGCGCCTCATGCTGCTCCTCATGCTGCCGGTCGGACCGCCCAGCGCTCTCGGCGGCTGCAGCTCGCTCAGCAGCTCGGCGTAGCTATCGCGCCTGGAGCCGGCACCACCGCCGCCACCGCCATAGTCGCTCCCGCCGCCGTACTGACCATTTCCGGGCACGCCGAGCGCGCTCCTGCGCTCGATGCGCAGGCCCTTCCAGCCCTCGAGCTCACGCTCCACGCGCAACCGCGTCTCACGTTCCTCACGCAATTCGCGCTCCGCGCGCTTGGCCGCGAGCTGGTGCGTCGAGTCAGACGACTGCAGCTCGTCGATGGTGGACAAGAGGGTCGAAATCTTCTCGCGCGACTTGGCGAGGTCGTCGGCGATGCTTGCGTTGGCCCGCTCGCGGCGCTCGATCTGCTGCTGCAGGTCCTTGACGGTGCGGTCGATGTTGCGGTTGGCGCGAGACTCGGTGTTCCGGGTGGTGTGGGCCTCCTCGAGGGACTTCTCGAGCTCCTGGATGCGGCCGTGCAAGTACTTGACGTCCTGGCTGGCCGAGGAGAAGCTCTTGGTCTCCAGGTCGATGAGACGGAGCTGCAGGTCTTTGACCTTCTTCTCGATGCTGGCCTTCTCCGTGTGAAGCCTCACGTTGGCCTCACGTTCGGCCACAAGGTCCTTTTGAAGCTCCTGGCCCAAAGCCTCAGAGCGCCTCATCTTGCCGACAGCAGCTGATGCGATATCTTCCTGCTGGGCGAGGCCAGACTTGAGTTCAAGCAGCTCACGGTCCACCTCAGCGGCATTCCTGAGGCTGGGGCTCTCGCTGCGGGCAAGCTCGTCCAAGCGATCGGCAGCCTCGGCAAGGCGGGACTCAAGTCCCTTCTTCTCCTTGAGAAGCGAGTCGCGCTCCGCAGATGCGTCATCAACGGAGGTTCGGAGACTTCGAACTTGAGAGAGCAGGTTGACAATCTTGCCCTGGGCTTCGTTGTGCGCGTTGACAGCCTCGTCACGAGAGTTGCTGAGGTCCTGCAGGGTCATCTCCAAGCGGCCCTTCTCCTTCGCCCAAGTCGAACTGTTAAGGATTTCGTCATCCCACTTGGCGCGCCAGTCCTCAATCTCCTCGTGCAAACGGCCATTCTCCTCGCGCACGCGGATGATGTTGTTGCGTTCCTGCTCGAGCTCTTCGGAAAGGCTCGACAATTCAGCTTGGTACTTCTTGCGGGTTGATTCCATCGACGCCTCAGTGTCCTCGATGTCGATAGCGCGCTGGCTGCGGTAGTCCTCGAGCTCGTTCTGAAGACGCTTCTTGGCCTGAAGAGCAGCTTCAAGGTCAGCGGAGAGGTCCTCGATACGCTCCTCGTACTGCTGTGTCTGTCTCTGCAAATCCTCAATCATGTTGTCCATCTGTTGGCGCTCGGCCATGATGCTGGCACACTGGTCTTCAGCTTCGCGGGATTGCGTCTTGGCGAATTGTTCGGCGCGGGATGCCTTAAGCACGGCAATCTCAGCTTGTTCAAGCTTGCTGAAGTACTCGTCCGCTCTGCTCTTGTAAAGGTTGAGGCTAGAAGTGACATCGAGAAGTTTGGATTGCTCGTTGTCCAGCCTGATCTGAAGGTCAGAGAATTCTTGTAGAAGCTGGGAGTGATTGGCAGCCTCCTGCTCGCGCTCATAGTTCACATCAGCAAGTTCGGACCGCGAGTCGCGAAGTTCCACCTCCATCTCTCGCCTAGTCTGCTTCAGCTCATCGAAAGCGGTCTTCGCACCAGCCAGTTCATTCACAAGAGAGTTGTGCGACTGCAGAATCGACTTCCTCGCATGCTCCTGGGAGTTAAGCAGATCATAGAGCTCCTCGTACGACTTCGTCTGGACTTCGGTGAGCGAGAGCTGGCCGTTGCGGAGGTCATGCTCCAGAGAGGAGACCTTCTTTGCCGAGTCGTCGAGCATATCGTGGAGGCGGAAGTTCTCGCGCTCAAGCTTCTGCATTCTGCGCATGCTAGGGCTTTCCTCCTCCCAGTTCTTTGTGGGCGAGCGATCCAGCTGGCTCTGCAAATGGTGAGAGCGCATCTCCGACATCTGGAGCTGATTCTGTACCAATTCAAGTTCAGCGGCAAGATCCATCTTGTTGTTGAAGGTGACAGTGTCGACACTCTTCTCTGACCGAGCGGAGTCGTGCGTAGCATTGCTGAGCTGTCGCTGAGCGAACGGGGTACCATTAGGAGGTGTGAATGGGCGTTTGTGCTCAGAGTCCCTTCTCCAGGCACTAGGGGTGTGTCGGGAATGTACCTGGTTCAGTTGGTTCTGGCTCAGTTCCTCGAGCAGAGCACGCTTCGAGTTGGAGTGTTTGGCGTCAAGCTCGTTGAGATCCCCGTCATAGCGCTCCCGGAGTTCCTCAACCAGGATTTCAGCATTGATTGCCCTCTCGTTGGCCTGTCGCAGGGTAATCTGAGCTGCGTCGAGCTTCTTCGCCAGATCGACAGCCTTGTGAATGTCGGTCTTCGCAGACTCATACGTGCCCTCCTCGTCTTCAGTCGCATCGGGTTCGAAGACCTTGCGAAGGAGCATAAGCTGATTGCGACACTCTGAAAGTTCATTCTCCGCATTTTCAAGAGCTGACTGAATGGTCCTGTTGTTTGCCTGAGCTTGCGTCCTTAGTTGTCTCTCCGTCTCGAGCTTGCGGTTCGCATCAGCCAGTTGAAGATTAGCGGTTGAGGCCGACTTTTCGGCGTTCCGGCTGGCCATTTGCTCGCGAGTGATTTCATGATTCAGGTCCTCCAAGCCGAGGGAAAGCTTCTCTTTCTGCTTCTCGAGTGAGGTTAGCATGAGCTGGGAATCTTCAACCTGACGCTGAAGCTTCTTGTTCTCATCCTCGAGCTTAGCTTTCTCATTCGTGAGCTGAGAGATTCTCGTACGCTGGCTGTCGCCAGCCCGGGAGTTGGATCTGGCGATGTCCAGGTTCTTCTGCTGAATCTTGTTGAGCAGGGCGCGGTTGTCATTCTCAGAGGCAGCAAGGCGTCCCTTGAAGGTGACAAGTTCGCGCTCAAGGCGCTCCTTGTGCTGATCATTGTACGCCCGATATGTGTCCGATTCCGCAATCATTTGAGTAAGACCCTGAACCTCAGTGTTCAAACGAGCGCGCTCAGCTTCAAGTTCCTCCATCTGAGCGTCCTTGGCCTGAAGTTGTTGGCGCAGAGCAGTCTGGCGCTCGTTTGCCGCCTTTACCAGATTTTGCTCGGCGCTCGCGTCGGCCTCCAACTTCTCCTCTTGAAGCTGGAGATACTGTTGCCTGATTTGCCGGAGCTCATCCTGGTAGTCTTTCCGTTCTTTTTCAGCAGCCACCCTGCCTTCATTGGCACGGCGGAGAACGTCTTGCTGGACATACATCTCCTTCTCGATGGTGACCTTGGCTTCTTTCAGGGTGTCGAAGTTTTGCTTGAGCTCAGTGAACTTGTGTTCACCAAGCATTTCCACGTCATCCCTCGATTGCCTCTCTCGGCTGAGCTCAGTTTGGACTTGATAGAGTTCAGCTTTGAGATCCTGGAGCTGCTGCTCAAGAATTCTGCGATCCTCCACGAATTCAGCGTCTTCGGACAGCTTTGCGTCAAGAAGCTTTTTCGCATCGGCAGCCTCACGCTCAAGCTGAGCTTTAGCAGATTGAATGGCCTCCATCTCCGCCTTGACCTCACGAAGCTGAGACTGGACGTTCTCATGGCGGGTCGTCAAGGACTTCTTCTCAGCATCAAATGTTTGGCGGTCGGACTCGTATTGCCTGTTCTCGGACTTGAGTATAGCAAGCTCGCTATCCTTGCGTCGGACGAGGTCTTCGTAACTGGTGGCGCTGTTCGACAAGTCTGTCATCTGCTTCCTTACCTCGCGGTTCTCGTCGATGAGCTCCTTGACTTGCTTCTTAGCCGAGGTGAGGTCCTTGGTTGCGTTCGCCAGCTTGATGTCCAGTTCTTGATCATTCTTGAGTATTCTCTCCTCCAGATCCTGGAGCTTCTTGTCCTTGAGGGAAAGGTGGCTGTTGAGCATGTTGAGTTCCTGTTGAAGCTTCTCCTCCGCCGCAGTCCTTTGAGTCCGGGAATTCTCCAATTCAGAGACCTGCAGCTCCAGCTCCGTAATCTGGTTGACGAGCTCCTGCTTTTCTGCCTCAAGACCGCTAATGAGCTCTCCAGCTTGCTCCAGCTCTTTTCTCCACTCGTCGGCTTGCTCCTCGGTCTTCTTTTTGGCGATCATCAACTCGCTCAACTGTTCTTCAAGGTTTTCTGAATCGGCTTCCGCCTCAGAAAGTTTCTCGACCAGCTCAGCCTCGCGAACCTGGAGACGCTTGAATATCTCCTCCTTGTCGATGGCCAGGGCACGCTCACTCTCCAAAGTCTCCTGGATCCGTTGAATCTCGCCCTCAGCACGCCGGCGTTCATCCTCGACCCTTTCGCGCTCGGCGAGCTCAGCCTGGCGTTGTTCTTCAAGCTTCTGAATCATCTCATCACGCTTCTTGACTTCTTGGGCTTGCCTGGTGGCACCGAGAAGAGGACGCATGCGGACGAAAAGCTGCCACCAAGGGTTCGCTTGAAGGTCCAGATAGACTTGGAAGTTGCGCTGTATGACCCGGGTTGCTTCGGCCCGGTAAAGCCGCTTGTGTGCGATACGCCTTTGCATATAGCCACGCGCAACTGATTGGAACCGAGCCATTATTTTACTGATCACAGCGTCGCGCTGTTCTTCCAGCTCGGCCAAGACACCTGCCCTAAAGAAGACCTTGGTGAGACCAACGCGGTAAAACGACTTGTCCAAATCGAGATTCTCCAGGATCATCTTGGCTGCGACCTGTCCTTCCAGGTAACCTCTCGGGATGTCTCTGCAGAGGATCTCATATCGCTGACGGAACTCAGCGAAAGGCAACCTGTTGGGGAATCCAGTGCGTGCAATACGGATGCCCTCAAGTACACCATTGCACCGCAGTTGATCAAGGACGAGTGGTGCGCTGAACTGCTTCGGCCGCTTCTTGTGATTGGGTAGAATGCAGCGCACAAAGTGAGGATGAGTAGAGTGCAATTGGCTCATGAGCTTCGAAAGGTTCTCCTTATGCCTCTGGGCGACAGTCCGGAAAAGGCCCCTCTTGACCCTATTGCGAGTCGCACCCGCCTCCTCTTCCGTGTCGGCGCAATCGGCGAAGAGCTTAGCGATGTGCTTTTCAGTAGAACAGGCAAGCAACCGGGTGACATTGTCGTTGAGGGGATCCTTGTTCTTTTCCAGCCAACCCTCCGTCGAATACTCAACTTCGGCCGCGTAATGAGTGAGCATGAAGCCCTGTCGAAGCATGGAGCGTCTGTATTTGGGTGTCTTCCGGTCCCAAAGCTGGTGGAGCTTTTCCGTGAAGGAACGGTCGGTGGCTTTAGGCATGACGGAGTCTTCATCAAGACAGGAGAAAATACCAATGGGGTTCGATACTTCGATGAGATCAATGGTAGGCTGCAGGTCCCGGCCGAAGTCGATGAACTTCCACTCAATTTGTTCTCTCGCATATTCCTCCTGCTCCAGGACGAACATGTGATGGTTGAAGAATTGCTGCAGCTTCTCGTTGGTGAAGTTGATGCACAGCTGCTCGAAGCTGTTCTCTTCGAAAATCTCGAAACCAGCGATATCCAGGACTCCGATAAAGTGCGAGTCATCAGAGCCGGCATTCGAACGATCAAGTTGTCGATTGATTCGATCGACCAGGTCACCAAAGCCACGCTCGTAGATACCCTTCGAGAGTGCATCAATGGCCAAGCGGACCTGCTCCGGTGTTTGGACCTTTTCGACCCATTCCCGGCCAGCCTTTACCCGTGGATGCAGAAGAGCCCTGATGAACGGCTCGACAGGGATTCCGAGAAGACGAGCAACTTTGTCGGCTTGTGCTTCTGCGTCGGGATCGAAAGCAGCCTGGTCAGCACGGATACTCTCCTTAATCACTGATATATTTCCGAGATGGAGGACCGCGCCTATTGTTCTGAGAATGTCGTGCTGCTCCTTCTCAGAGAATCCCATAATGATAAAGGCCTCGACCAAAGAATTCCATTCATCCGAGTCCGAAACCCCACTGATGGTGTCATTGCCGTGCTTGGTGTACTCGAAATCTTCTAGATCCTTGCCATCCAAGAGGAAATCCTGTTTCATCTGGGCGGGTGCACCCTGAAGAAGTTGGTAAAAGACATGGTAGTTGCGCTCGCTTGAGTTCACTCGCACAACTCTCGACTTTTCCAGTAGGTACCAGTCGATGTAAGCTCCAGCAATCTGCCCAGTGCGGGTGAATTCGATTCTGATGAATTTTCCGAATCTTGAAGAGTTATTGTTCCGAACCGTCTGCGCGTTACCAAAGGCTTCCAGGATTGGATTGGCCCGAAGAATCTGCTCCGACAAATTCGACATTTGCCGGCCACTGGCTTTTCTGCGGCCTGGTGTGTTGCTGTCGCCGGTTGCCACAGCTGCCAGATACTGGATGACCTTCTTCGTGTTTTCAGTTTTACCCGCACCAGACTCGCCCGTCACCAGAATGCTCTGATTTTCACCCTCGTCGACCAGGTTTCTGAAAGCCTCGTCGGCAATGGCATAGATATGCGGCTTGGTATCCTCTCGACTCCGGCCTTTGTACATATTGATGTAGTCACGCGTGTAGATTGGCAGGGGGCAATAGGGATTCACAGTAACCAAGAAGAGGCCTGAATAAGTCTGTCCAAACGTCAGAGAATGTCGGAGTGTGGCCTTGTGCTTTGACTTACGTAAATCAGATCGGCCTGGTACCTCTGGTGGAGGTTGTGCACTACTGATGCCTCATTCAGGTGTGTGAGCATTGCCATATCATCAGCCTTGTCGAACTTGGCCGGATTGACTTTGTCGACAGTGTCTGCGTCCACGGTTTGTTGCTGTGCACGAAGTCAGCCCTCGCTCGGGGCCTGTAAGGCACAACACAACACCTACATCGCCATCGTCACACTGTACGAGTAGATTGTTTCCTTCGAGCTCCTCAACAACCCATCCGCGCACAAAAGCCTTCTCCGGATGTCGCAACCAGACGTAGCGCTTGCCGGAGAAGTCATTTTCGCCATCGATGCCACGGACTAGCTGTGGCGCATTCTGCATCTCCTCCGACTTGATGAACTTGGGAGCGAAGGTGCCGCCAGCAAGCATGCTGTTGCGATTCGAATTTGACCGTAGGCGCATCGAGCCATCGTTGGCGGTCATTAACGAGTTAATCGACTGAGCCCGGGCGTGGACTTGGGACTTGGGGATCGACAGATCCATGGACTGTGGGCGGCTCGAGGCTGACACCGGGGTCGGCGAGGGCGATGCTGATCCCCTGTTGAAAGGGCTGGCCCTCCATCGAGAGCCGTTCGGCGGGGGGCCGCTCATGGCGAGGCAAAGGGACGAGAGGGTGTTGACCGGAAGAGGGTATCAAGACGAAATCGCATACCGCGGGCCTGCGCGCAGGACAAACGAAGAAGCAGAAAGACGCACACAATCAGATGCAGTATGTACAGGGCTGCATGGTCGTGGGCAGGCGAGGATGCGTCAGTGTCTGGGGAGCGACGCGCGGGTGGAGAGGCTGACGATCAGCCGCTTGCTTGTGTTTACCGGTGCTCGGGCAACGCCAACGCGCTGGCAGCGACGCCGGGCACCCATGACGCGTGACGCGCACGGACCACAGCGTTCTTTTCATCAAGGCGGTGTGCAGCCCAACCGTGGCGCCAAAGCCTGGCACCTGGCTGGCAGCGGCGATCGGGCACTCGCCGCCGAAGCGCCGCTCTCCAGAAACTCCTCCCGCCGATTTCGAGACCAGCCATCACAGTCTTCGCGACGCCTTCCTCCTTCCGTTCATCGCCGCCCAACGCCAGCATCCTCGAGCGCATCGCGCACGTGCTCCTGTCCTCTCCGAGTCGCGTTGACTGCTGGCCCGCTCCATCGTCCGCCCTTCTGCGTCGAGTCTGAGTGCCGTCGCACGCGTCCATCGCCTCGCCGCATCGCCTGTCCACTGCCCATTCCTGCTGGCTTGGCGGCTCATGCGGTTGTGATTCCGGCACCCATGCATCGCTGTCACCTCGCATCCTCGATCCTCGTAGACACTTGCTTACGTGACCTCTGTTGCTGCTAACGCCCAGATCCGCTTCACCGCGACCCTGCTATGGCGAACTATCCGCCATCAGCGCCTTTCTTTGGCATGCCGCCATATGCTCAGGCTTTCCCCTCGCAGAGCGCGCCGCCACCGCCGCCTCCGAGCGGCGGCCCTGCCTACCAGAATGCTCCACAATTGCCGCCGCAGCAACCAGCTCAGCAGCAGGCGCATAGCGCGTCTGGCTTCCAGCAGAACGCGTCCCTTCCTACGCCGGACTTCCAGGCCCTTGGGCTGAGCCCCAGCCAACTCGCGGCTCTTTGGCAGCATGTTCAGAGCGGCGCTCCTCCACCCCCGCTACCTTTTCCGCCTCCGTTCACCCCGCAGTCTGGCTTTGCCCCTCCGCCGCCGCCGCCGATCCCCTTTCCACCTGGCTTTCAGCCTCCAGCCGTACCTTCGTTCCCTCTTCCACCCCCGCAGGCACTTCCTGGGCTTACTCCGGTGCCACCGCCGCCGGGCCCGTCAGCGGCACCGCCTGCTTCCAACAACAGGGTACTGGAAATTGTCCATGGGGACAAGGAGGAAGGGGAGCTTAGTGATGAGCCTGGCTCTCAGGATGAGCCAGGCCACTCATGGTCACGAGATGGTAACCAGCGCGCTGGAAAAGGTGAATCTCCATCGTCCTAGACATTCCGCAGCTGTATCGAGTAGTCTAGACGGGCGCTCGAGCAACAGCGACCGGTCTAATAAACTTAGCCGCACTGACTTTGGAGGAACTAGGGAACGAGAGGCACGGTAACGGCATGCCTGCAGACGGTGGGAGGCCGAGATCTTCTCAATGGTCGGACCAACGACACAACCGCACCTCCCTCCATTCGAGAGACCGTCCATACCGCGAGATTCCGGCTGAGGTGCCGCATAACTCCAAAAATACCGAGACTACAGATCTCACGAGGTCGCAGCGTTACCAGCCTTCCGTTGAGCGGGCTGGTCTAGACAAGACAGAGTTCGAAAATCGGAAACGAGACGCCGAGACGTTTCTTACCGTCTTGCACAACTCCGGGTATGGATACACGGAGTTGCAGAAATACGGCCTTAATCCCAAGCTTGTGAAAGAGACTTGGATGTCGCTTGGACTTCCTCTTGAGCAACCATCTCTTGACGGTAGGCGTAGCTCTGCTACGGAGTCAAGGGCTCAGCAAGCATCACCCTCCTCACAGCCGAAAACTGGTCCAGCACCTGCTCCAGTCTCGTCAGCTGCGCAAGCGGCACCACCCACTCAGCTTCCATCTAGGCCTCAACCTACTGTAGGTACTACGGGCATTAACAAACCAAATGCGAGTGCAGCAGTGTCTTCGCCAATTGATCGGCAAGCATACATCGCCCGTCTCATGGCCGCCAAAAATAGCAAGGCTTCTACAAAGTCAGCGACGGCCGCAACGTCATCGGCTACGCCATCCCCAGCGCCTGCATCTACCGCTGTTGCCCAGGCTCCGCCTGAACCCGACTCAATGCCGTCTGCGAAAGCACAAGAATCTCCGAAAGAGGAGAACGCCCTTGTCACAGATCCTGCTGTGCTGGCAGCGCAGAAGAAAGAGGCACAAAATGAGTTGTTGCGCAGAAAAATTGAGGCACTTAAGATTCCAAAGAAAAAGGCCGAGGAGGAAGCGCGTGCCAAAGCCCAGGCTATAGCGGCGTCACTGAGTGCCAGCCGAACACCATCAAGCTCTGGTGCAAGTGCGATGGCCATGTCCAAGTCCGAGATTCCTGTTCGACCGGCTCAGCAGGAGGTGGTGACGGCGGCCTTAACACCTCGCAAAGATGCTCAACCCTCACCATCACTGCCCCTACAATCCCCTGGGGGTATACCGGGTCTATTCATGACTTCAGCCCCTCCCCAGGGTGCTCCCCAACCTTCCCAAGATTCCTCAGGCGTGTCCGCGAATAGGGGCCGCAAGCGTCCGGTGGCAGCAGACTTCGATGATCTGCAACAGCCTCGGGCGTCGACAGCTTTCAAGCGTCCGTTCGGTCAGAGCCAAAATGATCACGAGCAGGTGATCATCGAAGTTAGTGACGACGAGACAGCGGGCAGCGTCATGGATATTGATGAAGCTGACGAACTGCAGCCTTCTGCTCAGCCGTCCATCCAACCTCCTAAAGGAGGTGCTAACCGTAATCTGCCCTCTCTGAGCAACTTCCCCTCCCGACCAAACTTGAGCAGACAAGGGTCGGCGCATTCAACTCCTCCTGCCTCTCAACCGCCCATACCGGCTGCCAGGGTCGCCGACTTGAAGCGCAAGGAAGAGGAACTTGCTGCGCTGAAGAAGCTTATCGCCGAGAAGGAGCGTCAGCGGCTGGCTAAAGCACAGTCTAGCCGTGCGCAGACGCCGGCAACTCCCACGTATCCGCCCTCTCAGACTCCACAGCCGGTCTCTAGCCCCAGAGTAAACACACCCGTCAATAAAGAAGTAACACGGGTGCAGCCGGATGCTCGTTCTGAATCGGCATGCAGAGGAGGAACGCCTTCTGCAGCTCTGAGAAGCACTCCACAGTCCCCAGCAGAGACTGGCTGGAGACTCCGAAGAAGGGCGGAAATCCAGTCTGGAATATCCGCGTTTGACGCCGATCTTAATAGCAATATGAGCAGGCTAGAGCAACTACGCAGGGAGATGGAGCAGATCGAAGCAGAGAACAAGCGCCGGCAGCAAGAGAAGGAGTCTCTGATCAATGAGCTTGAGGGACTCGGGATCGATACTGAAGGCATGCCACACGAGGAGCTTCAGGCCAAAAAGGATGAGATTATGCACCAGCAACAAGAAGCCAATGCAACAGCAGCCGAAGGTGAGTCTCAACCCTTAATCGACTCTTTGTTCTTGGGAGATCTGACCAAAACTGCAGCATCAGTTGAAGACCCTGCCGTCACTTCTATGGCCCAGGCAGGAGCCTCGCCACAGCTGGCCTCCGCTGGTGGGATGCACCCGAAGGTTGCGGCGTCCGAGGACAAAGCCGCTTCGGAAAGCTCTGGCGAACGAATGTCAATGCCTGATGGTGAAATCGACAACGAATCAGACACCACAGAAGCAGAGATGGACATGTCTGATAGCGATACCGAAAAGGGAGAGCCTGTCCGGATTCAGACGGCATCCAACACGGAGATAGGTCCAGCACCGGAGGCTTTGCCAGAGCCTGCAATCACAGAAGAGGCTCAGCCACCAGCCCCGTACCCTGTAGAGACATCTGAGCAAGAAGACACGGAGGACTTCTATTCTCCCGAGCCCAGGCCCGAGGATTCTAAATCCGGGTTCCAGCCAGAAATAGCGCAAGCAGATCACTCATCGGCGGGGCAAACCCTTCAAGCAGATGGCAATGGAACTGCAGAAGATGCGGATAACTATGTGCCAGCAGGCAACATCGAACAACAACCTTTTGGATCTTCATCTGCTTTATCGAAGTCGTCTCAGGCGGAACCTCAAGCGCAACATCAGGAGCATGAAATCGGACAGCTAACTGATGCGGCCCTTGAGAGCGAGGGCGAATCTCGCATGGAGCTCTCCGAGCCCGCAACGGATATCCCGCAGTCTGGATCTACAAGTCAAGGTGTGACGGATGAATTGCAGACCGGCGACGCCTCTTCAGAAGCCATGGACGAAGATGAAGATGAGTATGATCCTTCGGACATGCTCCCCCATCCGTCTCCTTCGGCCGCAGCGAGCGACTATCCAACACCTCACACTTCATCTACCGAGGCCATCACTACACAAACCGCACCTCAATCAGTCACTGGAAGCCAAGCTTCAGGCGACGCCGGCTCCGGGTCGACCAGTTCAGCGTCGCGAACCCCGCAAATTTCAATCATTGCGGATGATGTGGCGCCTGAGCTTCAAGGGCGGAAACCTGGACCGGCAACGAGCGACCCAAGTGTATGTCTACCGTGCTGACGAGTTCCGTGACTGATACCTACCCAGGCGCCTGCACCCAGTGACTTGAAGAAGCACTCGTTCTACACACCCTACGAAAGCCCTCTCAAACAGTTTAAGGCGTATCGCTACCACCCGCAATACTCACATGAAGTCTCAGGTGGATATAGGTCACTTACTTACAGCCACGAGATCGACCCGATGAAGCCGCTCTGTCCGTTTGAAGCAGCCGGGGGTATATGCAATGACAGTGCATGTGATGGACAGCACTTCCGCACCATGGGCATTAGCGGTGCGTTAAAAGGCCAATCAACATGATCTCCCCTACCCCGTCCCCCGCAGCTATTCGCAAGATCCCAAGCTAACGCAGGAACGCGCCGTCAACAGAGGACAAGGTCCTTGTCCAGCTGGGGATTGTGAATCCCGGACGGACTCCTGAGGAACAGGAGAAGTGGAGAGTGGACCTGAAGCAAGTGCTGAAAGGTCTACGTGAAGACGGCGTCAAGGACGCCGAGTCCGTGGCCGCCGCGATTACGAACTATCGCCGAGAGTTCCTCCAGGATGCCAGCAGAGTGCTCAACATTTGAGACTCGTCCTGTGGATGTAAGGCGCCTCAAGGGACGCAGACCCTTAGTTGGGTATCTGAGGTGTCCCTATCCTGAGATATTGGTTCCCAGATCTGCTGTGATGTTGCCAAGCTCTGGTTTTCTTCTCTATTCCTACACCCCAGTTCTATCCCCTCCCCTTCCCCCATGGCAGGCTTACCAGCAATGCCTGTCCGGTCAAGCGGAAAAAGAGAGCGAGAGAAGAAGAAAAGAAGAAAAACAATGAAGATGAAAACGGGGTCGAAGGCAAAAAGTGGATGAGAGATGCTCGTGACGAGCAGCGAAGTAGTTTGGCGTAATTGCACAGATACCCATTTTGCATGGCAAGGCGTTTGGCATCCATTCGCAACCCCAGCATCCGGGGTAATGGAGGACAAAAGCGTGACAGCGCAGCCGTTGGTTGAACGGGCTCAAGCAAGGTCAATCCGTATAATGATTGGGCGGATTCTGTACAGCATTTTGGGTGGAGCATAAAATAGGTAGCATTCATAGCCTTGCAGATAGAGCTGATCAAGGCAATAGATGGTTTCTTGGCTTTCACCCTTCGGTCCGCCTTCCCTCGGTAAAGGTTGTACGGTGTGGATAAGATCGTCGAGTGCTGACTGGTACCCGGCCGTCTCGCACCGAGCTCGGTGAAGGTGGTCCGGAACAGGCGGACGGTTGGCGCTTGGATTTGCCCCAAACGGATGGAAAGTTTGCCGATACGCTGGAGATGGAGCTGTTCTTCCCCGCAAGTCTGAAGCACCCCACTACTCCCCACCTGCAGCAGCTACAACGTGTAACGGTCCGTAACAGGCGCTTTGATGTTGTTGTTCGCGGACCCTAAAAATCCGGGCCACTGCATATAGCCCTCGATTCCTATCTCAACGTCCGTCTCTCCTCTCCTCTCCCTACCTATCTTCACCAAGTCGTTTCCCCGCAGACTAACAAAGATGGCCGCCGCTCCAGCTTCAGCTCCACTTCCTTTCTCCGTCTCCGGCAAGACCGCAATCGTGACTGGCGCTGGCTCCGGTGAGTTCTCTCCATTGCCTCTGGACCCTCCTTTCCCAACCACACCGAGCTTCGCCCAACAACAAAACAAAAAAAAAAAAGAGAGATATGAGGACTAACAACCAACCTCCCCAGGCATCAACCTCGAATTCGCCCGCCTCCTCCTCGCCCGCAACTGCAACGTCGTCTTCGCCGACCTCGCGCTCCGCCCGGAGGCGCAATCGCTCGTCGACGAGCACACGTCCGACGACGACTCCTCGGCGCGCGCCCTCTTCGTCAAGACCGACGTCACCGCGTGGCCGGAGCTGCGCCAGCTGTTCGGCGCCACCCTCGCCGCCTTCGGCGACTTCGACATCCTCTGCCCGGGCGCGGGCGTGTACGAGCCGCACTGGTCCAATTTCTGGCACCCGCCGGGCTGCTCGGACGCGTCGCGCGACGACCCGGACGGGGGACGCTACAAGCTGCTCGACATCAACGTGACGCATCCGATCCGCGCGACGCAGCTGGCGCTGAGCCTGTGGCTGCATCCGCCGACGACGACCCCCGACGATGCGAACGGTTCCGAGTCCAAAGCGCGGCCGGTGAAGGCGACCCCGCTCAACCCCAAGCGCGTCGTGCACATCAGCAGCGTCGCGGGGCAGGTGCCCAACTTCAACGCGCCGCTGTACGCCGCGAGCAAGTTCGCCGTGTCGGGCTTCGTGCGCAGCATGGCGCCGCTGGAGCCGACGGCCGGCGTGCGCGTCAACGCCGTCGCGCCCGGGCTCATCAAGACGCCGCTGTGGACGGAGCACCCGGAGAAGCTGACGTTCGTCGACGAGGGCAGGGACGGCTGGGCGACGCCCGAGGAGGTGGCGCGCGCGATGCTGAAGTGCGTCGAGGAGCCCGCGCTGGTCGGCGGCACCGTGCTGGAGGTCGGCAAGGAGAACACGAGGGTCGTCGCGAACTTCAACGATCCCGGCCCCGATAGGGATCCCAAGAGCGGGCTTGTCGCGAGCAATAGCATGAACGGGACGCAGGAGATCTGGGGCTGGTTGGGGGACGAGGGCGTTTGGGGGTTGAAGGGGGGGTTGTAAATAGATGAAGGGGTTGAAGCGCTAAGATAAATTGTAGGCTGAGACGGCTCGAACCATTATGTACGCAAATGATGAACAATATGTTTTTTGCAAACCACTACTTTTTACTCCGTGTCCATTGCATGTTGCGTGATTGTAAAGGAAACATGATTGATATGCGCAACGTCGAATGCTCGCATTCAACACCGTTTGCTGCACTAATGGTGTCAAGTCGCGCCAACAATCATGATCGAAGTGAATATCATCCGGAAAATGAGCATGTAGAAAGTACAAGTTAAAATACCAATGTAAACCTTGGATTAAAAGAATTGAGAGCAATAGCTTGTACTTCTTGGTGGGTCACTTTACAGAGAGAGCTATAGTGTGAGTCGGAAGGTGGAAGGCCGATCGTGGCGTTCTTGATTACTGATGACGGCAGGAGAGCTTCGCGCTATAGTGAAAAGTCCGACCAATGAGATATTCTGGGTTACTCGTGGATCCCTGTCCCATGTTTTTGCTGTCGCCTATGTTTCCGTGTCTAGCCTGCATCCGGACTTCTGTCGCCCCAAGCTGACTCCTTCGGTGTACTGTGCTCCGGAAGGCGTGACCTATGAAAGACCCTGGTTTTTACCTCAAGCAAGCCGTGGACGTATCTTGTGAAGCATGGGTTGACAACTTGTTTTTTTTTTCCCCTCAAGACAGTTGGCACATCTTTGGGCGGCGGCTGAAACTGTCTATCCACGTCAACGTAGCGCACCACTTTGCAATCATCGACTCCAAACCTCCTACGTTATTTGACAAATCTGAGTTTGAAGTCAGTTTATGAGTTGCGGGCGTTAGTAGATAACTTAACTTCATCAATACCAGTCAGCCGGAGGGATGAAGCAAACCGTTGTTCCTACTCGTCGTAACGTAAAAGGGTCGTCTTGATCTCTGCCGATGAACGTGAGAATTCAGAAATAATGCTGCCCAATAGTATCCGAGCACAATCACACCTTTTTTTTTTAAAAAAAAAAAAAGATCAGACCAGATCTGCCACTTCCCTTATCATATCCAGCGGGGCTCAGATAACCAAAACATGGCTAAAAGGAAAACCCACCATGATACGAGAAGCCGCGTGAATCTCTTATCAGGATGATATCAAACCACCTGCGCTGCTGCAACTCCTGCCGACTTCTGCCACCACACTTCTCGACAACCTTGCATCTATCCACATTCTGGAAGAAGGCAAATCTCCGACGGCCGGGCGTTGGCGGCATCTTCGAACTCCGCTATTCACATGCACATCAGCAAACATCCAAGACCCAACCCGCCCACCGGGTATCCCAAAACCCACACACACACACACACACACACACACACACAGACACTTTTGCAAGCTCTCAAGACATTCGGTTCTTTCGTTCAACGTGTAATATTCGCGAGTGGTATAATATAGCCTGATTCCACCCATCCTTTCGTTTAATGCTACCTTCCGGGTATCCGATGTTGAAGTCATGCTCATTGGCTGCGAAAGTTCCGCTCCTTCCCTCCTTCCTTCCGAGTGCGAGCAAGCCGAGCGAAAAGCGCAGTAGTAATAATTCCCGCGCCGCTATCCCAAAAAGAAACTCCTCCTGATACCATTTTCCAAAGTGTCCCGAAAAAAGAAGTGAGCGCCTCGCTTGAAGGTACGACGATCGGATGTGGTAGTAGTAAAACATGGGCTCGTTCGCCTGTCAAAATGTTTGTACAAGAAAATAGAAAGATCCGGCCCCAGAGTAGGGCCGAGTCGTCATGTGCTGGATCATGCCTCTCCAGCCGGGGTTCCCGGAGTTTGGCTACCATCAGTCTCCCCCGCCACGGCGTCTTCCGTGCGTTCCCGAGCAGGACCGATCGTGGTTACACCGTGCTCTCCACCGCAGCCGAAGCTCATGATGCGGACCTCGCAGTCTTCGCCTGCAGAGACAAGCTTGGAGTCGCTCAGGCCGATGCACGTTACGGGACCCGCATGCCCGGTGAAAGTCCGCTCATGGCGGCCCGAACGCGGATCCCATACCTTGACCATGCGGTCCTCCGCACCAGAAACAAGACGCAGGGTATCAGCTGCAACGGCCCACACGCCTTCAACGTGGCCGAAGAAGGTGCGAAGGCAGCGACCTGTCGCCACGCTCCACAGGCGAATTGTGCCGTCGAGAGCACCGGTGATCATGTAGCGCGGCGGCTGTGCGCGTTGTGGTTGATCGAGGTAGAAGGCCTTTGACTCGTCTGAAGCGTAAGGGGGGGTGATGGGGCCGTTGAAGTATCGCAGCATGTTTTGAGGATCGGCGTCAGGAGTCTCCGGCTCATGATCGTGATCCGAATGAGGGTCGACTTCCTCGTCGTCCAATTCGAACTCAGGCGGCATGGGCAGCACTTGTTGGACCTGCCCAACATGGCCGTGGAAGATCTTCAAGCAGCGTTTTGTATCGAGGTCCCACAGCCGGACGGTGCAGTCATCAGATGCTGAGAAAATAGTACGTGAAGCCCCGTCGATCTTGACTGCATTGACCCAGTCGGTGTGACCCTTGAGGTTGAAAGTGGATTTGTCGGGAAAGTTCCATACCCGAATGGTGTGGTCCATGGAGCCAGTCGCGAGAATGTTATTGGCAAAGTGGAGCGAAACAATGCCCCCCGTATGGCCGGGGAAAGTTCGGAGCAGTTCACCGGTCTTCCAGTTCCACAGGCGGATGGTGCGGTCCAGGCCACCGCTGAACAAGCGGTTGTCTTCAAATTGCAGACACCGCACCCCCGCGGTGTGGCCGGTGAGTGTCCGGATTTCCTCGCCGGTGTTGATGTCCCAGATTTTGATTGTGGCGTCGTAAGAGCCAGTCGCAAGGATGTTGTCATCGAACTGCAAGCACATTATGCCGTTTGTGTGACCGCGCAGTATCTTCGTACTGCAACGACCGTACTTCCAGTTGGTGCCGACCTTGAAACGGTCCTTGTAGACATCTTTCCATGGCCGCTTGGTGCGGGGCTGGAATGCAACATCCTGTGAACCTGAGCTGGGTCCGGCGGTGCAGGTCCGTTTGGCAGTGCTGTCGGAATCGTCATCGGAGATGCGTCGTTTCAAATTGCTGGGTCCAGGGCTGGGGCTGGCAGCCCGAGGTGCGGCATCGCCAGCATTGACCTCGCTCGGCTCGGCCAGCTCGTTCAATCCCCTCCCCGTCGCTCTGAGCTGCATCTGACGCTTCTCGGTCCGCAATCTCTTGGCCTCAAGGAGCGGTAAGCCCCAGCCACACTTGGTGCACTTCCGGTCAATGTGCTGCTCGCACATCTTGTGCCAAACCACGTCATCGTCTGCGAGCTGCCGCCATCGCCGGCTCACTTGCGAGGCTTTGCATAGCGAAGTGGTATCCAGGTAGCAGAGAATCTTAAAGCCAAGCTCCGGAGGGAGGGCGGCGAGAAAGTCAATCTTGATTAGATCGCGGACGGCCGCAGAGACGTAGGAAAGTTGAGGGAAGCAGCATTGAGCGAGGATGCCCTGGAGCATGAGGTTGCGGTGTTTTGCGGGGGCGGCAGAGAAAAGGGACCAGACATGGGCGATGCCCTGCTGGTCAGATTGGGACAGCGTCGCAAGCTCCTTGTGGATTGTCAGCAGGATTCGATCTGGTATTGATAGGTAGAACACACCTTCTGCAGCTGCTCCATGGACGGCTCATTGACCTGCCTCCTGCATTTGACATCGGGGCGATGGCGGTAGCAGTATTTTGTGTTTGATCCGTTGCTCATGGCTCTGGGCTGAGGGGTGTTGCCGAGAGGGTTGTACTGGCTGGGAATGTGCTGTGCCAGAAATGGCTGCACGGTCTTCGCGGCTTGCTTGCTGGTGGAGGAGATGGATATCGAGTCGTCCTTGTCCTCGGCCTCCTTGTCTGCCTCTTCGCTGCCAAGGTGGTGTCGTGAGCGCGGGCGGTCGTGGAGGTCGTGTTCCCGGGAGAGTCCGTCGCGGGGCTGGGCCTGCGACATGTTTCCCAGCTCCTTTTGTGGTGGATGGCGCAGCGACAGCCTCCTGGCAGGTGGAGCGTGCGGGTCGTGGAAGAGCGACGTCGAGGCCGCGGGCGGTTGCGAGCTTTGCGCCATTGTTGGGGTTGCAAAGAGCGCACTGATCGGGAGCGACGGCGCAAGGGGGTATTAGAGTTTGAGACGTGGTTCAGGCCATGCGGGAGGGCTGTCGAGATTGGCGGAGTAAATGGCGTGCGAGCGCGCGGAGTTTGGGCGGATGGAGGAGCGGCGATGGGGACGCGAGCGCTGCGCCTTGGGCCAACGCAGAAGTCTATTATTGTGTGCTCCCCAGGGGCGTCGCACGACAGCTGCAGGCGGGCGCGGCCTTTATTGCGGATTGGTGCAGGTCGGTACAGGCAGTATAGAGGATCGGTGGCGTGCTTGGAGGTTGCGAGGCCCGAGCGGTTCAAGCACGCAATCGTCGCGGCGATGGTGCAAGTCACGTGCAATCAAGTCATCGTCGCGGTCTCGGCCATCACGGTGCAAATTCAGCGACGAGTCTTTCGCCAGCAAGGTGGCTAATGAGGTGACGAGCCTGTGCGATGCGCGCGCTCCCGACTAGTTTCGGACATGTCTCGCAGCGCAGCCGTGCTTGCGCAACGCGGTCTTCATTTCCGGCCTTTCAGCTTTTGCGTATTGTACGAGCATCGCGGCTTCCGTCGGCGCTTTGCCGCCCTCCCGCGGACCGGCTGCGCTTGACCGCCCGTCGCCGATCCGGCTAAGTCGCCAGTCCGGGGAAGTGGGAAGCGGCTACCAGGGTCCTGCAGCTCGACGCCCAAGCACACGCGCCGTCGCCAACACCAAGCAGCTCACCACAGCTAAAGCACACCGCCGTGCTGCCTGCCAGCACGCGAGTCCAGCATCCATGTCCTAGCACAACCACCGGCTTTCCCTCTCCCTGCATGACATCATAGCTCCCTCGATGGCCTCCCCGCAGTCCCCGGCTGTCTCCATTGGCAGTCTCGACAACGGCCCGCCGTCCCTCGAACAGCTCGTTGCCCACTTCGTCAACGCCAAGCGCTCCCTGGCCTCTATCCACCATGTCTGGCGCGCCAACGAGGTCGTCACCCAAGCGCGCCAGCTGCTGGAAGTCGACGCCGTGCTCACCAGCAAGATAGCCTTCCTCGCCCGCGGTCTCGACGAGCAGACCAAGACACTGAGAACACTACGCTATGGAGTGGATATAGTGGGTGTAGAGGGTCACGACGAGTTCAAGGTACCCATACCCCCGTTAGATAGTTGTGAACGGCCTGATAGTAACAGCCCCAGGAACTGCTGACCAGCCTTGACGAATCGTCGCACCATCTGCACAACACTCTCCACCTGCTAAAGGAAACACCGATCCACAGCACGCTCCAGCCGCAGGGCACACCTCAGAAATATCTGTTCGATTTCATCGACTCGTCTAGCGTTGATGATCTCGAAGCTTCTCTCCGCGGTTGCATAGACCGCACCAACGAGGCAGACTCGGTGCTGGCAGAGACGATCGACGCGTTCGGGGCATCGCTGGCACGCCTGGATGATGCCATCGACACCTGTCCACCGCCTCCGGACCCCTCGCCCTCGCCCCTGCCGCCCTCGTTTCGGCAGCTCGAAGGTCATGCCACCGAGACGGCATCGCTCCTCCAATCGCTCGTCCGGCATTACGACCTCTGCGTCACAGCGCTCAAACACACGGAAGGAGGCAACGAGGCGGCGACGCGAGCCGCGTCCGACGAGTCCCCACTGCCGAGCTCGAACGATCTGCCCCACGACCTAGACCCAAACCTGCATGTCAACCTCGACCAACTGGACATCGATGTCGCGAGTCTGAGACCAGATGCCCCACCTCCGCCGCCGATGACGGAGGCCGAACGCGCAGACATGCTGGCCGTGCTGGCGAATGATGCAGCAGAAGTTGACGACGTCGTGGCAGAAATTCGGGACCGGGTGGCCGATATGGAGGGCCTCGCGGCTGAGATGGCCGGCCACATCGAGGCGCTTCAGGCGTCGTACTCGGCACATCTCCAGGCCTTTCGTCTCATGGTCGATGTTGGCAAAGAGGTTCCTGAATACCTTGCCAGTTGCCGCGCCTTCCAGGCGCGATGGGGAGAAGAGAAGACTAAGATTGAAGAGGGTATGTTGGCTCTTGAGGGTCTTCGAGAGTTCTATGACGGATTCCTAGATGCGTACGATGGACTGCTCGTCGAGGTGGATAGGAGGAGGTCGGTGAGGATCAAAATGGAGCAATACGCGCGAGACGCTTTGAAGAAAATCGAGCGGCTCTACGAAGGTAAGCCGCTACACGGAGGTTACGGGACCCAAACGGAAAATCCGAAAACTGACTCATCTCCAAGATGACCTCGCCGCGCGCAATACCTTTCACATCACACAGGGCGAGCATCTGCCCTCAGACATTTGGCCTGGTCTCGTGGATCCGCCCCCTCGCTACGAACTCGTGGTGTCGGCCGACCGCGACACGCCGCCCTCTGCCACCATGACCGGTGACAAGCAGAGCCGGCAACAGGCCGAGATTGACGAGATGGAAAGACGCATCCGGGATATCAGCATCCCCGCGCTTCCGGACGATGTGGTCGATGGAGCCATCCGCCGCATGGAGGAGCGACGAGCGTGATAAGATCGAAGTTCTTCGAGCCATCAGAAGACGATATCACGGCGGGTGACATGTCGGTTTGAAAATCTTGCACAGCGACAAGTTGATTATAGCCTATGGCCACACCACAGGGGTAGTTGAAGCATTGACCAGGACGTAGGTGGTTGGCTAAACAGTCCACAGTCACGTCCGGACAACAGCTTCAACGCTATTATGATTGTGTTGAAAAACTAAGCGGGCTGACCTCATAAGTTGTGATGATTGAAAGCATACGGGTGATAGAATATGGATTGGACATCAAGCACAGGCGAATAATGGATTTACTACTCACTTTCCGCAGCAAATGTAGATGGGAGCCGGCATCGGCGCTTAAGGGCAGCTATCGTTTCTTTGGACTTTTGCACCGGACCGAGAATAACCTTAGCACACATTTTCTTCTATACATGCGCGCTATATACCCTTCTCTCAACAACCATCTGTCTGGATATGCAGACAAGAAATAGAAAAACGACAATGATCAACCCATGTGCCTCGTTCAGGTGTAGTGTAGCATGATTCCCAAGAAAGAAAAGAACGTTTAACGCCTTTGTGGATGCAATGCCAGACCCCCTTTTTTTTGCCCTTTTCCGCACCCCATACCAGCCCTTCCAAGTATCATAGGGATCTTTCTACTACCAAAGAGAACAACGAAATAGGAACACGACATGGCAGTAAAGCAAAGAGAAGAAAAGAAAAGAAACGGATCATCTTGAGTCTCGCTCATTTCTTGTGCCCCTTTCCGGTGCTCTTGACCAAGCTCTTCTTGACGTGCTTGGGCATCTTCGTCTTCCGCTTCTCGCGCTTCTCCTCCTTGACAGCCAGCTTGTGTGCCTTCTTGTCCTCCTTGTCCTCGAAGCGCTTGCCGCGCGGCGGGCCCTTGTCGCGCCACTCCTTGCCTTCCTCCCCGTCGTCTTCCGAGCTGTCCTCCTCGTCATCATCCTCTTCCTCATCGTCCTCACCGTCCTCACTGGCTGCGGCGGCGCCGTCCTTCTTCTTGCTGGCAAGCAGGTTCTGGTAGACGAGCGAGTCGCCCTTGCCGGCGCCGACGAGCTCGGCGTCGCGCTCGATGTCGTAGACCTGCTCGAGGGTCTGGGGGATATACTGCTTACGGAAGACCTCGTTGTCGACTTCGTCGTCGCGGATCGCGCCGCCGTCCTCGCCGCCCTCGCCGCCCTCGCCATGCTCGGCCCGCTTTCGGTACAGCTCCTCGAGGGTCTCGCGCATGCCGGCCATCTCGGTGCTGCCGGCGGGGTCGGTGATGAAGGCGAAGACGGTGCGGTCGGGCAGGATGTCGACGCCGCGCTGGCCGCCGCGGAAGAAGTCGGCGACGTTCTTGATGTCCATGCGTAGGAACTCGAGCGCGCGCGGGTGGTCGTGCTCGACCGACTGCGAGACGTCGATGACGCACAGGCGGCCGTCGTGGTAGAGCAGGTTGTACTCGCTCAGGTCCGCGTGCACCAGCCGGCACACCTGGTACATCAGGCGCATGTACGACAGCAGCTCCAGGTACAGCTCCCGCCACCGGCGCTCGATCTCGTCGCCGTCGCTCAGTCCGAAGTCGGCCGCGACGTCGCGCAGCCGCGGCGCCGGCCACCCCTTGCGGTCGCCCACGAAGCCCATGACCAGCACGTGCAGCCGCAGGTGCAGCGGCTGCGGGCACGGGATGCCCGCCGCGTGCAGGCGCTTGAGGTTGCGCATCTCCTTCTCCGCCCACACCTTGACCATGGCCCGGTTGTTGCTCTTGCTGTAGCCGCCGCGGAAGCGGAACTCGCCCGTCACGTACTTGTCGCGGTCCTTGAACACCAGGATGCTGGTCTTGTACACCTTGATGGCGCGGTGGACGGGCGGCGCGTCCTCGTCCTCGGGCAGCGAGAGCGCGTGGTACACGTTGGCCTCCTTGCCCGTCGACACGCAGCCGTGTATCTCGCTGACGATGCCGCGGTTGATCATCTGCAGCAGCAGCATGCGCGTGCGCGGGTCCAGCACCTGCTCCGACGTCGCCCGGTCCGCCCTGTCCTTGCCGCTGTCATCGTTCCTGCCGCTGCCCTTGCCGTTGCCGCTGCCGCCGCCGCCGCCGAAGCGCGAGTCGTCGAGCCGGATCTTGCTCGCGTGCACCGACAGCGACCGGATCTGGTCGTCAATCGCCGTCTTGGTGTTGGCCGACGGCTTGGGCGTCGCGCCTTGCGGGTTCGTCTTGGGCTTGTACGCCGCCGGTACCGCCGGATCGTTCAGCTTCCGCTGTCGGTTATACGATTTCGTGAAGTCGCTCGGGTTCCCGGTGCCGAGCGCATCGGCGGCGAAGTCGTCGTCCGCTTCCTCGTCCGAGGCGTCCTCGAAGATGTCGTCGTAGTCGTCGCCGTCCGAGAATTCATTTTCGCCGTCCGCGGGCTGTTGCGTATCTGTCGGCTGGGGTGCGGTGGAGATAGACACACCGCCGTCGGCCTCGGGCTCGTAGCCCTGGTGGGGTGCGTAGTCGTGCGTGGGCTCGTGTGCGGCCGCTGGAGAAACGTCCTGGGACGCCATGGTGGCGGAATTGGCCCGATACGCAGAAAATATGCTCTGTGGGCTGATTTCGAGATCTGCTGCGCTTGGACTGTTCAGATTTTGGCAGGTCGGCGGGAATTCCTCGAGGTGTGGCAACGCGACATGCGGGTGTTGATTCTCAAAAAATTCATGGGTTCGGCGTCATACTTGGCCGTGCCCCGCGCTAGCCCCTTACGGAAGGCGGTGATTATGCCTGCAGGCAGGTCCGGCAATGTCAATGTCGATGATTTTATGTAGGTCAAGTTAAAGAGAGTCATAATCAATTGTGGTGAAATTTTGTAGATCTTCAAGTTATCGAAGACATGTTCCAGCTGCCATATTCTGGGGTTCCCTCAACACCCCAGGTATGAACTTGCTGTTGGGAAGAGATTTACGATTCTGCTTGATGCCAGACGTAAATCCTACACCGGGCCCTTGTCTCGGACATTCCGGCCACTTCCCCTACAATCTAATCTTGGATGCACAATCAAAGAGAATGTTCGAAAAAAGAATAACTTTTCAATTCCACA
This sequence comes from Diplodia mutila, assembly GCA_022560015.1. Classification (NCBI taxonomy): domain Eukaryota; kingdom Fungi; phylum Ascomycota; class Dothideomycetes; order Botryosphaeriales; family Botryosphaeriaceae; genus Diplodia; species Diplodia mutila. The sequence goes on along the minus strand of JAFISB010000075.1, from coordinate 128,135 downwards.
TTACTGTCGGATGCAGGCCGCGCGCCCACCTTTCAATCGCATCGCCTGAGCCCATCATACAGCTATATGCAAAAGAAGCGCACCCCCATCCAACCACCCCGTGTTTTCTACCAATCACCACTTTTCAGATGAGGGGTATATGCCAAGCACACAAACAGTAGCCGTCGATAACCCATGGATTCCTACAAAGACAGGAAAAGAAAAGAATAAAGAGAAGCACCACCCGTTTTCACTCATAGGTCGTACCTCCTCATGCCTTACACGTTTCCTCGCGCACGGATTAATACATAAGTTGTTTTTACCTCCACTGTTTCACGACCGACGAGAAGGAGAGAGGGCCGTTTAGTCCTCAGTAAGGTCACCGTACTCCCAAATGCCCCGCCTCTCGGTCTTGGCCACGTCTTCCTTCTCCTTCAGCGACTTCAGGATATCGGCAGCCGAGCGCTCCCACGCCTTGAGCTTCTTCGGCACCATGGCGTAACCGCCGGCGATGATGTCCGCGTTCACCGTCTCACTCGACTTGTTGCTGTCGGGGCCGAACAGACTGATGTAGAGCGTGTTGTCCTGCACGTGGTCGACGTTGGCGATCATCTGGCGCCCAGCGGTCTCCTGACCAATGAAGTCAACCGCGTCGCGAAGGTAGTCGACAGAGGTGGGGAATTGCGTGAAAGAAAGGACGGCATCGACAGCCTGGGGCTTGAGGGTCTGGGTGCTGAACTTGGCATCGAGAGGGCGGAGGCGGCTGTAAGGAATGGTTTCCGAGTTGCCGTAGTCGATGTAGAGGACCTCGACCCTCTTGGCCTCACGGTCATTGCGGCGGACCCTGGCGCGGTACCAATCATCATCCTCAGTGAACTTGGCTGACACAAAGTCACCGGCCTTGACCTGCTCGATCGGCCTGTCATTGGCCTTGTTGAGGTGGAAGCTGCGGAAGGCGTTCATGAGGTCCGTGAGAGCCGTGGTGCCGGATCCAACCTCCTGTAGCTTCAAACGGCAGGTCTCCTCGTCGACGTGAGTGATCATGACGTCGCGGAAGTCCTTGCGGCGCTCCGCGGGCTCGCCATTGCCGTTAGCACCGTTGGAGACCGCCTCGAAAGGAGTTCCCTCATCCTCCTCATCCTGGGACGGATCCCAGCTGTGCCACATGCCCTTACGGCCCTCCTTGGCCTTCTTCTCCGCGGCGAAGAGCTCAGTAGCATTGCCGGACTTCTCAGCGGAATAGGCGTGGACAGAGGCAAGACCCTCCTCGACGAGGACCTTGGCGAAGCTCTCGCGGTTGACGTAGAGGGTGCCAATGAACCCTCCGACCTTGTCGCAGTCCTCAACGTCGATTTCAACATCGCGCTGCTGGCAACGCTTGTTGGCGAAGTCGTGCGCCTCCTGACCGAAAGGCTCGCTCTTCTCGTTCGGGTTCCTGGCAGACCTGGGTGCGCGGATTCCGGAAAGGACGAAAGTGAGCTTGGCGTTCTCACGAGGAACGAGGACAGTGAAGCGCGAGCCGGACTTGACGAAATCAACGATGGCGGGAACCTTCCTCTGCCTAGACAGCAGAGTAAGCTGCCTCTTCGCCTTCTCCAAGCTCTCCGAGTAGTCCACGTATGCCTTGGTGGCCGGGGGCTTCGCTGCCCACATACCACGGCCCTCTTGCTGGGCATCCTGCTCAGCAAGAAGCAGATCGTCGTAGATGGGGCTGCGGTCCGAGTCGTCTGCGCGGTGCCTGATCACAGAAGCGTAGCCGTTCTCGACCAGCAGCAAGGCAACGTTCTTGTCGTTGAAGGTGACGGTGGCCATCTCACGCTCTTCATAGCCTTCCGAGGGAGGACGCTTGCCATCAGTCCGGACCTTGACGTGCTTGGCAATGAGACGCTTGCGAAGGAATTCCTTAGCCTCGGCTTGCCAGGGCGCTTGCTTGGGGTCCGAAGGCTTGGGCTGTCTGACGCTGCTCAGGTTGACGCGCTTCTCGGCACCTGCCTTGTTGCGCAGGAAGAGGGTGTCCGCACTCTGAACCCTGCTGACTACAACCTCGACCGCTCCCGCAGCGTTCTGCTTGGGAGCAACGTGGCCCTGGAAAACACCTGCCCTGTTCTCCTTAGCGGCTCTTTCAGCTTGCCTCAGCTTTCCCATCTCAGCGCCCAAGAGTGTAGTATGTTGGTCCATGCACCGTGCGAGACCAGCCTCAAGCAAAAACGGCGCAACGTTTCCACGCTGAGGGTGCTTCACGGAGCCGACAATCTGGTTTTGCGGGCTCACGCCAAGAGGAGTGAACTTGATAGTACGTTGCAGCAGGCGGCTTTCGATGAATTGTTGCGCTTCGTCGCCAAAGGGTTCGGCGGGCTGTTCTTTGCCGTCCGAGGGGTTAACACGCTTCGTCGATGGTGCGCGGATGCCAGCGATGAGCGTCATGGTTTGCACGTGCTTGGTCGGTGATAGAAGTAGGCGCGCAATGAGACGGTCGCCACTGAGGACCTTCTCCACGATCGCTGCTCCAAAGTTAGCCGATCAGTTCTGAAGGACTTCATTTTGAGATTCCTTACAATCAATGTCCTTGCCCTTGTTCTGCTCAACAAAGCCCTTGGCATCAGGCAAGTCGTACGAAGTCTCGAGGCGGCTCGGAGCCTCGGACCAGACACCCTTCGAGTCGGCCTTGGCGCGTGCTTCGAGGACCTCAAGTTTCTGTACTATCGCTTGCGACGAGTCGGCATCGTTCTTGCGGTCGGCGTCGTCGCGGAGCTTGACCCAGCCCTCAGCAATTGCGGCGTCGGGGAGCATCAGGCCACCGGGTAGGCTGATGATACCATAGTCGCGCTTCGTGGTCGGGATGGTGTACAGGACCTTGAATTGCACGACCTTGCCAACCAGGATGCGGCGCAGGAACTCGCGAGATTCAAAGGCGAAGGGCTGTTGCAGAAAAAAGTGTAAGCATGATCCTTACGAGTGGAGACGTTGACGCTTGGCGCAGGTAATGCATGCGCAACTCGAATTGAGGCTGCGGTACAGAGGCACAAGGCGGCTTCAGAATGGGTGCTACCGACCTCATCGCCCTCCCTCCTTATCCTGGGGGCGGAGACGAAAGCGAGACTGAGGACGCGCTCCTGCTTCGGATTGTTCACGTTGTGCAGGACAACCGTGTCACCGGAGAGGACAGACTTGACCATAGCCTGGTAGAGAGCCATGATGAAGGACGGGGCGATGCAGCTGCAGGCGCAATTGGTGTTAGTGTTGCCACTTCACACAAGCTATAGCTCCCGGAACAAAGTTGCGTGACACTCACTCGAGCTGAAACCTTAAGGCGGAGGGGAGTAAGCCGGAGCAGCAATGCCAATTGGCGCGGTCGAATGCTAAAAGAGCGGGTTGGAAAGTACAACTTTTGGAGGTGCAGTGGAGGAAAAGTTGCTGGGAGTAAGGTGATGTTGCGGAGCGAGTCGTTGCGGCGAACGGAGCTGTGGGGTTGAATCTGGCCTTTTCGGCGTCACTGACGAGGGTCCCTCGCACGCGAGCACGGCTCCCGCACGCGAACCTTCCACCTCCGCCGCACGTCACTGCTCTGCGAGGCCACCCGCACCCCACGGCAAGAGCGCAAAGGTAGATTGCATCTCGTGCATCGCAATGCAATTTCTGCTTCACGCCAATTTTTCGAATGTCACTTCAGATCTTCCAAGATGCACCAACGTCACCGTCACATTTCTCGCACACGGTAACTAGGGGGTTATGTTCTCGATTTTTACTGCCTATTTACTGCCTCAATCTTCGGGGTATGCGAAGAGCTGCAGCTTCTTGCGTCCCATCAAAATTACGTGGTATCAGACGCTTAAGCAGAGATACCAATGACACCTGGGGTGCCAAAGTTAGCTGTACACTCCTCGAATAAGGCGACAAAGGAAACATACCGCAGGCAGGGCGGGGACCGGCGTTGCCGGTCTTCTTGGACTCCTCGTTGCCACCCTTGCCGAGGTCATCGGTGCCGGCGTGGCAGACGACGGTGCGGCCAACGATGCTCTCAGCACCGATCAGCTTGACCAGCTTGTCGGTGGTGGAGCCGACAGCGTTGCCCTGGCCATCGGTCTTGATGTTGCCAAGGTCACCAACGTGGCGGTCCTCATCGGTGGGAGCACCGTGGCCCTTGCTGTGGGGGTTGACTGCACGTTCTCGTCAGTGTCTGCATCTCCCCGCTCGCGCACCGGTGCACGCATCATGGCTTCTTACAGTGAGGGCCGGCGGAGGTGCAGCCGTTGGTGTTGTCACCGTAGGCGTGGATGTGCATGCCACGCTCAGCGTTGGCGTCGTGGCCGCTGATGTTCCATGAGATGGTGGTGGGGGCGGACTCGGACTCCTGCTCGAAGGTGACGGTGCCCTTGACGTTGGAGTCACCACGGATGACAGCGACTGTTTTTGTTCGATTCGTCAGCCACTGCTGCTGCAGGTCCGGACACCTTGATGGGCGGAACGGCGCGACCGACGGGTGTCAATCCGTCAATCCCAGCCCAGCGAGCCCCTAGCCGTACGGTATTCATCGTTTTAGGCCCTCGAGTCCATCAAGGTGTCGCTCGAGGTACCCAAACCAGCCAATTGGACTCCCTGATGGGCGACGAAAGCACCTTTCGGTCAGAGAACATGCTCAAACCGTCTCACGGCGCCGCTGCGGCTGCCCCACTTCAGGCAAGAGCTGGCGTATGGTACGGCTAAGCAAAGGAAAGTTACCGAACTTACCGGCCTTGACCATTTTGGCGATATGGATGTTTGTTTTGGGGGTTGACGTGAAAAATTAGAGCTTCTGCTGATGGATGAAGAGGAGAGAAAGTGAGCGACCCGCTGCGACACTCTTCATGTGCGGGGCTTCGAGCTCCCTCCTCGCTTTCGTCATCAACAAGTCACTAACTCCGACAGCCTCCGACCAATCAGAAGCTGCAGTCCCCGCAAGGGTCCACATTCCCAGTCCCGCCTTGGGCTTCACCGAGCGCTGCTTGGCCAGACTCGCATTCTCTCATAAGCTTCAACGTTGCTCAGTCATCGCGTCAAAAAGTCATCTATTTTGTTTGCAAGCGAAAATCATCTGCTAGCTAAGGGTTTATCATCAAACGCCCAGAACTCATTTGCAATGATCGTCCGTCCCAGCTTCCATTATCGTAATTTGCATTTTGGTGCCTCCCACCCGATATCGGATCAATTTAAGCCTTCTGGATCTTCTCCTTGAGGATGTCCTTCAGGGTGACGGCGTCAGCGGCGAACTTGGAGATACCCTCGCGCAGCTTCTCGACGGCCATCTGCTCCTCGTTGAAGTCGAAGCGGAAGGTGGCCTCATCCTTGATGTAGGTCTTCTTCTCGATGCTGAGGCTGCTGGCGTTCGAAGCATCGAGCTTCTTGGGGACAGCCTCCTGGGAGTTGTAGAGGTCCTCAAGAAGGTTGGGCTACGTCTCGTTAGCACAAAGATTGCTTCTGCCTTGAGTTCATAGTGCACTTACGGAGATGGTGAGGTAGTCACAGCCAGCGAGCTCGGTGATCTCGCCGATGTTGCGGAAAGACGCGCCCATGACAATGGTGTTGTAGCCGTACTTCTTGTAGTAGTTGAAGATCTGCTCGACGCTCTTGACACCAGGGTCCTCGGTGGCGCTGTACTCCTTCTTGGTGGCGGCCTTGTACCAGTCAAGGATGCGGCCAACGAAGGGGGAGATGAGGTAGGCACCAGCCTCGGCGGCGGCGATGGCCTGGACAATCGAGAACATGAGGGTCAGGTTGGTGTTGATGCCGTACTTGCTCTGAAGGATCTCGGCGGCCTTGATACCCTCCCAGGTAGAGGCGATCTTGATCAAGATGCGGTCCTTGCCGATGCCCTGCTCCTTGTACAGCTAGAAGATTGTCAGCTTGCACGCAACGCGCAGTCTATCGTAAGATCACGTACATCGATGATGCGCAGCGCCTTGTTGACCGAGGCCTCGGTGTCGAAGGAGAAGCGGGCGTCGACCTCAGTGGAGACCTTGCCGGGAATGAGCTTGAGGATCTCCTTGCCGAACTGGACAAGGAGGTTGTCGAGAGTAGCATCGACCTGGTCGTCGATGCTGCCACCCTTGCCCTTGCCGTAGGCGACGGCGGCGTCGATCAGAGCGGCGTACTCGGGCTTCTTGGAAGCCGCGAGGATCAGGGAGGGGTTGGTGGTGGCATCCTGGGGGTTGTACTTGGAGATGGTGGCGAAGTCACCAGAGTCGCAGACGACGGTCTGTGGAGGATCGCGATGCGTCAGTAGAGCTCAATGCAAAGTCTGCGCGGAAAAAGTGTTGGGTTGCGGAATGTACGGCGGGCAAGCCGGCGACCGCGGGGTACTTGGAGCGGGTGGCGGGGTGGACTTACGGTGCCGGAGGCCTTCAATTGTTCGAGAGAGCTAGGCATTGTGGTGGATTTGGGCGATGTGTACAGGTGCAAAGGGTATCAGAAGAGGGGTGCAGAGATGACGATGGAGTGTTGAGGGAGGCAGGATTAATAGGGCGGGCTGGTGGGGTTTTGTGAGCGACCGTCGATGTCACAGGGTGGCGCAAGGAGCGAACGGCGCACCGTTGCAGGGAAGTGGATGGCCGCGCGCACGTCAATCGCCGGCCGTCGCGGTTTCGCTGGCAGCGGTCGGCCCTGCACTGGATCCTGCGCCGATTCTTCTCCGCCGCCGCTTCCAGTTGCCAGGATGCTACCGTTCCGCTGGTGGGCGCTCCTTCCTCGCAGCCATCTCCGCGGCCGGCTGGAAACCCTTTCGCGATAACTTCCGCCTTGTCGCCCCAAGCAGCAGCCGCCGCCGCATCCGCCAAGAGGCGGCGCGGATAAAGAGCGCGAGCGCCAATAAGGAAATCTGCCGGCGCTTCCGCGGTTATTGGTCATTCGATACGGCCTGGACGCTTAGCCTGCCCGGTCTCTCTAGATGGGTCACCGCCCGCAGACGCTCCGACAGCCCTGCGCATCCGTCATCGCTCACTGGCCCAAGCGGCCATTTCTTTGTGACGTCTTGCTCCATTATCAACCCGGCCCATCCGCTCTTCATAAGCCGCGAGGCCGCCCGTGCAGATTTTTGTCGTCGGATTGGCATCACAATCACACGTCGCTACTTTTGCGAACATTGGACCGTTCCCCGCAGCCTCTGCATAGAAAGCACGCCATGTCTCGTTCAGGATTACAAGTCCATCTGAATCTCTGGCGCGCGAGTACCTGGATCAGGAATTCCTCCATCTGTTGAATCATGCCGCGGACACCGCCCGGTGGCCGGCCCACCGGAGTACTTTTTGAAGGTATCGTGACAAATGAGGCGGAATACACTTGCTGAAGATTTTTCCATGAACCACCAGTACCAGCATCCACGGCTATTTGAGCATAAAACCGGCAAAATGCGACAAGCGAGTCTCTGGCGGCTGATAGAAATGACAACGGCGTGTCCAGCTTATCACCTGCTGCTCTATCTATTATCGCCGTTCTTGGGCGGAGCTTTTTGCGACTTGGAGGTCTTGATGTGAAAACTGGCGTCGCGAAGAAAGACCTCCGAAGACCAGAAAGACCCGAAGTTTCCGCCGCGGCTCAGATTGGTATCATGTCTCCACGCCGCGATTACTCCATGCGCTCCTAGTAGACCTTGGTGTTTTACGAACTCCCGCTATATTTGCTTAAGGAACGCTGATCGGGACATAAAAAATGAATGTTCAACCATGTCCTTTTGAAAGGATGATGTTTCCGTTTCTCTACAGTCTTACCATAGGACCAATTGATTCAACACAGGCGTTTCGTTGGTGCTCCTTCACAACTTCGCCTTGGATGATTTTGATGAGAAGAATGACTGATACGATAGGTTTAGCAGAGGCCTACGCCACCAGTCGTGGAAACGCGGTAGTCGCCACAAGCAATTTTTGCCGCCACTTCTACACCGAGGACGATCGCAACCATGGTTGTAATCAAGATCACGATCTGACAAGATGGTGTAGGAAACGATGCCGCTAAACGGCTTGTGTGGCGCAGAGAAAGTCGGTATAATCGACGGCAACCACCGAAAACGTACGCTTTGGACCAAAGGCTAATAGAGGTTCGAGAAGTGTAGTCTGTCAACCAATCGCATGTCTTCCCGTGCTAGAACGGGCAAACGCCGCAAACAGGACCCTTGGACCCGCACGAAAGATGCATGAACAAAACATTGATTCGGCTACATCTAAAACCAATTAAAACGCAACTCTAAACAGCCTTCTCAGGCGCGAGTGTTTCTAAGGTCCGGTCATTATGTTTATCAGGGCCTTGTTGTCATTATGACACAGCATGACGCTTGCACTACGAGTTATCGCCGATTCTTCAATAATTTTGAGATGTATATCTTTCTTAGGCGTTACCCGCAGCAATAACTACTATATAGGAGTTCAGCCGCTTCTATTGTGGTAGAGCTGACGGGGGTCAGACATGGTTGGTTCCCGCAAGCGCGACTCCACTGGCTGTCTCAGAGAACAGAATCCGTCGATGATCAACGGCGGGATCTTCGCCCAAGGTCCGGGCCGGATGGACAGAGTTTTCGGGCTTCGACATCATCCCGTCAAAGCCGTGGGGGCGAAAGACGCCGGAGACCGGGCGTGTGGCAATGGCTATCTCCGGGTAGTCGTAATCCCGAGCCAAAACAAGCAACCAGTGACCGTTGGCAGAGGCTGAAGCACTGCACCAAGCTCTAACCGAAGGCGTCCCTGTAACCCGATCGGGCAAGCTTTGCGACTTTTTTGGATCCTACGGTCGCGGATTCGCCAGAAACGAACGGCATCTCATCCATCAACGCTGCCTCCCGCGCCCCGAACCCGAGAGCGAGGACTCAGATAGGAGCCTTGCTTACCTATCTGCTTGACCGGGACACCGGGTTGAATGAAGGGCTGTGCGTGTCTCAGCCGCTCGCTAGATATATTCAACGCTTTTCCTTTCTCTTTGTTCCGCGTTTTTGCTCGTTCCGGTCGGAATTCTGTCTACCTGGTGACGTTTTTTTACACCGACGCATCTCTTTGTTCAGATCTCTACTATAGAAGCCCGTCTCCACATATCTATCCCCCCGTGCCCCCTGTGTTTCCCACGGACTTCTCATAGCCTCGCCATGTCGGCGGGCTTCGATCTCGCAGCACCGCTGCTCTCGCGCGCCGATGCGAACATCACTCGCGGCAACTCCACCTATCAAGAATGGAAAGACTACCGTGATAGCTGTACGCTGGACACTTGTCCACTGAGCCTATCCTACTGGGCATATCGGCCGTCTTTGGTCGCAAACGGCATTTTCCTTGGCATCTTCTCTCTCTCCTTGCTACTGTTCCTGTGCCAAGGGATTCTGAGCAAACGTTTCCTCGGTTTCACGATTGCCATGGTGTCGGGGAACATTCTTGAAGTACTGGGGTATGTGGGAAGGGTGATGAGTTACTATAACCCGTTCAAAGAGGTATTCGGATCCAAATCTGGAAACGTTGCACGAATGCTGACAGGTCGTCTCGCAGGACGGTTTCCTGATGCAGATTGTCTGCCTGACCATCGCGCCCGCCTTCATGGCCGCAGGCATCTACTTCTGCCTGTCGCGCATCGTCATGACCTTCGGTGCGGAGAATTCGCGCATCAAACCGCTGTCGTACCCGCGCATCTTCATCCCATGCGACGTCATTTCCCTGCTCCTGCAGGCCGCCGGTGGCGGACTGGCGTCGGCGCAGTCCCACGCCGACAAGGACCCCAGCACCGGTAACAACATCATGATCGCCGGGCTGGCCTTCCAGGTGGCCACTCTCTTCGTCTTCATCATTCTCGCGACGGACTTCAGCTTCCGGACGTTCGCACGCGTGCGCACGCTGGGCAAGGAGGCGCTGGACGAAAGGCACGAACAGCTGCGGAACAGCTGGGCGTTCAAGGGATTCCTGGTGGCACTGGCGTTCGCAACGCTGTGCATTTTCACGAGAAGCGTGTACCGTGTGGCGGAGTTGAGCGAGGGTTGGACAGGTCACCTGATCAAGACGCAGAAGTACTTCATCGGGCTGGAGGGCGCGGTGGTGGGCGCGGCGGTGCTGAGCTTGAACGCGTTCCACCCGGGTCTCTGCTTTAGGGAGGGCTACCAGGAACGGAAGGGGCTGGGGTTCGGAAAAAGTAAGCAGCCGTCGTAGGCAGGTGCAGCTGCGTGGGTGACGCACTATAAATATTGATCTTTTTTCCCGCTGTTTTGCTCCTCTGCGCAACCTCCGACTCGAAGATCTCAACCAAACTTCGCAACCTCGACTCTAAATAGCGCTCTCCACTAAACTCCCATCTATATCACCATTTTCACCAACTTCCTCTAAATCAGCACCATCTTCACCATGTCTTCTCTCCCGCCGCTCCCATCCACCCTGAGCTTCAACATGAAGGAGAGGGACGAGGCCAAGGACTACGCCACGAAAGAATACTCGAAGCCAGGTCGTCTCGCAATCTGGATCGACGCCTCCGTCCGCGACGTGGTGGGCCGCCACGGCAGGGGCTCGCCCTCGGTGACGTCCTTCGCGTGGAAGGTAGTCCATGACGACGGGGTGGTAGACTGGGCAGACATGTTCGTGAAGAACGAACACCGCGAGACAGCCCCGCGGGAGGCAGAGCTCTTCGGAGTCGGATACTGCCTCCACAACATTGTCCGCCACATCTTTGAGAACAATCCGCGCACGCGCGCGGGCGTTCACACCATCGTCGTCTACACGGACTGCCTGGACGCGGTCGAGAAGATCGCCCAGCGGCCGGGAGGATGGCGCGTCGAGAACTGGGAGTGGGCGGAGTGGCCAGTGGCGGAGATCTACGTGGAGATCGAGAAGCTGAAGGAGCAGTACGACCTAGAGGTCGAGATCAACTGGGTCCCCGGCCACGAGGGCGTGGAGGGCAACGAGTGGGCCAACTTCATCGCCCAGATGGCCAACGGCTTCGAGTCGCACCAGCTGCCCTGGAGGGACAGGCTTACCCGCCGGGGCATCGAGAAGAAGTGGCGGGCGCGCAACAAGCGCGACGAAGCCCGCAAGCGCGGTAGGTTGACTTCACTTCTTTCTCTTGTCTTAGAACTGGATAACTGCGATCACAGATCAGGAGGACGAGCGCGAGCTCGTGGCGGGCTTGCCCGAGTGAGTTGTTGTCGCGGGTGCCGGTGGGGCCTTGGGATCTTTCTACGGTGAGCCTTCCAGGCAGACAACCTTTGAAAGTCCGCTTACTGATATGGCAGAAGTCAGAGCAACCACGTCCCGGATTGACAGCCTTTCTGGTTTTTCCTTTGGCGTTTTTTTCTCAGCATCACAATCACAGCATCCATCAGAGTGGGCGGTAGGATGTCGAGATTCGAGTGTTTTCTTATATTCATGATGCAAATGGTCAATGCTTTTCCGGATCCAGTAATTGGCTTGCAAGGAATTGTCGCGGTTATGCTCGCTGCAGAAGTGTACGATGCGTCACTTCAAAGCTGACCGTCTAGGTATTTTAGAGGGGCGTGGTTGTTTCACTACTTATACGGACACCGGAAGCATTGTGAGCTGGCCTTTGCGCGCGCAGGTGCGAAACTATTAACATGTCTCAGTTGAAGCATCCGCATGACAGCTCGGCGAAAAAGCTCGCCAGATATCCAAACCCGTTCGGCATCTGTTCGAATAAAGTTTATCGACTTTCGCTAAAGTGCTTTCAAGAAACAAACAATACCTGGGGATTGACAGGGACTCCACCGGAATCCGGAGTCACCTTCCTAATGCAGGCAGCGTATTCTCGTATTCTGCCCATTTCAGCCTCCATCATCCATCAGCCCCCGCGTTACCCCAAGGTTCCGGTGGATAAGGCTGCGCAAATTTAATTTGTGGGGCGCATGGCTGGCGCAGTTCCCACCGCAATATACAAGAACGAATAGGCGCCGCACCCAAAGTAGGCGCCACAATAGAAGTCACGAGGGCAAAGGATGCTTACTGAGCCCGGAGAAATATACCATACCGGCACCGCGCTTCGACGAGCCTACGGATAGCCGATTCGCGGAACCCCACAGCCCACGTTTAACAGCCTATAGCAGCGCTTGGACTGGCGTTTCACGATGTTTCATTCGCGGAAATGCTGGCCATCAGATGGTGGATGCTCTTTGACCGGTATATCCACTTTACCCATGGCTCTCGACATAAAAGCAGGCGCAAATCGTCTCCGTGTTGAGGAAATCTGCGCGCAACTCTTCCTTCCGTATCCGAAATCATGAAGCCGGTCACATCGCTGATTTGCTGGCTCCTCTGGGTTCAAGCAACCCTCGTCGGAGCTGCAACCTTCACCAACCCGCTCAAGAACCCCAATGGCTCGGATCCTCATATCGTGTGGTCAGGTGGTTACTACTACTTGATGACAACGACCTGGACCGACCTTCAGATCACGCGGGCCACGACGCTGGGCGGTCTGAAGACCGGGGAGACGAAGACCGTCTGGACGGACACCAACTCGGCGCGCTGCTGCAATGTCTGGGCTCCGGAGCTTCACTACTTTGATGGAGTGTCAGTAACAGGGCAACACCCAAATTGCAGTATCAGACACTAACGAGGACGACAGCTGGTACATCTACTACACCGCAGGAACCAGCGCCAACCTGGATGGCCAGCGCCCGCACGTGCTCAAGGGTAAGCCAACCTCGCAATATCTCTCTCGACTCGGCTAAGAAGACGTCAAATCCAGGCGGTGCCACGCCCTGGGACAGCTGGTCGTACCTCGCGCAGCTCACGACGACGTGGGGCATCGACGGCACAGTGGTGCGCTTCACGACGGGCAACTACTTCGTCTACTCGTGCATGAGCAACAGCCTGCAGTCGCTGTGCATCGCGCCGCTCAACTCGCCGGGCAGCCTCGGCACCAGCAAGGTGCTGTCGCAGCCGACCGAATCGTGGGAGACGGTGGGCGCGCCGGTGCAGGAGGGCGCCGCCGCCATGTACCACGGCGGCAACACGTACATCACCTACTCGGCCAGCTACTGCTGGACCTCGAGCTACCAGCTCGGCCTGCTGACCTGGAACGGCGGCGATCCCGCCACGTCGAGCAGCTGGGTCAAGAGCGGGCCCGTCTTCAGCTCCGCGAACGGTAACTACGGCACCGGTCATAACGGGTACGTTCAACCTGTCCAATCTTCTTCCCTTCCTTCGAAAGATGAGACCCATATGCTAACCTGGATTGAATGACAACAGCTTCTTCACCAGCCCGGACGGCACGGAGATCTGGAACGTGTACCACGCGACGGCCAATAGCGGAGGCGCCTGCGACGGCAACAGGTACACGGCGGCGCAGAAGGTCAACTGGAACTCGAACGGCACGCCCAACTTCGGCACTGCAGCTGCCCTGGGCACCAGCCTCGCCGGGCCTTCTGGCGAGTGAAGATGCAGCATCCCAGCTGCAGTATGCGCTCCAGAGCGGGCCCCGGTTGCCGGGGGGGGGGGGGGGGGGGGGGGGGGGGGGGGGGGGGGGGGGGGGGGGGGGGGGGGGGTTGTGAGTGGAGGTGTGGAGGCGAGGAAATCGAGACGAATAGCGGCCGGCATTTCAGCTTCCTCTTCGGTCCGAATCAGTACTGCCTTGTAAATACAATTCGCTTCATCAATCCTGCTGCGTTGTGAAACGCAAACACGTTGTCGGGACGGTCCGCCGGTCCGAGCTTGGCCCCCCATGAAGTGGATCCGTTTGCGAGGTTGATGCAGCGAACGTGCGTTGTGTGGAACAATGGAGGCTTAGAAGCGGACCGGCCGCCATGCGTTCCAAATGAAGGCTTTGCTGTTTATGCTTACAGTCCCCTCTTGCGGCGCTGAAAATCGGGTAAAAGGGGGTCAGACATTGCTCGGGGAAGTTGATGTATCGAAACCAGAGGTTCATGCTCATTTTGGTGGCATAACAGGCCAGAATCGCGACTTGTCATTGAAAAAAGCGACTTTGCTCTAGCGATCGGGTGTGGAACCGCCCTGGAAGAGAGGCATTAATTGCGGTGGTGGGAGACAAAAATAGAAGTTTATCTCGGCACCGACCTCAGCCACAGACGCCAGCTGGCAGACATGCCCCTGTCCGGTTGCATGACCACCCGCGAGTGACGTCTATCTTGAGTTTCGTAAACATTGTGGCTTTGTAGAGCCTGTCGTGCAGTAGCGCAATTGAGAAGCATGGATATTCGAAAAGAACGCAAAAAGGGAGCGAGCTCCGCAACTTTTATACTGGCCCGGCCATCCATGTCACTGCCGCTTGGGCTACCGGCAGGGTACATCTGCGCACGTGCTGCTTGTTTCGATCAGATATGGCAAGTTGATCGGCCAGCCATGAGACATGCACGGGCGGTGACAAGTATATTTACTTTGCAACTACAAGTGATGTCATTTAGGCGTTGACTTCAAATAGACCGGCTTTCGATTAGTCGCGCGAGCACCTTTCCATTCTAAGCAAAACTGGTATGAGAGAGACGCAGCCACACGCTCAACCCTTTCGACTGGGATGGTCCACATGCCCCAAAATCCTGAAATGCTTGCCTCGAAAGCGAATCCACCCAGAGTCACTACGCTCACATCCGTCATGACGAAAGGCTCCTTTCCTATCTCTTCGACCCCCAGCTCCTCCGCATGAGCTTCTCGAACGACGTCGTCTCCATGTCCGGAAAGAGCTCGCCGATGGTGTCGCCGGGGAAGTCGAACCAGCCCTCGGCGAACGCTATGCCCCAAACACACAACAAGCCATCCAACTGCTTCTTCGACGCCAGCGCGTAGCGCGGCACGTTGGCGGGCAGCTCCGTGACGCGGCCCGCCTTCAGCTCGGACACGGATTCGTACGTCATGTCGAACATTTGGTCTATTTACCTCACCGTCAGCTCCAACCCCCGACCGAACGAGAGAGAAGAGAGAGAAAGGAATTGAAAAGAGGGAGGGAGCAAAAAAAAAAAAACTCACCCCTCGCCCTCTCCGCAAACACCAGCGCCTCGTTCCACGACAGCCGATCGCCCACGACCCAGCACCTCTCGGGCCACTCCTCCCCCTCCACCGCCAGCATGCGCGCCACGCAGGCGCCGATGTCGGCCGAGTGCGTGATGACGACGTTCGCATTCCCGTTTCCCGGCAGCGCCGCGCGCGCGTTCTCGACGTCCAGGACGACGGCGACGGGGAAGCCGGCGACGGGCTCGTGCGGGTGCGCGAAGAAGTCCATCAGCAGCCCGCTGATGAAGCGGGTGAACTTCAGGCTGGGCGTTTCCCGCAGCTTGGCGACGGCGGCGGCCTTGTAGGTGGGCGGGTTGAAGGCGCCGAGGTTGGGGATGGTGGGGGGGAAGTCGCTTTGCTTGCGTGTTAGATTTTTCTTCTTACCCTCAGTACGAACAGAACGACCAAAGGGAGGGATGGAAGTAGAAGCAGTTGGCCATTCGGAGCCCGCGCGCAGCGACTTTCGAAGCCATTGAGATGTTTGATTTGGTGGGTTGAGAGTCGTCGGTAGGTAACGAGTGTTAAAAGAAAAAAAATACTGACTGCTTCAACGCCTCCTCGTAGTCCCAGCCGTACTCGCTCGGCGCGAAGCGCGTCACGGTGCCGGACAAGGCGGCGCCCTCGATCAGGTTCATCTGCGCGCGGTGGTCGTCCTCGG
This sequence comes from Diplodia mutila, assembly GCA_022560015.1. Taxonomy (NCBI): domain Eukaryota; kingdom Fungi; phylum Ascomycota; class Dothideomycetes; order Botryosphaeriales; family Botryosphaeriaceae; genus Diplodia; species Diplodia mutila. Next base: position 112,559 of record JAFISB010000075.1, on the reverse strand, counting down.
ACAGGATGCCGATGACGGAGACGACGGTGTCGATATTCTCGGCCCGCAGCCGCTCGGCGATGGACGACGGCGACGAGTAGTCCAGCTCCAGCGCCTCGACGCCCCGGCGGCCGGCGATGGCGCCCGTGGCCTGTTTGTTGAAAGACGTTAGTTATGGGTGGAGTAGATGATGTTCGTTTCCTTACGCTTCGGGTGAGCACGTAGACCGCGTACTTGCCGGTGTTGGCGATGTGTTCGACTATGCTTCGACCGAGGCCTCCGGTTCCGCCTGCGACGCCTACTCTAGGCTTGGATGCGGTGGCCATGGCGTGCGATGATATCTCGGAACGGGACATGTGCGCTCTCGGGCAAGCTGGTACTTGTAGACGTTGGAGGTATAACGACGTTTGACACTGACTCCTACCAAGAACAGCCTTTCTTGCTTCCTTTACTTTCGTTGCGGATCCCCACTCTTTTCCACCCCATCAGATCAAGCCTGCTGGATTATGTGGATTGGCCCACGAGTCCGTTTTCTTTCATGTGCAGCGCAGCGCAGATCGGACGGGGACCATGACATGGAGTTTCAGGGAAGGTCGATCAGCTGAGTTTGTGGTGGCTTGGTTGCCGCATTGCTGACTGATGGAATGCCGAAGGCGCGAACGGGGGTTGCTGACACGCTCTCCTTAATCGCTTGTCGTGCAATCATGTACATACCCTACTTTCTTAGGTTCCACCGACGAGCTCCCTAACCAAATGAGGAAAGGGGATCCCAGTGCGGTAAGCTCTAGCCCAAACTTTCCAACGGTTACAGGGTCCATCGGCAGTCTTAGGCCCCCCTACCTATAATCGCCTCGACCGGTACCGGATTTCTGTTGGGAACGTTGGAGAAGAATCAGAGACTGTGTAGCCAATGGGAATGTTTCCTTTCCCTAAGTCTTTGAAAATGCCTCGGTAATTGCTATCTTAGGGAAAAGAGCAACGAAGAAGATCGTGATTCCATCCAGGATAGTCCCCGCTTTCTTTGCTTTGAAACAGAACTGTACAGTTGTACGTACGTTGTACTGCTTTCGAACGGGTGAATAATTGGGCCGGTCATTGGGCTTGCGTCCGTTATGCACAGAAGCGAGCCTCGGCTAAGCGCCTTCCCGCCCCTTGCTAGGTGGAGGTTGAGTAATCCGTCAGTAACAGCAAAATCTTGGACCAAATCATAATGCGGAAATTGGGCAAAGTTTCACGTACTGCTGTCAGTGTTCCACGCTTCTATCGGGATCCCGGATGCTCTAGTCCAATAAAGACTCCGAAAAAAAACTTACCGTGGTCTTGTTACTCAACATCTAGCGCAAGGGATTTGGTAAATGGTATAGTGAGACCAACTCGCCGGTTTTCCGTGTCTTTGTGGCATACTACAGATTATCATCATTTGATTAGGTATCTTACCTCCTTGTGGCAACAAGGGCATCCCACCCGCTATGCCTGGCTCTTAATGAGAACGCGAACCCCCTTAGAACCGACTTTAGCCTTCGGTATGAACAAATCCCGCTGCACCCGCACATCATCGATGCTAGTATCGAACAGCTCCATCCGATCACCAAAGCGCCGGAGCACCGTCGCGAGAGCAATGTGCATCTCAGCATACGCAAGACTGCTACAACGTCAACTCAAAATCTCCGAATAACGAAGACGAAAGAGGAGAAAAGATGGGAAGAGGGAGAGAAGAAAACACAGCACTTACTTCATCCCCAAACACTGCCTGCTCCCCTTCGAGAAACTCAACAGATACCCGTCCAAATCCCTCCTCCTGTTCCCCCCATCGTCCAACCACCTCTCCGGCATAAACTTCTCGCTCTCCGGAAAGATGCTCTCGTCATGATGCACGAGCACGGCCGACATACCCACCGGCACGCCCGCGGGGATGAGGATTTCGTCGCCGCCGCCGGATCTGCGGTTGATGAAGCGCATCGGCTCGTCGGGCGAGACGCGGGCGAGGCGCGTCGCCAGGCCGTACGACAGACGCAGCCCCTCGGCGATGGTTGCGGAGAGGTAGGGCAGCTGCTCGAGCACGTGCCAGGCGGGGGTGACGGACGGGTCGGGCATCGCGCGGGTCAGTTCGGATTGCAGTTTGGCGAGCGTGGAGGGCTGGGAGAGGAGGTGGAACAAGGTCACGCAGATGGCCCAGTTGACGGTTTCGGTTCCTGGCGGGGGGTGGTGGTTAGCTGGTTGATGGTTCCGGAAACTGGAATAGTGGAAGGAGCAACCCACCGGCGCCGATGACGGCCTGTCCCTCCTGCCACAGCCGCGACGTCTGCTTCTCCTCCTCGGGCAGGTCGCCCCTCAGGATCTCGTGGAAGATGGTGGTCCCGGACTCGGCCGTCTTCTCCTTCTCCTCCCGCTCGTCCTCCTCCCTGTGCACCTGGTCGATGGCCTTCATCATACTCCTCTGGAAGTCCAGGTACGGCGCCATATCCGGCATCAACTTCCGCGTCCACTCCTCGGGCAGCGCATGCAGGAACGACAGCAGCCACGGAAACTGCTTCACCGTCGCGCCCAGCGCCATGCCCGCGTCGATGCCCTTGGTCAGGTTCGGCAGGAACGAGTCGGACTCCAGGAAGTCGTAGCTGTAGCCGAAGGCGTAGCGCGACACGACGTCGGTCGCCATGCAGCCGAAGGCGTCGGGCAGGTTGACCGGGCAGCCCGTGCCGGCGACGTTGCGCTCCAGCTGCGCGCACAGCCGGTCGACGACGCGCCGGATCTGGGGTTCGAGCTTCTGCACGCTCTGCCGCGAGAAGAAGCGGTTGAAGGGCGCGCGCCGCAGCCGGTGCAGGTCGTGCGCCACGGACCCGAAGCCCGCCTGCGAGAGGCCGAACTGCGCCGTGTAAAAGGCGTGCTTGTCGCGCTTGGCCTTGCCGCCGGGTGCGTAGAGTGTGTCGATGAAGGAGGGGTCGTTGACGTGCAGCTCGTGCGGCGAGATGCGGATGATGGGCCCTTTTTATTTGGGGCGTCAGTGTTTCTTGATCGGGAAGACTGGAGGGGAGTGGTACGACCAGGAGAGGAGAGAGTTGCGTACCATATTGTTGGTGCAGCTCCTTCAGTTTGAAGGTGTATTGGCCGCCCTTGATGCCGTCGTAGTAGTACTCGTACCAAAGCGTCAGAGCCGCCAGCTTGGGCCCGGGGAAGCTGGCAAGCGGCGACAGGTACAGGCGGTACACGGCGCCACACAGGCAGTACAGCAGCACCGCCGCCGCACAGGCCACGTAGGGGTGTGCCGTCACGCTCTGGAACAGCTCCGTCATCTTGGGAAGAAGCAGAAGCTGCTGTTACAGCTTTGGGCGAGTAGGAGAACTGGCGGGGGCCATTATGTACTGCGCGATTGGCACACTTTATCTCCCCTTCTCCCTATTTCAATCGGCGCGGGGGTGATTGCCATAATCGCGCTGGGCTCGGGCTTTCTCCGTCTGTGCCGCAGCGAAAAAGAACGGCGCGGGATCGATTGAGAGCGGCGTCGACAGACGGGCGGGAACTTTGCCTGGTCCACGCGAGACCTGTCACTTTCACTGGGCGTGGCGCCACCCGCCTGATTGGATGCGCCCTGCGACTGGTGCGTCGATCGGGCAGAAACCAGACCATTGGGAGGAAAGATTGATAGACGACGGGAGTCTGGGCGGCCGGGAGGGTCGGAGCATTGGCCAGGGGTCGAGTCATGCTTCGATATTCCCGCGACAATTGTCAGTCATGCTCGACGATCCGGCCTCCATTCTTCAACTGCCCCACTGTGACGTCTCCTGCTCCGAACAGTTTGGAATACAATAACCATGTCAACCCGAAGAACCCGAAATAGGAAGCCTGATCTACACCATCAGGTATTTGTCTTTCACCTCTTTCAACCATTTCTCCTCGTCCATGTTCACCACGTCTTCCTTTACCTGGTCGTTCCAGTTCTTCACATGAATAAACCGGTCGACGTGAGCGGGATTGCAGACCCGACGCTCAAGCTTGCCCCCCTTGAGTTTCTCCATACAACCCTTGTCAAACTGCTTATCCGCACAGTCTCTGCACACCCACATATCCTCTTTGAAACGGCGGACCCAAGACTTGCCACATAGACCATCGCAGAACTTGTTGATTCCGACAACGTGATATCTCGAGCTTTGTGCAAGTCTGTCTTCTCTTTCCAAATCGCCAACTTGGGCATCTTCGGATTCAGTGTCCGTGTCGTCATCATTTGTTTCGACGCGTTGTTCGGAAGAAATCGCCATTCCTTGGTCACGGTCCTCGGACGAAGATCTCATTGCGAGATGCCATGCAACCAGGACATCTTTGTCGTCTTCCGTGAGTGGCGCTATTGTCTCGGCCAGTATCTGATAGCCCTTCCAGTCATTGTATGGTGTTTCGTCCTCCAGAAGTTCGAAAGCTCTCTCCAATTGCTCCTGAACCCAAGCTTTTGCGTCGTCATCCTTTTCGGCAATGTGGTATGCGCGGGCAAGCAAGACGACGAAGTTGGGGTCTTCTCCCCATAAAATCCACTCCGATCTGTCCTTGAGCCTCCTCATCTCATCTAAGTAACGATCAAGGTTTGCCGGCTTACTCCTGAGAAGCTCGACATACGCTGACCCAACACGCTCCATCATGTTGCCCCAGATCAGATTCAACAGATCGTCTTGAAAGCTCGTATTGAACTGGCTCCATTGGTCAATACTTTTCCGCCAGATGGCTAATGCTCTCTCCATCTTTCTGGGGTCAAAACTGTGGGAAGCCTCTGGGGCGTCATTCCGATTACTTTGAGTGCTGTTCTTGCACTGGTTGTCTTGGCTTTTGTCTTCGGCATTGTCTTCGAGCTTTCCTTCAAGGCTGTCTCTGATGTTTTCTCCGAGATCGTCTTTGAGCTCGTTTGCGTGGTTGTCTTTGAGGTCGCCTTCGAGGTCATCTTCGAGGTTCTCTGCGAGGTTGTCGGTATCCCCTTGAGTGTTTCCCTCGTGGGTTTCCTGGTCATTTTCCTCGTAGTAGTCGTGAGAGTTCTTGAAGACCATTTTCATCGCCGACCGAGTATCTTGATCCAAATTCCCTGTTTCTTTGTAGCCCTCGTCATGCTCTTGCTTCGCTTGGACTTGAGCATCTCCATCTTCGAGAACACTTCCACTGTCTAAGGGAAGCTCCTTCCCAGCGTGGTCACTTTGTGAAGATTCTCCTTCCGAAACCTTCAAAACATCACGCGTATCGGCCTTCTTTCCGTCCTTTGATGCTGAACTCTCCGGTTCATGATCATAGAAGAGCGCAAGAGCGTGGTAGTACCTGAGGTGTACGAGCTTGACTGTTTCAGACTTTGCTGCAGTTCTTGCGTCGTGGTAGGCTCTGTATAGGATGCCGCTGGACCCGTTGCGCAGGGACAGCCACAAGTTTTGATGAAAATTCTCGGACTTTGAATCGGCACAGTGTCGCAAAAGCCCGGCAAGAAGGGTGCAGTTGTTGGGATCGGGAACTGTTGCCAATCTACACAGAAACCCTTCCACCTCAGACCAGCGACTGTTGCTGCACATTCTGTCGAAAATGTCGCGAATGAGCGGATAATCGTCCAGGAATCTGTCGAAGAATATCTCTCGGGAGAAATTCAGTGCTTCATCAAATCTCTCCAGCTCTTCTGATGTCTCCCAGTAATTTTTCCACATGTTCTTCCAGGCTGCGGGTTCCATCCTCCGGAGGTCCGGGCTGTCAAGAAACCTTCTGATGAGCTTGTAGAAGTTTTCATGGGCATGCGACTGTGTACGGGACTGGTAGCGATCTTGGTGTTGCGTCATCTGTCGTTGCTTCCGTTGTGCAATCACCTGTGCCTGCGCCAGGTACCACCTCGCCTTCCAGTTTCTCCCGTTTTCACGAAGCGTCTTCGTACACCTGTCCCTGATCTCTTCCCAGTAATTCAGAGTAGCCATTGTTTCGACAATGCGAATGGATGATAGCTCGAGGTTTGGCTTCCCGATTTGCGCTATAGCCCACTTCTCCGCTTCGATGATGGTGTCAAGCGGTACGCGGTTTTCACTCCTATGGCTAGGGCGCAAGGAATCCTCTGCGGAGCCTAAAAAGAACCCCCCTGAAAGCTTTGTTTGCCAGTCAGTTGTGAGCCTTCGAATTTCTACGGGTGTGGCTTACCTCTTTCGGGAGTCGAAGAATCCATTCGAGAGCTTGCAATACGTCCCACTCGGTGTTCTCCAGCCATTCCGACGCCAAAACTCTGGAAGCTTGCAGTAGCAGATCTTTCCTTTCCAGAACGATCATGCCTTCGGGTTTTCCCAAGAGCGCACGAGCTCCCTCTCCGACGGCAGGATCCTGAAACCATCGGAGCACCTCATCGAGCGCTTTCCACCATCGATTGCTAAGGACAGTTGCCAGTCTACCGGGTGTCAGCCAGACGCGGACAAAACCCTCGTGCAAGAAGAACGCGTAAAGCCATCGGCCAATCGCCATTTTCATGGACGGTGATGCGCGAGAAAGGCTCGCGTCCTTGATTTGGCCGAGATGCCAAAGTAAGTTCTCGACGGCATAATCGTGCAGTGGTGCTCCATCTTCCCTGTTCTCAGGGCAAACTGATTTGAGCATGCCAAGGATGATGCGCATGTGGCCATCCACGGGTGTGTAATGGATGCCAAGCGGGCCTTTGGTATGATGATGTTTGAAGAATTCGTCGAATTTGAATCTTTCGTACAACTTTCCGCCACTGAATGACTTCAGCAGATCCTGTATGACTGCGACCTCTCTCGGGTCAGGCGCCTCGTCATTTCCGTAGGCCATGCCGTTCAAGAAGTTAGGCGACTCCGCCTCGTGATCGTGGCCTGGCGAATTCGATGCCAGAAAAAACTCCTTGACCGATGAAGCTTCAACATGATTGTCCTCAACACTTAGAAACACAGAATATGTGGTTTCTATGCGCTCGAGAAGTGATTTGGAAGCGTGACCGTGTTTGAGCCGAAGAACAACCTCAAGCTGCTCCAGTGTAGGCCAAGCCCCCCTATCCCCTCGCGGATCTTCGTCCCAGGCGTCGGCACCGGAATCCTTCTTCAAGACCAGCCATGGCAGAATTTCGGTAAGGTCCTGCGCGTTTTCCTCCGAAAGCTTCAGGTCCTTCAATTGCTGTTCAATGGGCGGTCTTTCGGGTAGCAATTGATCGCGTTTGAGCAGGGTTTCAAGGTTCTCGTCTGGACGCCTCGAGATCTCTTCAAAGATAAGCTGCAACTCCGAGTAACCATGGGAAGATTCTTGGACCAATCTATCCTCGAACTCAGGCCTCAGGTTCTGTATCTCCGGGCTGGAGGTCTTGTTGCTGAACACTTGATCCAACTTGGAACGAACGAATGTGACGTGGTCTTCTCTCAGGCACTTCTGGATATCCTCGTTCTCATCGTCGCACGTATCGAGCATGCAGAGGTGTTCTTCCAGATTTTGGTCCTTCTCTTCAAAATGCATCCCCAGCTCTTCAAAGAAGTTCGTTGATCCGGTGATGAGCAAGCGAATGTGGTTTTCGGCTTTGCGAAGCTCCGAGATGTTCCGAATCATCAGTCGGAGCATGCTCTTGCATCCTTGGTTGCCAGTGTTACCGTCTGCTAGATCAAGTCCATCGATCACGAGGAAGAACACCTTTCTGCGCTCCGTTGTGACGTTGCTCCTCTCTGTGCAAGCAGGGTCTTTTCTCGGTTCCTTGGACAGGAAATATTCCATGAACAGCCTGTTCCAAAGCTGTTTGGTGTCGAAAATCCCCGCTACCCGTTCACATTTCTGTGAAACAAACTCGCGATACGCAGTATCATCTTGGATGAGCTGCCACACAAGAGCTGTGAGAGCATCGTGGATGGATATTGAGCCTTTCTTCATGCCAGAGACTTGCGAGATCCCCTCGGGATTCTTGCAGTAGATCCAAGCCACGTTTGCTTGAAGCTCGGCCAATTTCTCGATAGCTCGTCGTGACAGATAGCTCGCGCCGGTGCGCTTATGTGTCTTTAGGGCCAAAGTAGCGTGGCATGTGCTTTGACTGACAGCTGCCCATTGCGAGAAGTGTTGATTCGTTTGAATCCAAGTTCCGAAAGTTGAATCTCGAACACTCTGTTGAAGACTGGTCTGCACTTGTTCCCATGAACCAGGACTTGGCTCCGTATAAGGTAGGTGAGACCTTATTCTGTCAATACTCGAGTCTCGTAGTGCCCTCTTCTGCTTTTCGGCGTTGTCGTTGGCGAGAATTTGGACGTGGTTGCTCATTTTCTTCGTGTCCTCCCGGGTATCCAATGCTATGAAGAGTGTTTCGCTTGCAATCAGGTCCCTGATTTCTTGCTGTAGCTTTCCGATATCTTCTTTCTTCTTACGCACTGCTTCATCTTGCGCAACGGCGGCCATTGCACCTTTCACAAATCTTTTCCACTTCGCCTTCAGACGTTTCGACTTTTTGGCCAGCCTTGCGCACTCAGCGCAAATCTCGATGAAGTAGGCCATAAGTGTCTTCAAACTGGTTTCCAAGGAAGCCCAGATTTTTGTCGTGGATGAAGGTGCTCGAGGGCGCTTCTCCGAAATCTCTTGGAATAGAACCAAGATGCCGTTGCCGATTCCATCCAGCAGATTACGAAGGTTTTCGACATCGAAAGAACTGTTGTAGTTCTGGACAAACTTGTACAGAAGGTTGGCGGCATTGCAGCACACCTTGGCAGGCGGGTAGATCTTCAGACGGTAAGCTTCATGAAATATATACCTAAGCAGGAGTCTTACATTGCTTGCGACATCGGAAGCGATCCCAAGAATTCCGAAGAAAGCATCCCCGAGATTTTTGCCAACCGCGGACTTGAGGTTTTCTTTGTCCTGCGCTTCTGTGGCGGCAACTCGAGCGTTAATTGCATTCAAAGAAGAATCTTTTTCAAGATCCTCGCCCGTTGCCTTCTTGAAGGCCTCCAGGGCTTTTTTCCAGATTTCCGCGAACTCGTCCGTCCCTTGAGGGTTCCCGCTGCTGATCTCTAACTGTTGTGGGGCGTTTGTCGATGGAGGAGGTTCTGCATTCTGTCGAAGCGACATGCTGAGCTGTCGAAGAAAGACCAACAAAGTGATGAAGTGTTTGGTGGTTAGCCTGAGCCGAGATTGGGTGTCATATGCGTAGTCGTTTGGGTTTGCCTGAACATTGTTATATGAATGATTGACAGGTCTCCCGTATTCTTCAGCCTCGCCTCGAAACTACTTTGATCTCAGCCATCACCGATATTTGCGCCGGCTGCGATGCTTTTTCCAATAGGGGCTTCGGATGCATTATGAGCGCGAATGCGTATTCGGTGGGTCTCAAGGGAAAAGCAGGCATAAGCGAGCTCATGTGTACATGTGAGGCAATCGATCGCCATTCGTGCAGATTTCCGTCTTCCATGTATCTTATGCATGCAGAATTTTCTCAATGTTAGTCGGGAACTGCATTGGAACATGGGTGAAATAATACTCTGATGAGATGACATGACATCTGTATCGAGATTGTAGCGGTCTTCAGCACCTTTACTCGACGGCAATGTCGGCTATGTGATGTTGGCCCCCAAAAATGTGGGGAGCTGAATCGCTTTTCTTCTTGCTTTTCTATCCACACAGATAAGTGTATTACGTGTACGTCTCGTCAAGATATGATATTGCGATCAGCGATTTCCATGTACGAGATTGTGAAGATGAACCTCAATTGCTGATCAGACGATACGATCTGTATCTCGGGACTACACGTTTCCGCGGACACGTATGGTCGACCCGCATGATCAGCACGAGCGACTTGACCTCGGGTAATGCCATACAGATCTGAGATGTGGATGGCATTCGATTGGGAAGTGATTCTCTATCTCAGCAACCTCGTTCGGGAGCACATCCCGCTTCCGTATCCTGCAGCCTTGGCGAAACCCCCGAAAGAGTAATGCTATTTGCCAAGCTGAGACTCAGCTGAACATTGTGCTGCCGCCGCTTGAACTTCAAAGCCTGCAAAAAAATCGAAATAGGAAGCCATTGACCCGGGCTCGGATACATCGGCATGTGGCGCTGACTGTCTGATGGCTCTCGCTTCTGTCCTTCTCTTCAAAGCAAGAAAAGGGAAACCTTGTGATACGTGACCTTGTATTGAGTGTCGTTTCTTAGTTCCAATTCTATTTTGTTCTCTGGTTGTTGACGGCGCCACTGGATAGTACAGAAATTGCTGGAGTCATAGAGCTTTGAGACAGGCAGAGACAGGAGAAGATAGATGTGTTACACCGGCTGCTACCACGAGTCGGTGCAGACAAAGAGTAGTGATGGCTGAAATTTTTAGAGTTGGTTGGAAATGGGAGTACCTCAACCAAGGGTGTGGCGATGAAATCCTCTTGAATTGAACACAGAACTGTAGCAGCATGAAGTTTGGCTTGTTCACAATAGAGCATGGATACCAGTGACTGGAGCGAAATGTCGAAAGAAAATCGGGTCTGCATTTATGTCGTCTACCCATGATATCGTTGAATATTTCTCCATGGCTCAGAGGCCGTCTTCCACTCTTCGTGCCCTTGTAAGATGCCGAAGTCTATCATGTAGCTTGCATCTCTAATCTACCGCATCACACAACGTCCGATCCTGCTTGCCTCTACGAAGACTCGACCTTCTTCAGGGCCTCGTCGAACTCCTTCCAGTCGTACATGATGTAGATAGCACCACACTCCTCCTTGAGCATCTTGGCGATCCTCTCCTGCTCCTCGCCCGCCTCGTAGGGGCCGACGTAGCCGATGAGCGGGATACCGGCGTTCTTGGCAGCAGTGGCACCGCTCCTGCTGTCCTCAATAGCAACACACTCCTTAGGGTCGACTCCGATGGTCTTGCAGGCGTGGAAGTAGATGGCCGGGTCAGGCTTCGACGTGGGCTTGGGAAGAGAAGAAGCAGCGCTGAAGACGTGGCCCTCGGGGAAGTAGTGGTCGATCTTGACCTTGCGGAGCGAGGCCTCGACACGGGACAGCGCAGATGAGGAGACGACGGCGAGGCCGTACTTCTTCTCGGCAGCCAGCTTCTCCAGGACCTCGGGGGCGCCGGGGCAGGGCTGGGCCTTGGCCTCCAGCTTCTCGATGACCTTGCCAAGCTCACGCTCGACGTAAGCGTCGAATTCTTCGGGAGCGAGCTCGAAGTTGTATTTCTTGGTGAGGGAGACCATCATGCCACGGAAGTTCTGGCCGACGAAGTCCTTCAGGAGGGAGGGGCCGGTGTAGCGGTCCGAGACGCCCTTCTTCTCGAGGATCTCATTGGCGAGTTCAGCGCAGGCCTCGAAGGCCAGCTCCTCGGACAGGACGAGGGTGTTGTCGCAGTCGAACAGAATCTCCTTGATCTGGAAGGCGTGAGAATGGTGTCACCAAAGGCGGTGAGAAGGCCATACCTTGGTCATTTTGGCGGACTCGATGATTTTGGCGCGGAGAGGAATGGTGAGTGATTTCCGAGGGTTGCAGTGGAAGTTGGAGGAGAAAGCGGTGGAGCGGGGCAGTCTGGAAAGTAAACAATTTGTATGGGCTGAGGCAGTGACGCAAGCGGGGAAGCCAGAGTGGCCTGAGCTGAGGCCGCAGATTCGCCGAGCGTGGGGCGCGGAAGGAACTTGGAAATTCGAGGAAGGAACGGGGCAGCGCAAGGTGAGAGAGAGCAAGAGCAGCGGGCGGCGGGCGGCGGGCGGCGGTCAGGGGCGACGAGGGGCACCACCTGAGAGCTGCGAGCTGCACGCTACGGCAGCTGCAACGCCCAACGCCCCCTCCAACTGCGGAACCCAGCAATCGCGGGGTCGCGCGTCGGGCCCTAGCAGCGATCTACCTACCGCTCATCAGCGCCCGCCTTCCTCCTCTTCCACGCTCTCTCACCCTCAACCTTCCACTCATCGGCCTCTGCTCCGTCTTGCTTCCTCAACATTCTCGTCTCCTCCCCGAGATTCCGCCAATCGATCCAGCGCGCGGTCGCGGCTCCGGCGGTGCTGCGGCCGGCCACCCACACCCACATCCCTTGGCGCGGCGCCTGCACGGCTCAAGGGAGCCAATACTCATCCCCCAGCAACCCATGCCTCCGCCCGAAACATCAGGCCGTGTCTCCAATGAGCGCTGACTCACGCTTCCGTGTGCTGCATGCTAGCCCCCTCCGCATTCCACCGGCCCTTTATGACGCAGCTCACACCCAATCACCGAGTCGCCGTTCTCGCTAGGATGAATGTCTACTGAGTACGGCATGAGGCATTCTCTGTGTCTGTGATACAAACCATGCAAGGTTGACGTTACAAGTCTCATCACACGTGTGCCTGCAGCTTCTCACCGTCTCTGCTTGTGGTTGACAGGGACATGCCCGTCCAGACCAAACAGCGGGTCATCTCGGATGGGACCTGCGGCGAGGCGTGTGTAACTGTCGCAAACTTTCTTCCTTCGACCACGCCTGTTGATTTTGCGCATCGCCTTGAGGCACCCAAAGTCCCATGTCATCTCGAAACAAAAGCTAAAACAAACAGAAAGCGAGCCGAAGACAGACGTTGGTGAACTTTACTAGTAACCAAACGCAGTGTTCCGGCATTTGTATCCATATCCGCTTTTTGTTTGTCACCAACGAATCTTGAAAGTAGATCTGGAGAACGCTTAGGCGCAGCATCCATGCTGGATAGTTGACCACTGAAGCGACGTCTCCAGTCGTTCATATTATATGGTATTACTTTTTCGTTGGTGTGACCCATCAAGCTACTGCACCGTGAACCTTGCCCGACCCCCTTACCCTCGAAAGCTGCTGTCGTGCACGTTTATATTTGAATATGATTCCCAACCTTATCTCCCTGAGATCCAAATGCAACCGCAACCCTTTTCCCCTGCTCTTTCACTGTCTACAAGTCAGGAATAGATTCTTGCTGATGTAATCTTTCCGGGAGGGTGGTGAGTGAACCCAGGCAAGGCTCTCAAACTCAAGACGAATGGTTTAGTCCAGCCTACAAGTGGACGATAGCACTTTGTGTGGAATTTTGGGAAGTACAACGTCACATGGCAGTCCATCATTTGTGACCATCTTGTCTTGGCTTTCTCAAACAGTGACGAGTCATGTTAGTCTCTCTGGCAACGAGGCAGGTCGACGTAAGCTGCAAAGTGTCGACAACACCACCAGGCGTGGACAGATAACTCCGTCACACCACACGCGAAGTCTCAGCCCACCTCGCCTCTTATACCACCTTTCCAAAAGTAGCCCCAGACAGGCGTGTAGCAAACCACCGGCACGCCGATCATGGAGTAGTAACCCCTGCAAACGGCAAGGATCTAGCGAAAGCGCTTGCCTAAAAGGGTAATTACATGCCGCTAACAAAGCCATCTTCGAATGCCATGGTCACGAGGCGGGACCTGAATATGAAGGGGTAAAAGAACAAGGGCTGCCATGACGAAGCAGAGCGGAGTGCCCAGTTCGCCCCCCCAACAACAAGAAGAAGAACAAGTGGAGGAAGCGTCTCTTACCAAGCGAGGCCAGACGAAGGCAGAGAGGCTGCCGAGGGGTCTGAGGAGCCTCATGCGGGGACCGGAGCCAAGGGTCCTACTTCAGCGCTGGCACGGATGCCTTGATGTGTTCCGACCGCCATCATGCCCCGGCGTCTTCAAGCAAGCGCCGTCGTGAGACCCTGGGTGACACTGAGGGAACTCAGCCGGTCGACCCCATTCCACAGCCATCCGGGCTTACCCGTGAGCTGCGCGCTTCAGCACCCTCCCGGAAGAACCTGAAAAGAGGGGGTGGGGGTGAAAGCCGCCGTGGACAGCGTACCGGAGGGGGAAACCCTGACAATTCTCGTGCGTTCCGTGGGTTGACTTACCACCTCCGAGTCGGTCTTCAAGGACCCCGTCGTTGTGGCCTGCCGCAAGATCAACTTCCAGTTGATCTTTCAGAACACGACCAAGGTCTGGCAGCAGGGGACCGATCACTCGCATTTGGAGTCATTTTGGGTCTCGGTTCGGTGATGGAAGTTTTCCCAAGGAGGCGTTTGGCAAGATGATTTCTCTTGCCAATTCGCAGAAAGAGCCCCCAGAATCGGATTGAGGGTGATTGATGAGCTTTCTTTGGGAGGTGTACGGCAGGTGCCTTGGAGTGCTTGGCTTGGCTCTGGTGTTGTGCGTGTCTTTCGTTCCACCTACTGCGGAATGAGAATGGTGCATTGGTGCATTGGGGTTGGCTGGGATAGGAAAGAAAGTGACCAGGGTGTTTGGTTTTCACCTGATAGGGCGTATCGAGCCGTTCAGCCACTCAACCTGAAGAGATTGATATGGACTCAGCTTCGCCGAATGTTTATATATACCCGGCCTCGCACTCTCTGCCTTCCACCATGTTAACTGCTTTTACAGATGGCGGCTCAGCCTCGCTAGAATTTCACGCAGGTCAATTGGGAAAGAACGACGCTCGTCATAGCAATTGGAAAGGAGCAACCCTCATGTCAGTCAAATTTAGTGCAGACAGCCGGCTTTTATGGCCCCTTCCACATCCTCCAATTCCTCCAGCACGTGCCATAGACACGCTTCAAACCAGCCTTTGGGAGCTCGCATATCAGCCAGCATCTCGGCCTGCTCGAGGCACGTGCCTATCATCAACAGCCGTGGCAGAACGAGGTGGCCGGCCACGCAGCCTGCGCTAGAGAGTGGATGTCTCCGTGAGTGGAGTGGAGACTGTGCCAGCTGCTCTTGAGCCATCACTTGACGAGGTTTCTGCCTCTCCTCTTTCCTGGTGACTCGAGGATGCTGGTGGAGACCCACGACGCGACTAGCCCCATGGCCGCGCTCGTTACCGCGAACGCTACCGCAGAGACGAAACGACTCCCCGCGTTGCGTTGAAAATATCTTGATCCGGTGGGACCGAGGACGTCTGTCCACGCTGTTCTTTCCCTTTCCCCCAACTTCCCGAGTCCTCTCCTCCTCCACCCTCGCGCCATCCTCCCTCACGTACTGCCGAGCCGCAGCCGCAGCCGCAGCCCCCAGCTCCACCGCCCGCACGCACTCCCGCAAGTCCTCAAGATCCCTCGTATCGTCCTCATCATACACCCCGACGCTTTCCCACTCTCCTCCCTCGACGCCACCCCCCCGACATCCCTCGCGAGGACAACCCCCCCTCGCGAACACGAAAGGCGGCCACTCGCACCGCTCGCCATCTTCCCACTCGACCTCCGCGAGGCCCTCCGCGGCCGCGACGAACGGCCACAAGCTCTCCAGCACCACCCCGCCCCGCCAGCCTTTGCGCTGCGCCACCTCCAGCGTCATTTCTCTGGCGAGTACGGTTCTCCTGGCACATCCACGGCCAATGCGGCCGGTTCGGGTAGGAGGAGGCGGCGGCGCGATGGCGATGCTGTGACCGCATTGGAACAGCTCGATCGGGTATGGCATCCGAACGGTTTCTATGCCCGTAAAGTTGAGGGAACACGAGGGAAGGCGAGATCGAGAGGGAAAGCTGGCGACCCGCAAAATTTTTGTTTGATCTGGAAGCGATCGGATCCGGTAGAGTCAGCGGTGCCTGAAGCTATATAGTACACCGGTTTCCAAGAAAGACGGGCGGTGCTGCAACCAACCTTCAACCCGGAAAACGTCATACGGATGAGTTCGGAGGACTGCATTGAACAAGGGATGGTTCAAAGGAAATGCAGGAACGAGACGGAAGGCTACATACGTATGGACACTGAAAGCATGTTCAAGATATGCCGGGAGCCGTCTCAATCGCGACAAGCGATCACCTTCGCAATGGTTAGACGGAAAGCTTAATAGCAGGGCCAAGCCAAGCCCACGATGGATTAATATTTGCTAGTGTCTGTAATGGGGGTTTTGTGTCGTTCTTTTAATGTATGAATGTGGAAGGTATTGTGCATGATGGGGGTAAAACGCAAGTCCACAATGCCGCACCATAATTGGGGGATGGTCTGAAGTGAAGGGGATATCCACACACGAATCCTCCTCCTTCTTCTCCTCCTCCGTCAAACAAGTAATCGACCGTGAACAATCGTCCCTTCTGCCACGATACCAAGAGTGGGGTTTTCTTTCTCTCCGCTTCCTCCCCCCTTCGTTCCGTCCGGTGTCTCTTCCGATCTTCTCGATTATCCGTCCCGCGCTGCCCTTAAGTACAAGCTATGCACTTCTGTTTTTCCGTCGTATGGGTCCGTAACGTAACCGTCGTAGCCAAGAATGCTATGCCATGCCAACTGTGTGAAAGCCATGAGAGATTGAGGACCCTGTAGGCGAAATCGCCCGAGAGCCCATGCCCACTCAAAGACAGAATTCAGCTCAGAGCCATTGCCAGAGCCTCGGTCTCGGCGTCGCCGAGCAAGAAGTGTCGTCAAGATAAGCTCAACCCAACCAGAAACGCCCGAAAATGCAAACGAAACCAATCCACAACCCTGGAGACATAGGAACCCCAGCTCTCATCAACCGGGGCCACGCTCACCAGTTTCTCAACGAAGGAAATGCTTTCAACAGCAAGCAGAAAAACAGCGACAGAAAGAGGAAACGAAACGGGAGCCCCGGATGTCAGACGCCCTTGCCCAGTGCCACAGCATCGGGATCCCTGCGGGGACCACCTCCGTCGCTGAGTTCGTCGGTTGTGGCCTCATTGCCATGATCCTGAGATATCAAGGTATCATCTGGAGGTTCAGCGTGCGCTGGTGGAGGTACGTACCCAGCATCGACATCAGCATCGACGTCAGGCGGAGCCATACCATCATCATAGTCATCCTCGAAGTACTCATCTTGTCCATCGATGGTTCCATCGGGGTTGACTTGCTGATCGTAGTCGTGCTGGGGCGCGTGCTGCTGCTGCGAATGCTGGGCTTGTTGTGCCTGCCGCGGGCCAGTGCCCTTGGCCGCCTTCTTTCCCTTTCGACCTTTCATCTTCGCCTTCTCCAACAGACGCCGTTTCTCCGCCATACGCTTCTGCTCCTTGCGATCCTTGATTTCGTACTGGCGAATCAAAGCCCGCGGAGGCTCACCGAAGATGTCCTCGTATTCGCAAAACTCGCAGATCCAGATGTCATCGCGTGCTGGCGGGTGGTGGTAGTTTGTGTACTCCTGTTGAAGACGACGGCGGCGAGCCGCCATGGCGTATATCTTTTCGGGTTTGCGACGCGGCTTCTTCGGCTGCTGTTGTGGCGTGGCTTGCTGGGCATTGGGAGCGGGCGCCGGCACCTGCTGGCCGGGCGCCGGTGGGTGCTGCGTTCCGTTCATCTGTGGACTTGTCTGTGTACCGTGCGTAGACCTAGCGGCTTGTGTCGGTAGAGGTATGCGTGATGCGGAAGGTGGACCTGCAGATGAGGGTGCAGGCGGAGGTGCGCGTGGGTCAGCAGCAGGGAAGGTGCCGTTTGCACTCGGCCAGGCAGGCTGGTTGAGCGATCCGCAGGTGAAGGTGAACTGCGTCTTCTGCGGCGTGGTCTTGGCTGCTTCCTGCTGTAGCAAGCTGACGTTTTCCTTGCCCTTGCTCTGCTGCTGCGAGGTGTGGCCGGCGGCGTTGGCGTTTGCAATGGCCGTAGAGATGATGCCGTGGTCGTAATTAGCCGCTGCTTCGCCGTTAGCCGATCTCATGCGCGCTTGGACGCAAACGCGGGTGAGTGCATACCCTTTCCGTTTGCCAGCGCACCGTTCGTTCTTGCTCTGCCAGCGCCGCCGTTAGCGTAAGCGTTGAGACTAGATGTTGAAGCTCCCAACGGCCGTCGTTCGTTCGAGGACCTCGCTGCTGATCTGCCATACCGTCCTCTGCCAGCTCCCGAAATGCCTGTGCCCGAGCCCGGCGCGGGCATGGCCGACGAGCCACTTCCGTAATATTGCCCCACGTTGTTCTCTCCGTCGTGCGCAGCGTCGCCGCCGTGCGTCGAGATGCCCATGCTCGCCATCTCGGCCGTCAGGTTGCCGTGGTGTCCCGCGCTGCCCGACACCGGTATCTTTCGCTTCTTCTTGTTGTTGGTGTTCTCGAACGACTCGTAGCCGTCGGCCGATGACGTGGATCCAGGTGGGAGGGGTTTCGACACGCCACTGCCCAAGCCGCCTGTCGCTGCTTCAAGTGTCAGAAGACCCTGGCTAGAGATTTTTCGCCGAGGCTGAAACCAACCAAGCCGCTCGTCGTCGTCTTCCTCGCTCTCGGGTTCCGAGTGGTCCGCGCCGCAGCTGCACTTGTGCTCCTTCTCCCCGCGCTGCTGGCGTGTCGAAATGCTCTGCACCTTGTCCGGATGTGTGTACGGAGAACCAAAGACCGGCGACGAGCTCACGGGCGGCGACGGGTACGTGATGGAGTCGGCCTGCTCGGGCGACAGGCGGGCGCGCAGGCGGCGCTTGGGGAGCGCTATGGACTCAATGTCAGCATCTGCGGGACAAAGTTTGCGGTGCGAGAAGCGTCATACGCCTGATAGGACGGTCTGGGTAGAGCGGAGAAACTGTGTCTGGGGAGGAGTGGCGGATGGAGGTGGATCGCCAATCGTAGCCTGCCCATGAGAGTATACACATTAGCGAATAAGTCGCAAGGCGTACGAGGTCGCTGATCAAGGCGACATCTGGGAGGGCCGGACGATGCATGGCTGGTTGTGCTCTGGCGAGCGAGCGCAGTGTTTGTGGGCGGTGGTAGTGGGGCACGGCGAGGATTGGGCACAGGGAAGCAGCTGGGTGCAAACGAACCGGATCCTCGATATGCATCGGTGGCGGCTGCCATGACGGAGGCTGTCTCCTTCCGCGTGGGGGGGAATTGCAGTCAAGCGGTGCGCGCGCAAGATGCAAGCTTCTTCCTCTGGCGAAGACTCACACTGTTAGCTGAAAGATTCTCGCTTTGCACTCGCCCCTTGGGCCGCCACACGCGAGCACCCGGTGGGTCCGCGCCGGGGAGCAGAAGCGCGGGCGCGTTGAGATGCACGCGGGCAGCGCAGGCGGGCACCGATGGGGAGCGGGCCGACGTGTGGGCGCGGGCGCCGTGGTGTGCGGTGTATCTCGAAATCTCTCGGCAAGCTGGCAATGATGCGTTGGCCCCAGCTACCTTTGCGCGGGCCTGGGCTGCTGCTGCGGCAGGGAAGGGGCTGAGGGCATCGGAGAGCACGGGCTGACTTACAACTCAACGTCTTCGATGAAGGTGGACGACTGTACAACGATTGTTCTGGCTTGCGGGTGCGTCGCGGACATGGGGAAGAGGTCAAGTCGTTGGAGATCCCATGCCACTTACGCTAACCCCCATCGGGGAACGGTCTTATAAATTGGCCGGATATCCATCTCGCAGGTTCCGACGTGCGTCATGCCGCGCTTCCCTGACCGGTCCTCGATGAATGCCCCTCTCACCGTGCTCCCGAACCCGTTCTGTTGGTCAGGGCTCTGCCGCGACCCCTACATGCGATCACACAGCACAGCATTGCCAAAGTCGGGACCGATCCCACGCCAGGGTCCAGAAGCCGAAACGCCGAGTCGTCAGCGATGAGTTAAATTCCATTGCTTTTGAGCCGATATACACCTCTTCGCGTCAAGCTGCAAAGCCATGGCCTCCACGAGGCGCCCTCTCGCTCCCAAACGCCAATGCTGTCAATCCCGCCAAATCCCGGTCTCCACCAACTGTCCGCAAACGCCGGCTAATAAGCACAAAAAGAAAGGTCGAAAGCTTGTAGAGCAGGTCGCAACATGGCGGAAATCGGATGAAGCAGCAAGGACGCCATGGCATCAAATCCCAACCCTGAGCGCAAACGCGGGCCCATATACTACCGTTCGAATATTCCCAGAACGCCCGATTCATCCTCCCATATTAGTCCAAATATCATTTGTCCCGGTGTTCGCCAAACCTCTGTTGCCATAACACCAGGTTTCGTGTCAGCACGTCCATCATCTCAAGGCTGTTCAGCGTGCCGTAGTTTTCTTCCTTTCCGTCTGTTGACTTGGCAATGGAGTTGTTGCCATCAGTCGGGGGGATCTTGTCCGGGTTGTCGCCATTGACCATCTGGAGCGTCTTCACAACAGCCATGGCCGAACTGGTCGTGGACGTCTTCTCGCTGGCCATCTCGACTTGGACACGCGAGATGTATTCCAGCATGTGTGAAGCCGTTCCGTTCATGTCCTTCCAGCTTATCTTATCGAGCTTCGACACGCCCATCTTCTTTCCGCTCTTGGTGTTCCTTCCAGCTACAGGGACGTCGCTGCCGCTGCCATTTGCTGCTGTATCCGTTCCATTCACTGGCGATCCCTCTTCGTCTTTGTCTTTATGATTGCGCACTCCATTCCGACCTGGCGATCCCGGTGCCTTATCGACTGAGTTGACATCGCGATCGCGAGTATACTGGTTGCGTCCCACGCGATTGCCGCTGCGCTTCTGGCCACTGGACTTGCCATTTCTCTTCGAATTGGTTGCGGGTGCGGTAGGGGTGTCGCGGGTCTGGTTTGTGGGCGTCTCGTTCTCTGGTTGTTCGGACTCGTTCGGCGTCTCGCGCGCAGGATGTTCTGGCTCCATGTCTACATGGAGCTCGTTAGCAATCGCGTCAATGAAGCAACCCAATCAATCTCGTACCTTCGCCACGTCTTCTGTCAGCGCGTCCTTTCCGCTTACCGGCGGCTTCTGCTCGCTCTCGCTCCTTTTCTTTCTGCTCTCGCGCAATTCTCTCCTGCTGACTCCTTGCTGCCGCACCACGTGGCTTTTGTTTCTGGCTTGCCGAGTTGCTCTTCGAACGGCCATCCTCATCCGAATCGAGACCCTCTGATGGAGCAGGAGAACTAGAGGAGCCTGATCCAGTTCGCTGCCGCTTGATCCCTTGTTTGACGCTGTACGCAGGAACCCGTTAGCAAAATCAGGCTGCGCTTTCGACGCCACATGCCGTGGCCGACAGGTCACGTATCCGGCAGCCATTGACTCCACTCACTCTTCACTCTCGTCACGGCCTCTTTTGCCTTTTCTGGTACCGCTTTCCGATGCGGTTGCTCCGCCTTCGCCCTTACTGTCTTCCAGAACCTGGCGAAGGACCTCGTCATCATCGTACGCCGCCCGACTGTTCATTGTCGAACGACGCTTCGTAAACGCTTCGACACTCGCCCGTGACGCCTTGTCCTTATCTCTTGAATTCCTCGACTCGGCCTCTTTGGAAACGGAGGACTTCCTTGCGGTGTGTTTCGACGGCACTTTGTTGCCAACAACTGGAATATAGTGGGAATACTTTTGTCTGGATGTCGCTCTCGTTAGCAGATGTAGACGCATGCAAACGGCGATTGGTAGTGTTGAGGGTTGGAATTGGCGCCGGTGGCGTCAGCTGAAGGCGAGCAGGAGGCAGTGTCGCGACACCTTCCTGGAGACAGGAACCGCTGATCGACTGAACGACTTCCAAAGAGGGGGTCAGATGCGCTGCCAGAGGCTGGCGCCCTACTCACCCTTTGGGACTGGACAAGAGGTTGTGCAAATCCTTGCGGCAATCCTCGCAGAAGTAGTTCTCCGGCACCGACTTCTCCTCCATGATGCCCACGCAGCCGCCGTGTTGCCATACTTTGCATTTATCGCACTGAATGAAGAGGCCGCCGACATCCTCGGCCTGGAGGTCGGAGCCGACCGCCAGATCCTCATCGTCTGACGGCGGGCCCGGGTACTCCTGGTAGCCGCAAATGCAGCGTGTCGTCTCCTCCTCGTCGTCGCCGACCTCTTCGTCGAGCTCCTCATCCATTTTGGCGGCCTCCTCCTCCTCGATGTCTTGGGCGCGTGTGCGGCGGCGGGTCTGGAGCTCCTCGCTTGGACGGGTGCGACCGGTGTCGTCTCCGTCATCGGACGAGAGCGAGCCGGGCGAGTCGGATTTGCGCGGCGAGGATGCTTTGTTGTTGGATCTGGTTGTGCGGTCGCGGGAGGAGAGGGAGGACGAGGAGTTGCTGTGCGCTGGCGGTGGAGCGCGCGACGAGCGGCGTAGCGTCATGGTGCAATGCTGCAGGAGAGGGGCGGAAAGAGTGAGAGCGATGGCTCAGAGCACTGTCTGAGGTTTGGAGAGAGTCGACCAGGCGGGTGCACGCGTAGGGGCGCCGAAATGAGCGGCAGCCAGTGTGCGGAGTCGAGTGGAAGCTGCCGGCGTGGGAAGGGCGGAGCTTCAAAGCTGGGAGACGATTGCGGGGGCAGAATGAAGCTGGAGAGCGGAAGTGGGCATTCTCTCAGCAGGCACGACGACGGCGAGCGTCTGGTGGGCTGTGCGAGGCGTAGAGGGCGAGATAGACGGGTCGAGTCTCCAGTGCGGGCAACTTCAGAGCACCGCGCGAGAAACGCATTCCAGGCCGAATGACGGCGCTAGCGTCCGGTTCGGCTTAGCGCTCGGCATAGGCCCCAGCGCACGTCAGGACCGTCGGCTGTGCGGGTCAGGCGCCGGGCAGCTGAGAGCTGCGAGGAAACGACTTCCTGAGCGTGCAAACATGGCGGCAATGCGCGGCAGGGTCGGGCACGACGGAGAGAGGGCTGCGGAGAGATTGCTGTGAGTTTCGGCGAGGCTCGCAGGTCGGAGCGGACGAGGGGTGAGGACGAGGGCGTGTTGGGGGCTCTCGGTCGGCAGGGCAGGGCGAGCGCGGACGCGCTGGTCGGCAGCAGGAAGCTGGCTGTTAAGCGAAGTCTTGGCCAATTCCGGGGCGGCCTGCTGCCTCGCTGCCTCGCTGCCTCGCTGCCTCTCTGAGATGGAGCGGTTTCTCCAACGCCCCCTCTTGGTGACGGCATCGCGCGGGGGTCGTGCACGTGGGCGATGACTTGCACGCGCCGTCCACTCGGCCCGCCTTGCATCCACCTGCTCGAGCTAGGTTCTCCCACCGCACAATCTTCTGCATCTTCACCCCGCTGAACCACACAACTTCAGCTCACCTTAGCATGCGCATCGTCAGCAAGATTTCATGCCAGCATTAAAATTTCCAGCATCGTGACACCACCGGGGAAGACCGGCTGTCTTTACTC
This sequence comes from Diplodia mutila, assembly GCA_022560015.1. Lineage (NCBI taxonomy): Eukaryota > Fungi > Ascomycota > Dothideomycetes > Botryosphaeriales > Botryosphaeriaceae > Diplodia > Diplodia mutila. The sequence goes on along the minus strand of JAFISB010000075.1, from coordinate 89,717 downwards.
TGCGACGAACTACCAGCCCTCCGTCCGTACTAGCCTCTGCCGTGTCCCTGTCTTTGATGATGATCTCCCTTCAGCATCAGATCACGCGGCGATATCGGTCTGCGGATTGCAGCAGTAGAGGCACTGGAATGAATGCAATTGAACGACTAAACTGCCAGCAGAAGTGGCTGGGCAAGGGCTCAACCCTCCTCCCAACCACGTTGCAACATTAAGCAACTCGACCTTACACTCTCAAACAGCAATTCTCCGGGGGGGTATCGTCCTTCCTCCTCTCTGACATTATCGTATTTTCTCCTGTCTTTTCTTTGTACTCCCTGACGCTCGCCGTATTTCCAATACTCGAAGCTGGTACATGTCGTTTACGCTTTCGCTGCGCTTGAAAGGTTGGCAAAAAACGATGCGGAAGAACTGACAGAACGAGAAAGAGTGTACGCATCAAGCTCCGTACTCCCACTGATCCAATGGCGAGCAACACCTCGCAACGCGACGGACGGCGACCTTTCGGGACTGGCAGCCATCTGCGCAAGTACCTTGCAACCGACTGCTGGCAGGACCGCATCTTGGTTCAAGCGTAGTTCGCGTACCTACTGCGCGCCCGCACCTTTGCGCCATACTTGTAGAAGATCCAGGGAGCCGGGATCAGCACTGCCGCAATGCTGCCGATCATCGTCAGTGTCCACTGTACCCCCAGAGTCTCGAACATCGGTCTTGACGCTACATTCATGCCTGCGGCGAAACCGTATCTGGCCACGGTGATGCCTCCCAATGCGCTTGCCGCGTACGGACCGTAACTGTCGATGATATACTGGAAGCTCGAGATCTGGATCGAAATGAGGGCGTAGCCGAAGACGAAGCATGCACCGATGCCGGACCAGGGAGAGATGGACGGATAGTTCGTCCACGCTAACCAAAAGATGCAGATCGCGAAGAAAGGCGATGCCACCATGCAGGGCCAGAGCCGCGACTCGGGTGGGAATGTGGCGTCGGGACCATCGATGACTTGACGCTTGGCCAGAGCGCGCATATCAAGCTTGTACCAGATGGGTGTTAGAAGCGTGCTGAAGATGGTGCCCGCACCGATGGAGAGGAAGACCAGGGTGGTCTCTCCGCTGGAGAAGCCGTACGTATCGGCAAATATGAACTCGAAAGCCGAAAGGAAGACAAAGAGCAGGACATTCAACACGACAGTATATATGCCCAGGATGATTATGACGGGCTCACGGCACCAAAAGATGATGGGCCGAGGTAGGGTCTCTTTGAGGCGAGACCACAGGCCGCCACCCGTCTCCAGGCCGCTTCTGTACCGGTGGTCCCCAGTTACGCGCCGCAGGTGCTCGGCTTTCCAGGTTTGGAGAAGTGGAGAGTATGTCTCTGGCAGCCAAATCAGAGCAGCAACCCAAACAGGAAGACTGATGATAAAGGTGATCCAGTCGGCCCAGTAAAAGCTCACTTTTCCGTACTGGACAATCCAGCCGCCTGGAATCGGTGCGAGAGCGGTGGCTGTGAAGCATGTCAGAACAAGTATCTCCACCCAATCGTCGCCGGCTTGAAGAGATCGGATACTTACGAAGCGTATTCATGAGCGCCAGTATAGGATACATGATACTTCTCTCCTTCGCGTCGAACACATCGTGCATGACGCTCCCGCTCACCGCACCCGTCACGCTCGAGAACAGCCCGACGACCAATCTCGAAATCACCTGCCCGGCCAGGTCTCTCGAGAGGGCCGTCCCCATGACGGCGAGGAGATAGACAAACCCGGCGATGAAGAAGCACCAACCCCTGCCGAAGGTCTCGGACAGGGGGCCCACGAACAGCGAGCCGACGGCGATACCAGTCGAGAAAGCGGCCGTGTTGAGAGACGCAGCAACGTGGCTGATACCCAAAGCCTCGGCCGCTGCGGCGGTGTACGACGAATCGGCGCTGCCGGACCAGGTCTGCGTGAATGAGAGCCACGTCACAATCCAGAAGGCGGCCATACGACTCTTGAGCGGCCAGTTGCGCGGGTTGGTGGGATCGTTCGCCCCGGTGCTGTGGACTGGGATAATGCGTTCTGGCTCCTCGGGCGGTGCAGGGGCGTCCCGGGGCGATTCGAAGAAGTGCTTAGGGTCAATCACTTCTCCCGTGTGGCGAGAGAAGTGGCTGATGATGGACTCGGCGTCGGCGGACCTCTGGGGCGGGATCACGGAGAGACGGATGACGGCGGGTTCGAAGTCGGAGCTCACGTCGCTCGTCGATTCGCTGGTCGGCAGCGACATCTTCTCGTTGGTGGAGGCGTATCCGCTGTCCTGCTGCCCCTTGACCAATTTGGATGAGGAGGAGCGGATGCTGTCTCCATCCTTCTCGGACTTCTCGCTGTTGAGCGAGTAGTAGCTGCTCGCGGAGTCCTTGTCGGAACGGATGGACGCGGCACAGCTGCCCGGATTGGACTTCCAGACCTGCGAAGACGAGTAGCTTTGCAGCTGCTGCTCGACGTCCGACTGCCACTGCCGTTCCATGTTTGGACCAAGGCTGGGCAGGGGCAGGGTTGGCGTCATATGCTTCTTGACAACGACTTCAGGCGCTTCCTTGGACCGGTTTTCCTCCTCGTGGTAGGTGTGCTCGACGTAGCGTCCTATCTCACGGTACTGGCGTATTGACTGCATGATGGGAGTTTGGCAGAATGAGGTATGGGTAAGTACTCTCTTGTTCCATCAACTGGCTTCCCAAGAAGCACACTGGATGTTTGAGACAGGATATATTGCAGGCAGAGGAGGCGGCGAGGTGGTAAACACCTGGGGAGCAAGAAGAGGAACTTCTTAAGTACTTGGGAGCAAAGCAAGAAAGAAAAAGAAGGCCTACTAGCCAGGCGTGTTTGAAGTCTTGGGGGGGAGATTGAACCGAGGAGGGGCGACATCATACCAAAGTGTGGCGCTAACAACGCGGCTATGTCACTTCGCCCAAATGTCCACGATGCCACTCCTCCCCCGTGGCCGCGCATTTCGTTTCCACCGCGTCTTGTGTGCCTTTTTTCCGCGCTTAGTGGTTTTTTCCTCCCCCCCATCCCTCCCCCTACGCAGGATAGATATGGGTTGTGCGATGGCACCGTACTCCACCCGGCCTCTCCGCGTTGGCGCAGTCCTTGTCGACAATCCGCTTTTATTCGCCTCTTCCTCAGCTGGACAGTGTATGCGGTGGACGGACGGCAGGAGCGGAAGAGCGAGGCGGGAGCAGATCGAGAGGGTAGCGAGAGAGAGCGCAGGGGGTCTTGTGGACGAGATGCCCTATGGCGATTGGTGCCCTTCATTTTTTCGGAGGCATGCAACATGAAATTTTAGGGACGATAAGGACGTACCGGCTAACGCGCAGGTAATCGGTATCAAGACGATCGGCACTCGATGGTGCGTAGGGGAAAGGCCCCAGCTGGAGGCGAGGGCCTAGAGCTTGGGTGCGTAGGGGAAGGGGGGTGAAAAAAGTGGAGTAAATCTCCGAGAATGGGAAGGGCGGAAGAGGAGGGTAAGAGTCTATGGTAGCTTCTAATGGTTGTATCGCGAGCGTAGGTGGTTTTACACAACATACGGTGCAGGTGTTGAAAGGTGATCTTCCTTGATTGACGCGCGCATCCCTGCTCAACCCCCATGCCGAAAGACACGAACCCGTCCACGGTTGACAACCCGGATCTGGCAGTATATCTGATACGCGATCTGCTCCCGCCAGACTCAGACTGTACGTGTGCTTTGGCTCGTGCATCTTGACGTCTTTCTTTCTTGAAAGATATACGCCTGGGGTGTGACGATTGCGCGGCCACCCCCTTACTTCCAGATCGAGCAGCCAGAATTGAAGCGAGCAGTAGCGGAGCGGCGGACCGAGGGCCGCGTTCTTGTGTTTCGGAACGGCGAAGAAATCGTGACAGAGGTCTGGCGGGCCAAAGGGTCATCTGCATGGACCCGGGTTCCTGGTGCGGCATGCGCCAACGAAGGAAAAAGGGAGGCAAAGACACCGCCCCATGGCGCGGATGGTGATGTGATCTAGTAGAACGCCATCTCAGCCCTTTGGCATGCCCCTCTCGTTGCCGCAGCCGCAACACAAGCGCCGGACGAGTGACCGGGCCCGTCCAGAAGCAAGATAAGCATTTCGGTTGGCAGATGGTGCGGATCTTGGGACGGGAGAATCAAGGCCATATGACGGCATCCAATAAACACAGACATGCCAATCATTTTGCCTCCGTCTGATCTTATGTACGCCTCGCCAGAAGTTTCTCTCTATTGCGTCGAGCAAACATGCGTCGGGGTTAAGCCTACGTGAAGTCCACCGTTCCTACGTCCCATATCCCGGTTGCTCGAGCGACGTTCATCCCCCAACCGTCATGCTTTTACCTTTCGACTATGACGTTCCACGCCCTCCCCTCCCGCACGACCGCAACATCATCCAGCAGGAAGTACGACAAACAGAAAAGAAGAAAAAGATTCTTGTGCAACACTTGTCTCAGTGGTAGATCAGTCAGCAGGTGCAACGGCCACGTGGGAGAGCGAGCCAATACGCGTTGCGCAACGGCCGTTGAACGAAAGCTCGTACATGTCAGGGGGGAGGACCTATCATTCAGCAAGGGTGAAGGGCCGTAAAAACCTTGATCGGCCCCGCCATGACCTTTGCGCGCCAAACTTACAAAGACGAAGCTCTACTGAAAAGATGGGCAAAGGGAAAATGCGGTTATCGGCATCTTGTGTGTCCCGGCTAAGTTGCATGTTGCCAAAAAGAGATATATTTCCCCAATCTCTCCGACGTGACTCGAATCAAGGTCGGGAGTTTGGAGCGAGTGAGGGAGCGGTCTGGAGCGGAGACTCGACTGACTGCTCTCTGCTGTGCGCGTGTCTGCAGGGTCCTCGGCGGCGAAGAGGCTGGGAAGAATGGCTTGCGAACGATTGTGAGCAGAAGTTGCCCGCCTGCCAGAATCGGCGCTAACGATGGGAGGGGGGTCCCACTGTGCAGGGATGGTTCAAGTGGAAGGACTTTTGCCTTCTTCACGGTATCGAGGCTCTACCTGGCATATCACGCATCATCTCTGACTGCCCTCGACGTCTCGCTGGACCGGCCAAATCAGCATGAGAAGAAGGAAATCATGCATAGAGGAATGTGATAGGCGCAGCGGAGGCTGGTAGTCATGGCTCGATGCACGGATGGGGAAGACTGATAAGCAACGTGACACTACATCGACTTCCCATGTCCAGCTGAAAAGTTTGGTGCAAGTACCGCGTATGCGCAGGAATGACTGTCGTCCGCTAGACTAGCTTTGAACGCTTGCGCTGGGCTGCAACTGTACTACCAGAAGCGATGGGTGGATCTCGAAGATCGCGAAGATCGAGGCAAGTAATGCGAGCAAAGAATTCTTCATTTTGTACAAAAAGTATCCACAGAGAAGGGTAAGGCAGCACTCCGCTCATCTCGTCCTCCAGGCGCGTAGACCACGTCGTTGTGCGCTTATATGCATTGAAAATAATAGATATTCCACTCCTTGCAGGTCGAGCCGCTCTCGCAGGTGGTGGAGCCGGAGTAGCTCGAACCGCCACACTGACCGTACTTGGCAACAGCGCTGCCGGAAGCAGAGCCAGAGCTGCCAGCGGAGGCAGCAGGAGTAGAGCTAGGGGTCTCGGCGGCAGTCTCGGCGGGAGTCGCAACAGGAGTCTCCGCAACCTCGACCGAAGTCGCCGACGTAGCGACTACTGCGCTGCTCGAAGTCTTAGTGGCAGTAGGGGTGGGGGTGGCGGCAGCCGGAGTGGTAGTCTCGACTGCGGGAGTAGACGTACTGCTGCTGTTGGTGCCAGCTGCCGCCTGGAGGGCGGACAGGATGGCATCATAGGCAGGCTTCTTCTCCAAGTTGTCATCCCACGGAAGGGCAGCACCGTAACCGGAGAAAGTCGAAGGCCTATCAAAAACCGGTAAGCCCAGAACGTTGATGTAAGTTCGTCCAATACTTACACCCATGAGTACTTGTCAGTGTAGTCCCAGATGGTGATACCCTTGCAAGCATCCTTCTGGTTCAAGCAAGCATTGACAATGGACTTGTAGTCGGTAGCCTGCTGCTCGAGGTTGGCATCGGTAGCCGGGGTCTCCATGCGAATGTCAAGCTCGGTAATGGCGACCTCGACGCCAAGCGACGCGAAGTCCTGGATGGTGGTTTCCAAGGCGCTCTGCCCAACAGTGTTGCCAACAGTGAAGTGAGCCTGAAGACCAACACCATCGATCTTGACACCGTAGGACTGGATCAGCTCGACAATCTTCTTGGCAGCCTTCTGCTTGTTGCCTGACCACTCAATGCTGTAGTCGTTGTAGTACAGCTTGGCGTCGGGATCGGCGGCAGCAGCAGCCGCGAAGGCGATGGGAATGTAGGCCTCGCCAATGGTGTTGTAGAAGACGAAGTCGCGGTGGTTTCCATCGTCGTCAAGAGCCTCGTTCACAACGTCCCAATGGTCACAGCGACCCTTGTAGTGGGTAACCTCGTTGGTGATATGGTTCTTCAGGATCTCAACAAGAGTAGCGTTGTCGAAGCCACCGGTCTTGACCCAGTTGGGCAGCTGGTTGTACCAGACAAGGTTGTGGCAACGCAGCTTCTGGCCATTGGCCTCGGCGAGATCGGCGATGACATCTCCCTTGGTGTAGGAGAAGCTGTCCTGGGAGGCCTCAATGGTATCCCACTTCATGGAGTTACCAGGAGTAATCTGGCCGAAGTCGGCGGTGTTGTTCAAGCCGGCAACATAGTCGGTGTCGGTAAGCTCCGGGTTGTCAGTGGCGGAGCCAAAGTACTCGAGACCGGCGGCTTGCGCAGCCGTGTTCAGACCAGCTGCAGCACGGCGCCTAGGTAAGTTCAGTCAGCATCGAGCAAGGTTGACATGGATTGAGGGGCTCACGAGAAAGGAATGGCCTGAGCGGCCTGGACGGCAAGCAGGGAAGTGAAGGCGGTAGCAACGAATGACATTTTGGAAACAGACGTCAAGTCTTTACAGAGAGAAGAGCAGTGTTTGAAACATGCGGAAACACAGGAACTCATATATACTCCTGACCGCGGTAGGGAGAGGGTGTGACGCGCCGCAGTTCCGTGTTAAGAGCGTGATGGCGCCAACAAGCAAGCGAGGCCCGACGGGACTGCGGCGCTGGCGGAGAAACAGCAACAAAGCAGCCAATGAGCTCTGGCGCTGTGTATATTGAAACGGCGTTAACTGGACAAAAGAGTAAAACGCACGGAAAGCAGGGGCGAACTGCCGCCAAGCGAGCGGCTTTACGAAGCGAAACGACCAGAGTGACGTTTGATCGCCCGGAGGCGAGCTTTAGGTCGTTCCTTTCGCAAATGAAGGCGGAGAACTCGAAAGATCCTCCGCCCACCGCTCAGCCCTGGGAGAAGGGCGGAGCGGAGTGCTAGGCCTCCATCAGCCTCGTAGCTCCCGCCCGGCGTGGTCTGTACGAGGGTTGTGGCAAAGCGCAGTTCATCGTGGCCGTTGATTCTCTGCCGAGTAGGTATGGTGTGGCTTGGCGTGACTACCGACTTCAACCCACAATAACCACGAACGAGCTTGCTCCCTACGATCAGGAGAGCTCTGGAACTGCGTACTAGGCGCCAAGGCTGGTGACTGTGGGTAGAACAGAGACGTTTGCCTGATGAAACAGAGTGCTAGGGAATATGGATCCCATTCGGATGCTTGCTCCTGTCGTTCCGGGTCATGTTCCTTACCATTGAAGCATAATGCGGGAAAAGATGTCCTCTGCAGGATCCGGAGTGACATGCGGTGCAACAGCTGGGTGAGAATGCCTTTTCATACTCCCAAGGCCCTGGCAAGGGAGCAAGGCCAAGACACAGATGGGTTCTACACCCTCAAGGCTGACACATGGGTCAATAGATCAAACGGACACGCAGCGCAGACAACGGCGCCACACGGCCGATGGTGTTTCACAGAGAGAGCGAAACGGGCAGACAGGGCTCGATGGTTCGCTTGGCTGAGGGCGAGGCCGCAACGGGGAGCAGTTGGCGAGCGTTTCAAACGCCAAGAAGCGTTGCAAAGTGTTCAGGAGCACGGCATCGAAACAGTGCGGCGGGGAGCAGTGGGCTTGTGTCGCGTGAACCCGGTGGTGGTGCGCTGTCGCAGGACGTTGGAGGCCACAAGCGGGAGCATGAAGGATGAGCGGGATTTTGGGCCCCGCATGCATGGTGGAGCAGGTCTGGAACATGAGCTTGTCGGAAAGCTAGGCCTGGCGGCCATGCAGGTCGGTCGCCGGTGAGCCGTGGGACAATGCACACAACGGTGACATCGGCCGCGGGAGCAGGAGCAGCGTCAGCGTCCTCTCCAACGTCACCGTCCACAGCTCTCTGGTTCAATCATCCCGCACGGGCCGAGCGAGCCGAGATAGCTGGAGGTTTGGCGTTGATGACTGGCGGGCGTCCTTAGGCAGCGGCGCACGGGCCCCGGGCTGCTGCTATTCCGAGCACGGTGGTGGAATCACAGGACGCTCGCAATGCCGGCGAGCCGTCTGAAGAGCCTGTAGGTGGTCCGTCCGCCGTCAAACCCTCGCGAGTTGACGTACCCGCGGCGAGGCCGGCATGGCGACGGCTGCTGACCGGAAGAGCTGCAGGCTGTCGGTAGCGCGCAGGGCTGGAGGACGCCAGGCAGCCGTCGATTGGCGCTCCGTGTCGCAATCTTTTCGCTCATGTGCGCTGGCGGGGACGATTGCAGACAGCGCGCGGCCCGAGTGGTGGTGGAGAGCGAGTCACCGCAGGGGCGTCGGTGAAGGCGGGCGGGCCCCCGTCAGAGTCAGCCCTAATCTAACAGAAGGCAGCAAGGCCAAGAGCTGACCATTGGCCAACCACACCTGCGCCCGGGCCACGCCGATTCCACTACTCCCCTAATCCTGGCAATCTTAACCCCAGACACCGTCCCCTCGGTGCCGGGCGCCCGACTGCCCTGCGGCGGCCAAGCATTCCGCTCTCCCACACGCCTACCCATATAAACACGCCTGGCCGCCTGCTCTGTTGCTCGTCTTCTATCGGCATCTCTCAAACACCATCAGCACTGCGACCTGAGAAACCAAACAAAAAACAACCACCAACAACGCTCAATGGACACCACTTCCTCCACCACCACCAACCCTCAGTCCGCCATGGCCCACCGCACATTCACCCAGTCCTCGGCCTCGACAAGAGCGTCCGTCGAGCCCATCTCGCCCAGCGCAAACTCGCAAACCTTCTGCTTCAACAACAACAACAACAAGCCCATTCCCCGCTCCGTGCCCTCGGCTGAGCAGAACTTCTTCGGCGCCATCAAGGAGAAGATCAGGGAGCGTTCCAGAAGCCGGTCGCGCACCCCTCGCTCGCGCTCGCGCTCGCCTATGCCTCCCACCCGCCTCGACTCTTCCGGCTCGCCCTCGGCCTCGCCTGTGAGAAGCCACGAGGTGCGCCGTGTCAACTCGTCGTCAACCACCAGCTCCACTCTGTCGCCCGCACCCTCCAAGCGCCAGAGCACCGACAGCAGCTACTCGTACTACTACGGCCGCCATACCAACCAATGGCTGTTTGGTGGCTTCAGCGTGCGGGAGACGGTCAAGGACGCGTATCACCACATCCGCGGCGAGTCCCACTGAATTTAGTGGCGACCATTGGCTGGACCCTACGCTTTAAACTTCTCTTCAAACCAAAAATTTGCGGTGCCGGTATGCTGCTTCTTCAGAGATTGACTCTCTGCCTCGTTCATTGGAAAACATCAACCAGCTTGGCTCTGGGAACGAGATCGACGACCCATGATCAACGATACCACCGAGAACGGGAAGCAAGAGGGGGAATCGACAGATTTGCAGGGGATGAGCACGGATTGTATGGAATCTTAATGCGGAGAAGATGTTTCTGGATTTGTATAGTTTTGATTAGATCTTATACCCCTTTGGAGAGATTCTTGTATCAATAGTTCTTCATCTTTTGGCTCCATGTTCTGGAAGCCCAATTCTCAACACTTCATTTGATTGCACTCCACCGCGACTACGAACACGTGGAACTAAAATTGGAACCTTTGATTGATTTCGATAAAGCTTGGATGTGTCTCTATCGCTTCATTTGCCACGCGCATGATGATGCCCCGTTCCACTCTGGCGGCAGATAACAGGGCAGCGCAATGGGCAGGGTCTCGGGTGATCTCATTGGCTTGGCAGCAACAAGGTTTACGAGTAGCGTGCTTGGCAGCCCCTTCTCCCTGAATAACTTGCTGTAGGGCTGAACATCACCGCCCGCACCACTCCCCGGCCTCCCCGAACACTCGAGCACCTCTGCTGGCTCCACCATCGTCCGTCCCAACTCCTGATGTCCTCATTCTTCCCATCACGCTGCGACGGCTCCTGTGCTCCGCTGGGCCGCCGCCGCCGCTAGCAACCTTGCCCCTGTCATCAAGGATTATCTGGATCCGGTGCGCCTTGCATAACTCGCACATGTCGCTGCTTATGTGTCTAGCAGGGTTGAAGGGCTGAATGCCATTTTCCATGCTCAGGCAATGTGTGATGACACAACCGTGGCCACGTCAACCCGGTTTCACGGCTCTTCCGAACCTTCATGTCCTCGCAACACGCGTCTCCCGCGTCCCTCAACAAAACCACCTGCATGTCTATTTTTTGCCACAACATATACGCAAACAGAGCACGACGCTCAACTGCATCCCGTCGGATCAACCGGCGGAGAGAGAGATCACTCCCCCGCCAAGCGCTATGATTGACTGCAAAGCTTGTTTTTCCGAACCAAGGGCGAGAATCACCTTTGATTGCGAAAGCACCCTTGTTCGCTCGTGACTAACTCAATCCAGCATGTGCTCTTTGCTCTCTTCTGAAGATCACATAGCTGTGGGGACGGTGTTGTCGATCCGTCCTACGTAATTCAGCTGAAAGCATGCAGGATCAGTTGGGAGATCCAAGGACGCGGCACCACCTCGATGATTCGTCCGGTGTCATCATACAGGACGGCTCTTTCCGGCTGGGTCGATCCGCCTCTGCCGAGCAGTCTTACTACGCACATGGATCCTCGCGGAACACGGCATTGTTTGACCATTGTCTAGACTCGGAATCTTCCCGCCGTCTTGGTGCAACCTTCGACATCCAATATGTCGGTATCCAGCCTAAACGTTAGCTCGGTGAACGAACGGCTGGGTAGGTCTCGTGTAAAGTAAGTCAGATGTCGTAAACCAATCCCGGGAGAGAAGACTTCTTCATAGGACAAGAGCGATCGACACGAAACATGCATCGAGAGTACCACGCATACGCTGCATCGTTTGGCGGGAACCAAAGGCTCTGGAACTACGTCACGCAACCCGAATAACTACCTTTTCCCGAGCTATTTTTAGACAATATAAATTGTGGTGAACTAAACTTTCAACCAGCGTTTGCCGGAGCATCTGCTTTCCCGTTTCCGTCGATCCTCGAAGCAGAGAACTAATTCTAAGGCGAAGAGCATGACGACCTGATGAAGAGCCGTTGGACCTTTGAACGCCTTCGCACTTCGTGTAACTGGATGGTCTTAGCTCCAAATGTCGACTTTCTCAGCAAAGAACCGGGAAATGACGAATGGGAAACTGGTAAGTAGTTCGATTGGAAGAGAAATGAATGACCTTCCCATCCAAGTGCGCCATCCAGATCCCAGGACGACCAGGCTCTTGGGGCGCTTGAGTTCAGAAGCTCAAGAGAGTATAAGCATCGACGAAACAGGGATGCAGGTACGCGATGCTACCGTTACAACGTGGACAATCACGCTAGACACGCCTAAAAATTCTGCGGGCAGTCAAGTTGAAGGTAGCTCATGGTTCCATTTTTTAGGAGGAGCTAATCCAGGCACCGTATTTGAATGAACCAACATTTCTTGGTGTTGCTGGGGGAACTCAATTGTATACGGCAAGAGGGTTTCATTCTGCATTTCTTGTTTCCTCCGTTACGTGAGCCCAGAGAAGGTGTTCGGAAGGGGAAATATACGGCGAAGGAATGAGACTGGTGTGATATTACTGCGACAGGAAGCCCGGCCACGGAGGGCTATGGCTAGAATGTTGACATTCCCCATGGAAAGCGCGATCGGCCAGCAACTCCGGAGTGTCAGCCTAGAGGGCCGGACCGCACCCTGCAACACCGAACACCGGGCGAGGCGGGGCGCGATCCTTATCGAAAAGTGGAAAGGCGCGCACGAAAGCGATGGACCCTGAGCCCCGCAGCGGAGTACTGCGAATCATGTTATCCCGCCCACTCTTCCACCAACATCTAATACTCTCACGCGAATCTACTCCGCTGCCAATTCCGCATCGCTCAGAGCTCAATCGTACTTAAGAGCTGCCGTGAAACGCGGGGGGAAATCACGCCGATAACGCGAACGACAACCTATTGTTACCTACTCAGCCGCCATGACATCATCCGAGCACAAGCCCGCGGGGCTGCCCGTCCCCAACTCGACCTCTTCCTTCTGGCACAGCGAGCCCAATCAATTCCTCCTCGACCATCGCACCACCTCCGAGCTCCCGGCTGAAGCCGACTTTGTCATTGTCGGCAGCGGCATCACCGGCACCTCGGCGGCGCGCTTCCTGGCCGAGGATGAACGCGCCAAGGGCAAGAGCATCGTGCTCCTCGAGGCGCGAGAGGCCTGCTGGGGAGCTACAGGCCGCAATGGAGGTAACTCATCACCACTCGATTCCCTCCCGACCAGCTGCTAACCGGCCACACACACACACCAGGCCACTGCCAAGTCCTCCCCGTCGCCCGCGCCCTCGACGTGACGCAGTTCGAAGTCCTCAACTACAACGCCGTCAAAGCCTACATCGAGGAGAACGACGTGCAGTGCGAGTGGCGCTCGCTCGACGGCTGCCGCAGCTACTACTCGGCCGACATGTTCTCCGTCGCGCGGGCCGAGGTGGCGGCGCTGCAGGAGAAGGACCCGGCGCTGGGCAAGCTGGTGCGCGTGGTGACGGGCGGGGACGAGCTGGCCGCGCACCGCGTGGGCAAGGCCGTCGGCTGCACGCTGACCAGCGCCGCCGCCTCGCTGTGGCCCTACAAGCTCGTCACCTTCGTGCTCGAGAAGCTGGTCCGGGCCGGCCGCCTCAACCTGCAGACCAACACGCCGGTGGAGTCCCTCTCCACCACTGATTCCACATCGTCGTCGTCGTCGTCCCACCCGCACACCCTCCACACCCCCCGCGGCGCCATCCGCGCCCGCACCGTCATCCTCGCCACCAACGGGTACACGTCGCACCTGCTGCCCGGCTTCGCCGACCTGATCGTGCCGGTGCGCGGCGAGATGTCGTCGCTACTGCCGCCCGCCCACGCGCCGCGCCTCGCCGACTCGTACGGGCTGTGCGGGCAGCCGGGCCAGCCCGCCCACGGCGACGACTACCTCAACCAGCGGCCGTACGAGGGCGTGCCCAACCCGGCCGGCCACTACATGTACGGCGGCGGCGACGGCGCGGCGCGGCACGAGCGCGTGGGCGTATGGGACGACAGCGTCGTGGACGAGGGCATGGCGGCGTGGTTGAGGCGGAGGCTGCTGGAGTACATGGAGCTGGGCGGCGAGACGGAGGGGCTGCGGGAGCTGGAGGCGACGCACCAGTGGACGGGCATCATGGGGTATTCGCGGGACAACGTGCCGTGGGTGGGCAAGGTGCCGGAGGCTGGGGTGTGGTTGGCGGGCGGGTATACAGGTGAGACTGCCTCCTTTTCCCTTTTCTTGTTTTTCCCTCCTTATGTCGGTTTGCTAATCGTGTCGGTAGGTCACGGCATGCCGAATGGCACGCTCTGCGGCAAGGCCGTCGTGGAGCTGGCGCTGGCGGACGCGGCCGGCGTGCCGGCGTCCGAGGCGCAGCAGAAGGTCGTCCGGAAGGTCGGCTTGCCCAAGAGCTACCTCATCACCGACGACCGCTTCGCTGCGGTGCGCAAGCTGCCGACGGTCGCCGAGGCGGACGCCATGGGCGTGATCGGGAACCATGCCCGGCAGGAGGCGCAGCCCCGGCAGCGCACGTCGGGTGTCTTTGAGTATTTGAAGAGCTTTGTGGTGTCGTCCAAGTAGTGAGTTCGTTTTTGAAAGACGGGAAGATGTAGATGGGCTGATGGGGATAGATGAGAGTGAGGGAGAAGGTCTTGTATAGACGACACGATCTGTTGATACAGTTATTGTGGATAGGGGCTTCTACTGTTCTGTCTGCAATTGCACCCTCGTTATGCGAGCACTTAACGAACGAATTTACTTCGCAATGTTCTTGTTGTCTACAGCGCTGCAAGGTTGCTATTGCGTAGGTGATGTCCAAGCAAGGATTATGCTGAATGGGTGCTTCCAAGGTACTCGTAAAAGCAAGTTCGTCCTGTGAACGAATTGAAGTTCGTATCTTCCGAACAACGAGGGAAAAATTACTTAAACAGGCAATCTGACGTCTCAGTCCCCTCCTCGTTACACATCGGTTCCTGGAGCGCCACTAGTAGGTCGTAAAGCTTAACTGGCTGCAGCATGTTCGTTAGGGATGCCAGGTCTACAAACCGTTACTGAACTCCTCGCCCTTGACGCATGTCAACAGAAAATTGACTATGACCGTACATAGGGCCGAGAGGCAGAGAACCTCTGCACTTTTGCAAGGATCTACAAGCATTTGCTCAAGCCTTAGTCTGCTACTAACTTTATTCTTGGCATTGCATCGTGCCTCATAATCTCACACTTCAAGCCAGGACCAGTCTAGACGCTCTGCCTGCACGGACCACGGTGGGAGACTGCATCATGCCCAACGTCGAAAAAGCTTGTTTTTCTTTATTTGATCGATAGGCGAATCTCCAGGCAACACTTCCACGAAATAGGAGTATTCTGGACGCCACATAATCGAAGCGTTCACCCTTCCATCAATGGCTTCAGGCAACAACCCAATTACAGAGTAGCGCGCTCTTAGCCGCGTGGCGGCGGATCCTTCCGAGGCTTGCATTTAACATGCCGGCGTCCCAGTGCTTTCCAGGGCTCAGTTGTAGCTACACTTAACCGACGAGGCCAACACCCAGGAAGATACACACCCCTAAACGTTGACTATGTGGATGTGGACCAGATCCCGGTCTCGACGGCCAGACATAGCAATGTGCGAACCACGCGACACACTCCCACTTCCCGCTGAGATCACACGGCGAATTCTATTCTTCGTATCAGAGCCGACCATCACCTTCGATGGCCGTAAACGGACGTACAAGTATGGGGGCCCGCGAAACCTTCACCACCCACCCGACGACATTAAGAACGCCCGGCTCGTGTGCAAGACATTCGCCGACCTGGGCGCCGAATTCCTCTTCCGGAACCTGATAGTGTCCGCAGACCACAAGCAGCTCGCGCACGTCAAGGAGATAGCGGGACACGAGCGTCTCTGCAAGGCGGTGCGCTCGCTCTACTACGACTGCAGGACCTACAACGACATCTGGACGAAAGAGAGCGGCAGCGACATCGACGACGGCAGCGACTTCGAAGAAGACGAGGATCTGGCGGTCTACAGAGGCCCCCCTTTCTCGCCCGACCAGCGGATCCTCTACAACGAGCAGGAAGACATCTTCAACAAGTCCCTCGACACCGACTGCCTGCGCGCCGCCCTCGCCACCCTCACCGCCGTGACCCGCGTCCGCTGCAAACCGCGCGAGCGCTCCCACCGCGACCCGGGCGACGTCTCCTCCGCCGGCCGCCGCGGCTACGACTACGGCTGCGGCGGCCCCCGCGACGACCGCGACGCCCGCCCGCTCTACCACCTCGCCGCCGCCATGACGAGCGTGCCCGGCGGCCACAACATCCGCACCCTCGACCTGACCTTCCACATCACCCTCCTCGCCGACGCCCTGCTCGCCCCCGCGCGCTTCGCCTCGCTCCTCGCCGCCCTCGCGCCCGTCACGAGCCTCACCCTCGGCCTGCGCACCGACGACGCCGACCTCCGCACGCCGCGGAACCTCGAAAAGTACGCCGCCGCCTACGGGCCCCACGCCACCGCGCCCTCGCTCTTCAAAGCCATCCTCGCCCGCCCCTACTCCTCCTCGTCCACCACCACCTCCACCACCTCCGCCGGCCCCCTCGCCGCCCTCGCCGACGCCACGTCCCCGACCCTCCACCGCCTCAAGCTCTCCCTCAGCCCGGACGGCCGCCGCCGCCGCGACGCCTCGCCCGGCTGGCGCTACTCGCTGCCGCTCTCCGCCTTCGTCGGGTCCGCCGCCGCCACCCCCGCCCGCTGGGCCCGCCTCCGCTACCTCTCCCTCGGCTGCCTCGACGCCACCGAGGCGGCCCTCACCTCCTTCCTGCTCGCCCGCCGCGCGTCGCTCGCCTACGTCGAGTTCGACCGCGTCGCCCTCGCGCGCGGCCAGTGGTGCGTCGTCGGCGCGGCGGCGCTGAACGCGTGCCCGACGTGGCGCTGGAGCAAGATGAACCGGCTGACGCAGGTCGAGGCGGTGCGGAAGGCGGTGGACCTGCCGGCGGAGGTGGCGGGGGCGGTGAGGGAGGCGCGGCGGCTGCGGGGCGAGGATGGGGACGGGGATGGGGACGGAGGCGGGGGGCGGGTGGGGTGGGACGAGTGCTATTTCGCGGCGGAGGAGGACTGCTGTTCGACGATGGGCAGCGGGGAGGCGCCGGAGGATTTGAGGGGGCCGGGGTATGGGTGGCCGGTGTGATTGGGGAATGTATGTGGTCGGGAGGGGAGGGGTGGGAGAAGAGGTGGTTGCTCGTCCTTGCTCGGGAAAGGTGCGTTTTTTTTTGTGGTGTGGGGTGCGGGTGGGAGTCCTTGTTCTGTTCTCTTTTTTTTTTTTTTCTGTTTTCCTTTGCGTTTGCTCTGGTCCAAACAGCGGAGGGATGTCGTGACGGATATGACAAAACGGCGTTAAACGAGGGGTTGACACAGGAGGGAAGCAATAAGAGCATATAAACGTCTGTCCTCGGAACTTTCAGCTCTTACAATCGTACATATACATTACCATATAAATATAACCACGGCCGATCTCAGGGTATCTAAACAACAACCTTCGTCTCCTCCACATTCACCACTGCCGCTTTCACCTTCACTCACTCACTCTCTTTCACCCCCCTCACGTCCGCCTATACACATCCTTCGGCCCATCCCCCTCCATCTCCGCCACCATCCTCCCCTCCACCTCGCTCACATGGCCCCTCCCGTGCTGCCCGCCATCCGCCTCCAGCACCCCCGTCCCCGGATCCAACTCCGCCGGGCTCTTCTCCGACTCCGGCGCCCCCGGGCCGTACCTTTCCGTCACCATCCCTCCATTCTGGCCGTCATGCCCATACGCCCCCATCGGATACTCCCCGCTCCCACCACTCCCACCGCCCTGATGCCCGGCCCCGGTCGCGAGCGGACTCGTGTCGTGCTGCGGCACCGCCGCCCCCCTCTGCTTCCTCTTGTGCCGCAGCACGAGCCAGGCGACGAGCACGATGGCGGCGAGGCCCGCGACGCCGCCGACGACGCCGCCGACGATGCCGCCCACGACGGCGGTGTTCTTGGTGGAATCGGACGCGCCGCCGGAAGAAGAAGACGCGCTGGCGGTGGGGTTGGAGGAGGCGGTGGCGTCGGCGCGCGCGACGGTCGTGGCGAAGATGCTGGCGACGGACGTGTCGTTGAAGCCGCCGTCGGGCTGGGTGAGCTTGGCGTTGCCGGAGCCGCTGTGGTGCTGGTTAGCGTCGAGGTTCTCCTGTGAAAGATGTATATATATACATATATATAGAGGGGAAAGGAAATGACGTACTCTCCACCGATGACGGCGTACACGTCCTCGGGCACGCTGTACTCGGCGCTCGCGTTGAAGCTCTTCTGCCAGGTCATGGTGGCCAGGTTCAGGACGCGCAGCGGCGGCAGCTCCGAATCGCACACGTGCGCCTGGTCGGTGCCGTTGCGGTTGATGAGGCCGCCGAGCACGATCATCTGGGCGTCGTTGTGCACGGCGCAGTGATGCTGGTGGCGGCCCTGCTTGTTGCCCTGCAGCGCCTCCGTGTTGGAGCCCGTGTAGTGGTCGCCCGCCATCTTGATCCAGCGGAAGCTGGGCACGCTGAGCACCCATGTCTCCGAGTAGGCCTCGCCCTCGTACAGGTTCCAGCCGCCGTACATGGCGACGTTGAACGACGAGTAGTCCGGCGCCGCCGACACGACGGCGCACGTCTCGGACCGCCTGCCCGGGATGTCGCCCTGCGCGTAGACGATGTTCCAGCTCGCGCTGGCGATGTCGTACACGTATATCCGCCGGTTGTCGATGAGCTGGTACGAGAAGGCCGGGGCGCCCGTCGTCGAGTTCACCTCGGTGCCGTTGTACCCTCCCCACAGCAGGATCACGCCCTGCTCGCCCATGGGCACGTACACCATGTTGCCGCCCACGCGGGCCGGCACCGACACGCCCGAGCTGCTCGTCGCCGTCTCGTTGCGCCAGGTCAGCGCGTCCGGGTTCGAGGCGTCGAAGCGCAGCATGCCCGTGGGCTGGCCGGGCTTGTTGATCCCCGAGGAGCCGCCGCCGCTGAAGAACGACAGGCCGGTGCTGGGGATGCTGGCGACGCCGGGGAAGAGGCGGTTGAGCTTGTTGTAGTCGCCGCCGGCTACCGTGTGGCTCGACCACTGGTTGCTGGTCCGGTTGTACGCGGCGAGGACGTTGTTCTCGGTGGTGGAGCCCTCGCTCAGGCCGGCGAAGACGTAGAAGGTGTCGAGCGTGGAGAAGAGAGCGCCGCCCTGGTTGTGGGTCTGCTCCTCGAGAGTCGAGGTGGTGTCGAAGGGCACGGATATCTTGTTGAGAGAGCTTGACGTTATTATGGTATCGGCCTGGATGTCCGTGTTCCCGCTGAGGTCGAAATAGTAAAGGCTGTCGCCTGGGCTGGTCAGTGACTAGAACACGAGAGCAATTGGATCCCGCGTACTCGAGGATGTTTCGCCATTGGCATCGCCGTCGAAGTGGTAATCGCCGCCCATGAAGTATAACCTATCATCGACCTTGGCAACTGCGAGACAGTTTGGTTAGCACGGGCTACTGCCAGCCATACAGCAAGGCGGCGCTCACTCTTCTGATTGTTCATGTAGCAGAGGTCCCCGTCACCACGCCGCTGCAGCTTGCTGCCATCTTCTACCGGATGTGCGCATGCGTGCCGCACGACCAACGACAGCCACAGCGGCGTCCTCCACGAACCGCGCATTGCAACCGCAAGCTCCCGCAAGCGCTCAAGAAACCAGAACAGAAAAGGAGGATACGATCGCGCAACGATGCTGCGGGATAGTAGTGCCACAAAGGAGAGAGTGGGCAACTAGGCGGTACTACCACAACTAGGCGACCAGAGAGATGGAGATGACAGAGGTGTAAGACTTGAAAGGCACCCGCGCAGTCGGATTACCCCCAAGGACGCCAGGGAAGTCGCCGGCGCGACTCTTAACCGCCCAACAGGCTGGCTGCGAGGCCCCATCATCATTGGCCGGGCCCAAAGCGTCGCAGAGATGAAAATAACCGGGGGCTTAGTGGGCGTGCGAGCCCTTGACTGGCCCGTTTTCCGGCCCCCATCCGTGGCGGTGTCGTGGGCTCCAAGGATCGTCGAGTGAGACGGAGAGGCGGCCGGACGATCTGCATCTGGCGAATTGGTCCGGAGAGGTCTAGCTCTTCGCGCCTTGCTGTGAAGGAATCCTTCTGCCGAGTCGAGAGGGGAAAGGACGCGCTGAGACGGACCGATGACGCCAGTGAAAGCGTTGGCGTGACGTCTGAGATGGAAGCTGGGTTGCGGGTGCGCTGTCAACTATTGCCTGTGTACAAAGCTGTCAACAGGCAGGCAGGAGCTTTTTTTCTTTTTCTGTTTGCCCCTGCAGCAGCTCGGGAAGCCGAGGGAGCCGCCTGCGTCACCGGCTCAACCGCAACCGCAACCGCAACCAAACATAACATGCTGACTCAGCGCGGCCGGAGCCTCTCCCGCCCGAACGTACCACAGAATGGTAGCGTGCCTCCCCGCAGTCTAACGAGAGCAGCTTGCTTTCCATCGGCAAATTCACCGTCTGCCACTACCTATCACCGCCGATATTAGCACACCCGTACCGATCCTCTAGCGAGCCCGCAGCCGACGGAACCTTCCCCCTCTTAACAGCCATCCCCCCGGCAAGAAGCTCCATGTAGTGTTCACTCGCTCATGTCGTCATCATCATCACTCCGCCACCCACCCCGTCCTTCAAGGCCTTCTGAGACGATACACAACGGAGAGAGAAAAACAATGTACATCCATTTGAGTCCTTTGCCGGCATTTGCGTATCCCGAAAAAACCATAATACCTGCCTTGTCTTCCTGACCGGCTGTCTTTTGAGGAAGAGAAAAATATCCATGTCTGCTTCTTTTTTGTGAAATTCCGTTCCCGCTTTTTTTTCTCCCCGTCTCGAAACCCACCTTTACATCCCAAAGAAATGGTCTACCCGGTAACTAGAAACTGCAGGATGACGAGGGGTTGCTGGTGCTAGGAAGGGTATGTTCTAGTAAATGCTTGGAGTGCTCGCTTTCGCTGCCTATGCTCTCCTTTTCGAGCCCGCATTTTCTCCTCTTCAAGACTGCTTTGATCTCATCATGATGACGATGAAAGACGATAAATCCAAATGATAAGGAAGACGACACAAAAAAACAACCTATATACGCCATCAAGTCGCCCTTTCCTCGCAGCGGCAACAGTGCGTACTCTCGCAGTCATACCGGTTTCATAAACTTCAAGGGTGTCCATCCAGAAAACGAGCGACAGGCAAGGCATACCAGGTGGGACAGGATCAACCCATTTCCTTTCCTCGGCCTTGATCAGCCGAAATCCGGTTCCGGCGGTTGGACGACGTTCGCCCGTCTTTAATCCTTCACCGGCTTCTCGCAACCGATTCTTCCAAGCAACTCCTTCCGGTCGCTGGTACCGGAAATGCTGATGCCGCTGGCACGGCTGCTGCTGCGCTTGTACAGCCTCTCGCTCCTTCTCCTCGTGGGAGTGCCGAAGTGCAGGCCCTCGACGCCAACCTCTTCCTCAAGAGGCTTCCGGTCAATCAAAAGGGCCGCCGCGCCGTTCGCAGGCTTCCCGTGCTTGCCAAACTCGCCCTTCTCGCTATCTCCGACCGTCTCGTCCTCGTCGCCCTCGTCGTCGCTGCGCGTGTCGTCGGCACCCTGGCCCGTCACCACCCGGTACGCGACCTTGATGATCATCCAGAACCACACGAGCGTGATGACCTGGAGGCCGCCGAGCAACCCGAGGAAAGACCAGCGGATGCGGTCGTTGAAGCAAACCGACCCCTCCGGATTCAGGAAAGGCTGCCACATTTCGTGCCAGATCTTGTCACCGCCTTCGACTGGGATCGTTGGAGAGTCGGGAAGACGGTTGCCGGAGACGGAATCGTAACACCCGTAAGGCACCGCGACCGGAAGGCTCCCGTAAATCGACCAGCAGACTGCAATGTATAGGACGTGCCGCGCGATGACCCAGCTGGCGATGAAAACGCCGAAGCCGATGTCGCAGGCGGTCTGGAATCCGAGATACTTGAGGAGCTTGGCACCCTGTAGCGTGGAGAAAAAGTCAGCGACTGCGTGACCTTATTTTTTGGGACCCCGTTGCCATCGCGACCGCGATCACGGTTCGGCCACAACCGGAGGAGTTTCCACTTACCGCAAGGAAGATGTCGACCACATCCATGAGACACAGAATGACGTTTCCTACCCTGGTGTGATAGTAGCTGTAGCTCATGGACACGAGCGCGGTTGTGATGATGTGGTGCGTGAACATCTGCCAGTGGTCCTTGCGCCTCTCCTCCATGTTTATCACGAGAATCTGCTGCAGCCAGAAGGCGAACTGCAGGAGGTAGTAGCCCTTCATCAGGCCGCTAATCTGGCGGATTGGCCAGTGGGTCCACATTTCGTAGAGGTTGAGCCAGTACGGGGAGTTGTAGTTGATGTACTGCGGTCGCACAGCATTGGTTAGCCCGAATCCAGCAGAGCGTGGCTGCCACCACGCGAGGCGGTGACCGCACGACGACGGCGCGGCAACGAAGAAAAATGTCTCACCATGCCCAGCGTCCAGAAAATGGAGCAGTAGACCAGCAGCCAGCCCTGCTCGGCAAATCGAACCATCGCCTTCTTCTTCTGGATGCCGCCCAGACGTGCCAGCGGCTTCAGCACGTAGTCCATCGTGGCAGCCCGGAGCGCCGTGAAGACAATGATGCCGAAGAAGACGAAAGGGAAATCATCCCAGCCGTGCGTGTACTTGCCGCTGGCGGCATCGTAGTAGGACAGCTCGAAGAACTTGCGGGTAGTGGGACGGGCCCGCGGGAAGCAGGCGTGGGTGAGCGCGAGAAGGATCAACAAATTGACGGAGAGGCCTGCAAAGGGATGCGGTCAGCTGAAGTCCCTTGGCCCGGAAACCAACATGTTGAGGCCGTACCAATCTGATGCGCTTCGAGCCAGGAACAAAAGGCCCCAACCAAGCTATCATCGCGGGCCTTCTTCCTGCGCACCTTGACCAGATGAGTGCTGCCGTCGGCGGCGACGCCCGAGAGTAATTGAGCTTTCTGTGCAAGGGTCGGCACGCCGTCCGAATTCTTGTCCAGCAGGACACGGGTCTCTGTCGCAGGCGAGGCAGCGGCATGCTCCATGTCGGGCGAAGCTATGTCACGACCGCAGGGAGCGGTCTCGAGGAGGGCGAGGGGCGGTGGAGGGGTACGTTGTGTTGAGGGGAGCTCGAAATAAGCAGACCCGCACTGGCATGCGCAGAGCTGCGGTTTTGTAGGTTGAGTGGGGAGCTCGCTGTTTCAAGTCGAGGCGGTGTACCTGGCCTGAACTGGGATTTAATGCGTGTCGTCAGCTCCCTGGGAGCAGAGGCTCGGGGTCAATGGGCGGGCAACGGGTGAGAAGGGTGCGCGCGAGGGCAGACTAAAGGTGCAGAAGCTGTTGAGGACTCGGGCGGCGTTGCGGGGAAGCTTTGGCACTCGAGTGCGCTCGTCGGCGTGGACTGAGATGCGCTCAAAATTGGGCGCCGTGGGAAATCTGCAAGGCCGCGGAGCCAGCAGCTCCAAGGGTCTCTGTCTCAGCCAATCTGCGCCCTTACAACTCCCCTCGTGCACCGCGCCACGCCCGAAATGCAGTAGGCGCGGCGTGCGCGCGTCGATCCGCACAGTTTTCCGCGTTTTGGTCACTGCGGTCTGCGCCAACTGTGCTCTACACGAGGCAGATCTCCGCGCGCCGTCTCGCCCAGCGCGAGTCCGTGTGACCTGGCCGGGCCTCACCCGTCGCCAGTCCAAGCTCCCGCCCTTCAAACGTCACAGATCGCACACTGCATTCGAAACAGGCCTGTCATCGTTTTAGACGTTGCAGCATCGAATGTCGAAAAAGGAATGTGTATGTATCTACAGTCTAGGTGCTTACGCCCCGGCGCACACTATGTATTCTCCCGCCCGTCCGCGCGCTACTGACCGCCACCTCCTTTCCCGCCGTTCTCCCAAAGGGTATCAAAAAATCAGGGAAACTTGCAAAACGAACGCCAATCGCGCGGTGCCAAGACTTCTCGCGCGTGAAACCACCCACTAATCCGAATGTCGATCAACAGATCCCGCTCCAAACTTTTGTCCTGTACAAGCCAACCTCTTCCTACCATCTCTTGCTTGCTTGTCGAACAATAGAAATGCAAAATGTACAGAAAACGATCGTAACTCATGAGCCCACGTGGGGTGATATACAAAGAAATTAGGCCGCGTAGGCCGGTGGTGCTTCCAGCTCTTCCTCGCGGCGGTCCCAGAAGCCTGTCATCGGGTCGGTGCTGCTGCTCCCCTGACTGGCTTCGCGCTCCTTTTCGTCGCGCACCTTACGCGCGATCTCATTAGCCATCTTCATCATCCACGCCTGCTCCAGGATGCCACCCGACGTCGCCGCCTCACTGTACGGAAGCGCCGAGCCTTGGAGTCGAACGTTGGATGGTGCAGATGGATTGTAAGAGTGCGCAAAAGGCGCCTTGACGTCTCTGGGAAATGACCGGAGCGGAAGTGAAGATGTAGCCGAGTGCTGGGTTTGCGGGCGAGAGGATGATGGAGCGTTGGCAGTAGATGCGCATTCCTGTTCGTTCTCCTGAAGCTTCGACAACGCCGCGGCGGATGGGACAGTCGCTGGCGCTGGCGATTTCTCGATGCTGTTTTTCCGGGTGCGTCGGCCGGACTCGCGCGGGGGCGTCGTCGGGGGCGTCATGAGATCCTCCTCTCTCTCCTCAGGGATGACGGACGAGCCCTCCACGCTCGGCTCTGGCGTTGTGGTATCGGTTGCGACACTGTCCGTGTCTGCACCATCCTGGTTGCGGCGCAGATTGACGACTCTCCTCTTCCTCTTCCTCTGTGCGTGCGCACGAGACCTGCCGCCTCCCAACCCCAGACCAGAGTATGTAGAGTTTGAGCTCGCGAGGGTTGGTCGCGAAAGTGTACTTCCGTTGTCGGTGCCATCGGAAACACTGGCCGTGCTCGGCGACGCGACGCCGGAAGAGGAATGGACGCGCGAAAGGGTCGACGAGGTGAGCGGATGGAATGTGTGTGCACCTGATGTCTCGGCCCGATCCGCGCTGCTTGCCCAGGCGCGGAAAACTGTGTCGCGGATCGAGGGAGTGAAAAGAGACAGCGTCCGATGTGAGTCGTTGAGTGTGGCAAGCCGAAGCAGGTTCTTCTGCGAGAAGGATGCGTGGATCTCAGAGGACGAGTCCAAGGAAAAGGACGAGATTTGGCTGTCGTCGAGCGGGTTGCCGTACAGGTCAACGGGGTCCTGGGGAGGGCTTGCAAAAGGATCCACAGGAGCTGGGGTTTCGGTTCCGCTTCGCTTTGCGTTGTTGATCATCTCGTCCATTTCCCTGTACTCTGGAGACCACAAACGCAACGACAGGCGGTGCAGGATTGCAGGCAGGTCCTCCATAAACAGTACGCGTAATTGTTTTTCAATCTCCTTCTGTAGGTAATCCCGCACGAAAGGTATGGTATCGAATGTGGAAGACACTTTGAGCGACTCAAGGGGGTCGTTTCTGAACACCAGAGTGAGGCCTTTGTGGCGGGAGAAGACGAGGATGACGAAGCCCGAGAGGCGGATGTCGGAAAGGGTGATTTGTAGAGGGATAGTCAGGCCGGAGTCGGCAGCGAGGGGTTGTGGTGATGCGAAGTTCGGTTTTGTCGACAGGAGGGTGTTCAAAGGATTCGCTTGCACGCGCGTCTTCAGTGTAAGAAAAGCGTCGCCCGAGTAGGTCATCTTGAAGATGCCGCGGAAGCGATCCTCGGCCAGATCGCCAATCTCGAGAATCTCCAGTTCGGGCGGAACGGCTCCAAGGTTCAGCTCGGTGACAATGATGTCGTCGACGATGATGGGCGGCTTGGGCGACTTGTTCAGCGCGGCTGTCAGCATCTCGCGGGCGCGCGAGGTGTCCGCAATAAGCGGCGACCAGTTGAAGTTGAAAGCCATGGTTGGTCGCAGAGAGGCGGCAGCGCGAAGTTTTCAAGGGTCTCGCGCGTCGGAGGCCGGTGCGCGGATGACGAAAGGTTTGGTGGACGAAGTCGCGTGCCGGGTTTGTCGGAGCTATGTCATCAGCTGGACATGGGAGGCGGACTGATGCAAGACAAGACTCGGGGCCTGGATGGGTAATATAGCTAGGGCTGAGCTTCTTGGGGACGGTGGGCCGGATGACGGGGGAAGATGGGGGAGGGAGAAGTTGTGGTGTGACGACAAGACGGTGCGCGCGGAGAGAAGGCAAAGGATTTCTCATTCTCGTCGGCCGGGAAGTCACGGACCACCGCTGCTTCCCCGAGTGCTCCCGCCCGCAGCAGCGCCCTGCGTCATAGCGCTAATCATTTAAGGGTTCCGCCAACACGGCCGTTTAATTGCAGTAACCGCCTTATCCATGATAACCACACTGCCCATATAGGGTCGCGCATGAATAAACCTCCAGCTAGTTGCCGCTTTAGGATGGGTGAGTCAACCGTTTGCTGATTTGTTCACTCCTGCTTCGTCCTCTCCAAGACGCCAACCCCACACCCTCGCCCCTTCTGGAGCTTCCAACGCCAACGAAGCGCCTGCGCCAACTTCCACTTGAGACGGCCCCGCTGACTCGAAACGAAACTCAGGAAGCTGATCATCGTCAAAGCTCGCTGGTGACAGCGGTAATGCATGTTCTCCCGCATCCCGAGTGGGCGCTGCGCCGCCTCTTCTCCGCACTTGACGGCAACCGCTAGCGCTGATGCCGTGGTCCGCCGCCCGCGAGGATACCCCATCTTACCGACGAGGACGATTTCAGGCGGGCGGGCTGGGCATGGGGACGGTGCAACTCCTCCTCCCTCGAGACAAGGAACGCAACGGCCAATTGGCCTGGGCCTTCAACAACGACAGGTTTGGCAGCTCTCACATGACGCGCTGTCAGGATACCGTTGCAGACGGAGATTGTCTGGCATGGCCTCAGCGCGCCGGTCACAGCGTCAAGCCCGCCTGCGGAAGAGCTTTAGCACCCGGTGGCCCGCGCTTGTGGCCCAGTGCCAGCGAAGCACGGTTGAAAATCGGTCTGAGACGAGTCTGGCCGGACATCAGCCCCAAAGGCAGGAATGTACCGGACGATGTTCATCAGGAACGCGTGCAGCGCCTACACATTCCATTGCAGGACTTCTCAATTACCTTCAACACTAACCCTAAGCATGATAGAGAACGTGCAAATCCCTTTCCCCTCTGGGATGTTCAACGCCAGCGAAGCACAGATGAACGATCTGAGACGAGACCCACCAGTAGAAAAATCAAGGAATGAAGAAGTTTGTAGTCGCCAATCAGACGGCTATGCTTGACATGGAACCAATGGAGCCGAAGTTGCCGGGAAAAGTCGCAGAAGCAGCAAAGGAAGGAACGACTGCCAACGGACCGCGCACTTCCAATGAGTCATCGGTGAGTCCCCGTGGAGAAAGAACACTGTCGAAAAGCATGGCAGACAACCGAGGCGATGAAAACTGTTGTAAACATGCCAACTTATTCGAACGCAGATTTTGCTCCCGTATCTCCCTGAGAGTCTTCTAAGAGAGGTTTATGGGAACCGAGACTGTGGCGCTGAGCTTCATCCATGTCATCTCCGTCGGGATGTTGCGGGTGGATGAAGGCGTTCTGTGCCCGAGTTCTGGTATCGTCCGTCCTGATGTTGACGGTTGGCGATTCCGCAAAGTATGTAGGTTCCATCTTCCTTCCGGTCCCCGGAGTTTCTTTCAAGGCATTGAGCGATTCGTTGTTGGTGTACAAAGTGTCGATTCGTGCACGTCCCAGGCTTTGGAACCGCGAAGTTGCAACAAGTGCTCTTCCGACCTTGCAAACGCTTAACTTACGCTACCTGAACTCCCTAAGCTCAATCCCCCGCAAGTCCATTCCTGCATCTGTGCATGCCTTGGGAAGGCTCCGCGTCAAAGCATCGATCTACTCGTCCGACACTTTCTTACAACTCTCACCAAACGCAAAACGCAGTGCAAGGAAAGAAGCGCTTGGATCGCTGCTCTTTCTCACTCTCACTGTTGTCGAGTAGGCTGAAGCGGATGCGTCGCTCATGTTGTTGCAGCCGGTCATAGACGTGTAAGGGCTTGCGTGTCGTGGAGGGTGCATATTGATTCTCTCGTAGAATCTCCATGTTGAGAACGGTATGTTTTCGTCCGAAGATCGCGTAGCCCCTGGACCTCATGTGACCATGTCATGGCCACAGGCAGCAAGCACCTTATGGGTTTCATTCCCTTCTATAACACTCTTGTGAGCGTGCGCAGCGAAGCAAGTGTCCAGAATAGCGAGTGAATCTGCCTCCACTCTTTCGAGGAGACTCCCTTTCGCTTGATGCCACTGTGCTAGAGCAGCTTCAGTATCCATATAATCTCACCACCTGATTTTGAACACGGCTACATAACCGTAACCGTCCAAGAATCCGAACTGCTTCGCTATTCCTTCATCCCACCAGAGTTGCCGTTCCGGAGATTACTCCGTTGTTCTTCTCTCCTGGCGAAGGTTGAGGGGCGAAAATACGGGAATGCCATGTCACGGAAGATGCCAGCTGGAAACATGGAAGTGGTTCTAGAATTCGCGCGCCAAAGCGGGAGACTCAGCAACAAGGATAAGACAGATGATTCAGACAGGGCAAATGAACTCAGCTCAACTCTGCCCTACGCAGGATAGAAGCTTCTCAGCTAATTGTAGCATAAATGAGCAGTGATGGAACTACATAATTCAGGAGTGTTAGCATCATGACTGCTTGCCCTTGCCGATCGCCGTTGTTTATTTCATTCGAGGGCCACTATCTAAGGCTTTTGAGAATCACCCAATCACTACATCACCAACAGCTACGCACGAATAGCATTCGCAACAGCGACTTCAGCAATGTTTTGGACACCAGCAATGCGTTTACTTCTCACACTACGTACTCGGAACCAAATCTTTCCGGTCTCCGAGGTCGGTACCTGTTCAGAACTTGTTTATTGCTCTCGGACTTTTGATCCCGGCCCGCATAACGACCTGCGAGTTGGGCGGTCCACTCCAGCCGGATCGAAGTATCCACGTGTCTCTTCTCGCCTCCACTGCCAGCTGCCCATTCAATATTGACTTATCACTCTCTACATCGCTATCGGATCTGGATATGGTGTTGAAAGCAGGGTAACCACATGTACGTGATATCTTGATACGTTGGCTTAATAACCCATCCTCCGAAACCGTCAGGCAGCTAAAGGGCAGAATTGCTCGAGACGGGTGTGTCCTCGCGGAAGCCATACGCAGAGAAAGGGGCGATATCCTGGTAGCTGCGCGTATAGATCTCATCGAGTTGATCAATTAGGCCCCCACGGAATTTGAGGAAGAGGCTGCCACGGTACTCTATCGGAGTCCCTTTGGCCTTTTCGACGGGAAGATCCTTCACCATCTTCGACCCTTTTCCGACAAAGAAGACAACAGCTCCCTCGGGCACCTCCCAAATCTCCAAGGGTGTCATGGTGAAGTCCGGGATGCAGTCGATCCAAATTTTGATGTGTGTCACGATGGTGCGTCGTCCTTTACGACGGAGGCCGAATGCGTGGTCAAAGTATTCGGCATCGTCCGTGAACAGGGATCCAATCTCTTCCGAGGTGCCGGAAGGGAAGAGATCCGTGAACCTTCTGGCGATTTCAAGTCGTGATTCTTGAAAATATTAGCTGATAGCTTCGTGCTCATAGCGGACAATCAGGTTTGAATACCTCCCATGATTGATTGCGGTATAACAATAAGTTGTTTTGGTTTTAAGTGCTGATGATGCGATGCTTTGGATGTTATATTCGATCAAAGTCTACCAGCGATAGTGTTTTATATCTTGATCTTTCTCGTTTTACATTTCGTGCTCTACCTATTTGTTTAGTAAACATTTTCTCGGCCTTTGTGTGCAACGTTGTCGAATGAAGCCAAAATTAAGTTTATGGGGGAGGATCCGCACACGGGAAGTCTCGGCCGAGTGATATAGACGAGTAGGAAGATCCACATCCCAGCGGATGTTCTTGACACCACAGTTAGGGTTTACTTTCGGGGTCGCCGAGATCGTCGGGTCATTAGCAATCAAGCAATGAAGCCGAGGCAATAGGTCTATTTCATACACAACGCTAGAGCAGGTTGCGTCATATATGATTAGTTTCCGTATGACGTGCTCCTGGATTGGCTACGAATAGTCGGGGGACAGCGGGTAGGGATGTTGGATCGACCACTAGTAAAGTATTCGGTCGTGAATAGCAGCAGCCTCTGGCAAAGCACTGTGGATTAATGTCAAGGAAACAACGTACGCATACAGTCTACGTCAATGAACTCTTATTCGGAGTCCATCCCAGTACTTCTTTGCCCTCAATGAGGCCTACACAGCGGTGTGGTGCAGTGGGTAATGCCAACCATGGCAATTAATCGACATGCGCATGGTGCCACTATGTCGTATCCGCGCGCTGCGAACTGACTACTATTTTCTCCTATTATGCGGAGACATAAGCATACATCTCGGCCGAGTTGCGATTGGCTGAGGAACCGATGGGATCCCTCGGCTACTAGAAATACCGAACGTACCAGTACATATATACATGGGCAGGCGATTTCATATGTAGCAGTCAGTTTTCTTGTTCAAAATGGCTCTTCTACTCGTCTTTACGAACATGAAGTCAAAGTTTGACTTGTTCATCAACAGCCTTCCTCTGGTCTTCAATGCACCCACGCTATATGGTGTTGGGTTCGTCGTGCTTACGCTCTTTGTTTACTGGATAAGCGATGAGAGACCCTACCCTGGATTCCCAGTCGTGGGGAAAGAGTCGGGGAAATGGCTGAACACCAAAGCCAAAGAATGGTTTATGCGAAATGCGAATGAGTTACTTCGGCAAGGTGTCTCCAAGGTGTGAGATGGACCAAATGCGTCTGTAGAAGGCTAACATAAATTGACCGCCTGGTTAAAAATAAAACCAGCACAAAGGGCCCTTTCAAGTTTTTAGCAGCCACGGGCGGATGATTGTCCTGCCACCGCACATAATCGATGAAGTTAGAAAGTACGATGATCGGATGTCATTTGCTCACGCTTCAGTGAAAGTAAGTAACATCGGTCGTGATGACTGATCTAAAGCGGACCCTTGATTCCCCAAACGAATCAATTTACCGCCTTTGTGGTTGAGCAATGAGTGCTAAGTCAACGAACAGATGTTTTGCGGTGATGTTCCCGGCTTGCGCGCTTTCTCGAATACCGACAATCAAGTCCTCGTCTTCCAGGCCATGATAAAGCAAAACCCGACGCAAGCCCTCGGCGGGTTGACCGCAGACATCGCGCGCGAAGTGTCTCAGCTTTTGCCTCGGATCTTCCCGTGTTCCAACAAATGGAATCAAGTCGCTTTTGCGAAGCTTGCTCCTACCATCGCGGCGACTCTCTCGGCCAAAGTCTTCCTCGGCGAGCCGCTTTGCCGCAACGAAGATTGGCTGCGCATCTCCATCACATACACCATCGACGGCGCGAAAGCCGGGCGGCGGCTCAAGCCGTGGCCCGAGTTCCTTCGCCCGTTGGTGCACTGGTTCATGCCGGAGTGGCAGGAGGTGCGCAAGCAGGAAGCGGAAGCGAGGCGGCTCATCGAGCCCGAGGTGGCGGCGCGGCGCAAAGCGAGACAGCAGAAGGCCACGGCGACGGAGAAGCCGCAGAAGATGAACGACGCGCTGGATTGGCTTGAGCTGCAGAAGAAGGCCAAGGGGGGGGGGGGGCGTCGAGTATGACCCTGTGAGGGCGCAGCTGCTGCTGTCTTTTGTCGCCATTCACACGACGAGCTTGACCTTGACGGCGGTGATGTATGACCTGATCGCCAACCCGCAGTATATTTCCCGAATCAGGGAGGAAATCGTGAAGGTGTTCGACGAAGAGCGGGCGTGGAAGAAAACCGCGTTATACAACCTGAAGCTGATGGACAGCTGCTTGAAGGAATCGTAGAGACTGCACGTTCTTAACTCAGGTAAACATGTAATCAGCTGTGGTTGAGTAGCAATGCTAATCAAGTTTTCGTAGTCCTCATGAATCGGGAGGTCCTCCAATCGGTGACACTGTCTGATGGTACGCGCTTGCCGAAAGGCGTTATCATCGGCGTCCCAACATACCCCTTGCTGGGCAACGTTGACCGGGCCGATGAGTTCATCGGCGATCGCTACTTGAAGATGCGCGAGCAGCCTGGACAGCAAAACCGCGGTCAGTTCGTCTCTACCAGCGGCAATCACTACGGCTTTGGTCACGGGAAGCATGCATGTCCGGGACGCTTCTTGGCCAGCGATGAGATCAAGGTTACACTCGTGCACTTGCTCATGAAGTATGACTGGAGATTCGATAAAGGTCCATTGACCGAGAGTGTTGTCGAGTATGAATGGACTCCGGATTACGAGGCGAAGATCTTGTTCAAGCCGAGAGAGTCAGAGGTAGACCTCGACCAGCTCATTGATGTAAGCGTCTAAGCTACGCATACGACGGGATGGCAGAGGGGCTGGAGGGTGTAAGAATAGGAAGTTGGGAGTGTTTCACGTACTCATCTCCGGGCGCCTTGGCACCCCTTAGCGCTAGAATGTTCAACATAGAGTCATGTTTTCGTTTGGTGTCAAGCGTCCTGCTGTGGGTACGATGCTGCTCTAGATTTCCCAGGGAGCTTCGTTGTCACCATGCTAAGCCCGTTAGAGAGCGCGTATCTCTTATCCATTAGGGGTATCTAACGCAAGCGAAGCATAGATGAATATTACAAGACAAGATCTATGGGAAAGAAAATTAAGGCAGATGTATGTACAGCACAGCAGTGTAGTCGAAAAAAGCAAGACCAGGTCGACCGTTCTTCTCTATGCAACCAATGCGTCGAAGGAATCATAACCAACGCCTGAAATGTTCAGAGCAGCAAGATTTGAAACAGAAGGTGAATCAATTCACCTCAGCGGTCAAGCAGAACACCTCCGCCGAAAGCTCTGACCGCTGCTCGAGTGCAAAGCACAGTTGTCGCACAAGACAAGAGGCCCATGCCGATCACTGCCGCCGTAAGTTGAGCAATGCTTCCAATCTTGACAGGCACCGCCTGCTCCCTCAGTGGCGTGCGGTCTGAATCCGAGACTGAGTTAACAGGACCATGATGGTGGATCTGCCTTTCCACCGCTGGCGGAGTACCTTCGGCATGCATGTTATCGGGCTCGGTGCTGTCGAGTGCGGCCGGTTCGATATTGGTCGAAACACCATCGGGTTGTGGAAGCTCTCGGAGCGATGGGACATCGTCGGCCACCACCTTGAGCGGCTCCTCTTGAAGCCTGACGCTCCGCTTCCGGTTCGGCAAAGCCCTTTGTAGCCAGCGATGCGCAACGCTGAAAGCGGTGACGGTGCTCTTGAAGTCTATGGGTGGCCGTTCCTCGAGGCCCAACCAATCGATCCTTTGCAACTTGAGTCCGGCGGACTCGTAAACGATGGGAAGCTCCCTCGTCAGCTTTTCGACGTGTTCCCGGGTAAACGACTTGGAGCCGAGGGCAAAACGCAACGTCAGATCGGCGGCGCTGGTCCTCTGCATCAAAGCCATCTTGTTCTCGTTTCTCTCCGACCTTTTTCCCTTGAGAGGCGCCAATTCTATTTGCCGGTCGTGCTTCTTCAGCCGGTCGTGCGGGAAGCAGGGATTCTGCCGTCGGTACTGCTTTTCGTTGATCTTGGAGCTCAGCTTCCACAAGCTGAACGGCTTGTGTCCGTTCTCGTGGAGGCACTCTTTGAGTGATTCGATCATGGCGGTGGTGAAAGACTTGCGGCCCGGGCCTGCTGTCATCCTACCGGGCCCACTGGCGGCAAGTAGCTGGTAAGCTCTCCCAGTGTCTTGTGCGCCTTTGGTGACGTTGCTAGCATAGCACGTGTCCAGGATCGCGAGGGTGTCGGCTTGTGTGCCTTGCAAGAACAAGCTCTCTGCCGAGCTCCATCCCGCACACTGAGCAGCATAGCGCGCCCCGGGAACGTCTTCCGACGTCTTTCTTCTGTGTGTCTGTTAGCGAAAGTTTCCACTTCGCAGCGGATCGACATACGCATAGAATTCCAGCTCACCGGTCTCTTCATTGAAGCCGGCATGTCCGGTGTAATAGATGATCAGCAGGTTGTTTGGGTCATCGAAATGCTTCAGAAATCCAGTGATTTCATGGACAAGCTGGTGTTGTGGTGACGAGTTGTCGTCCAATGAAACGGTCACTGTGACATAGTGGAAGTCGTCGCGGAAGACCTCCGTTAATTTCTCCACCTATAAATGGCATGTAAGCACGAGACCCCAGGGTGCTGATCACTGCTGGTGCTAACCTCTTCAGCAGTTCTAAGCTCGTCGAGGTGCTCAGCCCACTTGACGATAAGCACTGCAACCTGCGCGTAGCCTTTCGGCAAGTTCATGTTCCGGCATATTGCATCGGTCCACTGCTCTTGTAGCTTTTCGTTGGCCTCGCGTTCTTCCGTTTTCGATGCAGATGGCCTTTTCGTCAAGGGTGCTACAGCCTCTTGGGTTGAAGCACGCCGTTGCGGTCCCATAGGCTGGGCGTCAGAGCGCCGACGGGTCGCGACCGGAGTTGCACTAGCGGCTGTGGACGGTAATAGCGGCGAATCTCTTCTGGGAATCATGATTTGTGGAAAGACGATAAATGTAATTGGGAAGTATCTGCAGGCAAGCGCACAAGCAGGAAAAGGCGGGGCTGTCCAGTCGATATCTGGAAACACGCAACCACGTCGCCTGCCAGCACTTTTATTTGACGCCTTAAGCAAAGCGGCGCTGGCACCTACAAGCATTCGGCAACCTTTTGTTTGTGGAGGCGCGGTGAATGGCTAAGCCCAGGGTCAGGCGTTTCTATTCTGGAAGGAACGAGCACATCCAAGCCTTCTTTGCCAGGCCAGCGTTTCTTTGATGGTGGCCACCTCAAACACAGAAAGGTAAGGCAGTCCCGTGTCAATGTCTATTCATGAGTTTGGCGCACACCATCTCTGGCCGGCCTCCGAACTTGGTTTACAAGGCAGATATTGGGGAGGCGCTGAGCGCGTGCCGCCCATTCGTCTTTTTCACTGCAGAGCTGAAGGAGGCGCAGACGGAAGTCCACTACGGAACGGCCCCCGCTCACGTCATCTGTGCAGAAAGAAGCCACAGAACACCAGGTTGTGCCCGAAATGAAAGAAAGTGGTCATATCGGACTGAGGAAAAAGCACTTTACATCTCTGCAAACGTACGCCCCCACCACCCCGCACTTGGAAGCAACTTCAGCAAGGCTTGATTACACAATGTTTGCCTTTTGCTTACCACCGTCGCTGCCTGGTTTGTCGCCGGCCAATCAGTGCAATCCCCGGCCAACCCCATCCGTAAGCGACCACCACCTCAGTCTTGTGTGGTTACACCCAGATCCTACCGCGCGGCCGTCATGTGGAAGTAACGTTCGACACAGCCATTTTCCAGATTTACGCCCTCTCTGAGCCTCGTCTCTCGCCCATTTTCCATGAAGGCGCGAAAATAGCTGAAGCGAGCACGAGTGCGTGAGGCTGTACTGAGTTTCTGCAGCTCCCTTGCGAGAAGGAATAACGACTCCTGACTGAAAAGAGATTTAGAAGCTCCGGCTACTTTACCCACTCATGACTGGAGGGCGGATCCGCAAGTTCGTCATCTGCAGCTGAAAAGGCGTTGTTCCTCTACCGTTGCTTCTGCCGAACAGCTCGGACAACTGAGCAGCCTTCTCAGCTCTCACGTTTGGTGGCGGTCCCGATCGATGCACGAGACCGCGCCTCATCAGAACTGTCGCGGCATTGCAAGGTTGCACATACCTGAAGTCAAGGCGGAAACGGGGCACACGAAGAGCAGCGTCACGGCCATCCACAGTTATCCATGGTGCCAAATCCTTTTAGTTTGTTATTCAATGTTCTAGAGTGATAGATCCCTCTAACAAAGCGCACGTGGCGATCATGCAAACGCGGGGAGATCATCCACGTGCAGATTCGTCCACGGCTGTGTTTGGGCCACCTTTGAGCCTCATCGGCGGTCATCCGCGCGGTATAAGAAGGGAGCTAGTTCCCATAAGGCT
Organism: Diplodia mutila; assembly: GCA_022560015.1. Lineage (NCBI taxonomy): Eukaryota > Fungi > Ascomycota > Dothideomycetes > Botryosphaeriales > Botryosphaeriaceae > Diplodia > Diplodia mutila. The sequence goes on along the minus strand of JAFISB010000075.1, from coordinate 54,194 downwards.
GGTGCAAGATACCATTCCATCCAATCCTGAAAGCAAGGCAGAAAAGTCTCCAACAGCAAGCGAAGGACAAGAGAGCCTAGTCCCGTCCATTCACAAAATTCGCGCAACGCAGATACAGGCGAATCCGCCTTGCCAAGCCAAGCCTAAGATCGTCACCTACTACATCTGGACCGAAGATGTCTGACAAGGTACGCTATCGTTTCGGATACCCACGTTTGTCACACGTTACGGTTTTGGATGGCTGACCATATCCGTTATGCATCAGGAGAGCGACGGCCCGCAAAAGTCATTTGTAGGCTCGTCAAATAACCCGAACGTTGGTCCAAACATGAGGTTTAGTGACTAAAAGATCCCATGCTGAAAGCTATCTAGTCTCTAAAGCAAGCATACCATGAAGGAGATCAAGTGCAGATGAAGACTGGACCGAATGGAAAGCCCGAAGACTACGAAGTCCACAATGTCCAATGGAACGGGAAAGGGTGGGAGTACCAAGTGAAGAGAAAGGGCGAAAGGGAAGTTTACAGCGAGATGCATGGCAACAAAAGGGTCGATTGGTTTGAAGAGGACAAGCTGGAGGCTGCAGGATAATCGAGTTTGTGTATCCTTGCACAGAAAGACCCTGGTCACTGTACACCTGCGTGACCGGTCAGATGTCGTAAGATGACCCCTCTTCAGCTCGGCTTCCACGCAAGGCTGAAGGAAGGAGGCCGCAGGATGTCCTTTATCAGTAGGCACAGCCTCAACTGTTGAGAGTAATCAGAACCGTTTTGGTCCTCCTCGTCTTTTCCCCTCAATGTTTCAGAATGACCGACGAAACCAATCAGGCTGGTGTTGCGTCGGAGGTTGAGCCCAGGCGATCATCCGCCACCTGTGCCGCTGGCGACTGCATTGTGAACATCGATGGCCTGTACAGTAGCCCCCACAGCCGAGCCACCACTTTTGTGAACCCCCCTACACTGGATGAGAAAGGTCGAGGAACTGCTCATCATGACCTGAAAAGAAAGATTGGGCGCAAAGTAGACCAACAGGTTGAGGCAAAGGCTTTACCTGACTTTGAGACAATTCATCATCAAGGCAAGTTACACTAGCTTCCTGATGGGCTATTCGATTATGCAATCTGTGCTAAAGTTTCTGCAGTCGATGCCTATCCAGAGGGATATCCTATGCTTGCAGCTTTCCAGTCAAGCGACCCCGCCTTCAGCGTCTACCGCAATTTTGAATATCTCCACTCTCGTGTGCTCTTGGACCTACAATATGAGCTTTCAGAACTGGAGCAAGAGTTGCGCAACAAAGATGATGCCGATGCCAAGTGCGACAAGGGGCAAAGGCGTCTCATATCACGGAAGAGGGATGACATAGACGCAAGAAAGGAAATGAGAGATGATGACGGCGCCAGAACTCGGCGGCAAATACTGACTGAGATTCGGGCAAAACTGGTAGAATATGGTTGGTGATCCGGATGACGCTCTCTCCTCACGTGCTAACACGCATGTATAGACGAGGTCCTTATCAAAGCCCGAGAGACTGCGACGTTCCAGCGTCCCAACAAGCGTGACTACAAGAGCGTCACAACATGGTTCATGAACTGGAAGCCATTGATCAAGAGAGAGTGGCTCTCTCTGCGGCATCAAGAGGACATGCTTACCCTTCGCCAGGGGAGAGAATGGGCGGGCTTCGATGGCTTTATCGAGAGGATGTTGAACAAACTCGACTGCAAACCCGTCAGAGTAAGTGGATCCACGCCACAGAATGCCAACCGCAGCCTGATTGATGTTGGATATGCAGTGGATCTTCCAGCCGCGTCTCTTGTCCGAGAAGACAAATGACGAAAACGTCCACTACTACGACGCCAAAAGAGTCGAGGCCTTCGTCGCTCTCATCATCACGCTTATCATATTCATCCTGCTCGTGTTACCTGTCGTCCTCATGTACGAGCTGACCAGCATCGGGGATCGCCCGTCGACTTTCAGGGCTATCGGAGTCCTTGTGGTGTTCACGCTTCTCTTCTCGGCGGCCATGTCCTTGTTGACCAAAGCCAAACGCCACGAGCTGTTCGGCGCGTCTGCCGCGTACTGCGCCGTGCTGGTGGTTTTCATCTCCAACTTCAACGGATCGAGCGACGGCCCGACCACGCGTTGAATCATGTTTGCCTGCGAGCTTATTCTCGTGAACGCTGTTCCGTACAGAGAGAGCTTGGTCCCCTCCCAATCTGCACTCTCTTCCTTACCGGGCGCCGGATGCTCATTGTTAACGATTGATGATTTTTTATTTGGAGATTACTTGTCATACTTCAATTTTCGATCATCGCCCTCTGTACACATGTTAGCCAAGGACTACCACCATCGTTACCAACGGGCTTCCTTACCTTTTTCGTATGATATGCTGGGGGGTATATGCGGCGAGCTGGAACTAAAAAAAGACGTTTGATGTCTGAACTTTTGCAATCGTCTCTACAAACCTGGCTGTGCACTCATACTTGCACTCTTGACGAGAGACCTACGACTCCTCGGCGGGCTTTCTCCAATAGATCATCTGACCCGCGAGAGCATGTTCATGAAGGTCGAACTCGGGTAGCGTCACGACCTCACGACCCTGCGCGAGGAATTCCTCGGCGACCCGGATGCACCTTCTGGTGCGCTCATCGACGTCTCCGCTGCTCGAATGCATTAGTCATGACCTTCCCACTCTCCGCTGATCCAGCAATGCCGACTCACCTGTACCGTACCTGACTCCTCGCCAGCTCGAGCGTAGCCAGGACGTCGTTCCCGACATAGATCGCCGGGTCGCGATCCGCCAGGAAGTCCTCCAGCACCATGAAGCTCGGCATGAACGGCGCGAAGACGAAGCTGTCCGGCTCGATGAACTGCGCCGCGCCCTCCTGCCTGCTGCCGTCCGTGCTGCGCAGGCCCTGCACGACCGTGATGCCCAGCTCCTCGAAGACCTCGGCGTCCAACGCGTTGAAGACCGGGTCCTCCGCATACATCTTCACCGACGTCTTCCCCTCCCCGGATCCGCCACCGCTCAGCATCCCCACGATGTCCAAGAAGCACACCAGCTGCCACATGCTCCGCACGCCCGCCGCGACGTTGTCCACGCTCAAGCTGCCCAGCCCGATGCACACGGCGTTCCGCACCACCGTCGTCTTTTCCTCCTTCCCCTCCTCCTCGCTCCCCCCCTCATCCGCCGCCCCCGATCCCCCCTCCGCGGGTCCCTCCGCGGGTCCCTCCCCGCCCGCCACGACCCCCGCCCTCCCCAAAACCTCCCCGATCCCCCTCCTGCAGGCGCACTCGCCCCACCGCTCGCGGAACTTGCCCAGCCGCTCCAGCAGCCGCTCCTTGCTCGCGCCGGGCATCAGCCTCGCCGGGCCCGCCGGCTCGTGCGCGGCGCGCAGCCCGGCCGGGCTGAGGCCCGAGTAACCTCCACCTCCACCGCCGCCTCCGGTTGGCATGCTGCTACCCTTTTTCTTGTTTTTGCGGTTTCTGTGCTGTTGCGATTTGGTCGTGCTGACGAGGGTCCAGCCGTCGGCGAGGGGGATGGTGGTGCGTTTGGGTGGGGCGGTGTTGTGGTTGTGGTTGTTGTTCGTGGCGTTTTTGTTGGCGGGCGTGGTGGTGGAGGGGATCGTCGTCGTTGTTGTTGTTTTTGTTGTTGTTGTTGTCGGTTTGGCGGGGTTGTCGTTGCTGTTCGTGGTGTTGTTGTGGTCGTTTGTCGTTGTCGTCGTCGTCGTTGGCGTGGTCGTTGTGATGCTCGAGGTATGTTCGGTGTCGACGTCGTCGGTCTTGTGCGGCATCGTAGCCATTCAAAAAGACCAAGCGTGATCTGGAGGGGAGGGGAAGTATATGTGTTTGTTTCGCGTGCGTGGGGTGAAAGAGGCGGTGGATGTCCTGGGATTGCTGCTACCTTCCCTGCCCGGCTTGCGCAGGGAAAACAGAGGGTACGTGCGGCGAACCCCTCCCGGCCGGATTCCCTTTATCTTTTTCCTGTATTTTTTTGTTCTCTCTCTGTCCACACGATGGCTCGCCCCACGAAGGAAAGTGGAGTAGCAATGATAATGAAACGGAAGAAGGCGGATGCCGGGGGCCAAGGTATCGTCGTGGGTACTTTGTTGGCCGATATTGCCTCGGAAAAGCCGAAAGCGGGCTCTCTTTCCTTCCCGCAGAGAAGATAAAAGGTCTGATGCTGTATGTATCTGAGAGAGTCGGGTCAGACGGGGTCTCGGATCTCGGGGGCGGTGTTCGCCTTCACCAAGGTGGATCGCGTCAGGGCTGGGGGCGGGGATGGCCGACGTGTTGTGCTACAAACGCGTTGGCGCGCGGGAGTCCAAAGATGGGGAAAACGTCAAATGGCGGGGGTCTTTTGCAAACGCTTTGCTTTCTTTTCCTCCCACGACCAATTGATTTACTTTTCGGGGTCCCGCGACGTGTTTGAGGGCGTGCGGCCGGTTTTCTAGCGTTTCCCTTGAAGTTTTAACTTTAAGGCCTCCTGCCGCGCGCTTTTCTCGTGGCAGGTGCGGGGTGGACGGAAGAGGAGAGAGCAACGGTGTGGGCGCAGCAACCTTTTTTGTTCTCGCTCACGCGACAGCTCACGGACGGCCGGGTTTGAAATGTTTTAGACGGGCAGTGAGGATTGGAGATCGCGGAAAGACAGGGCGGCGCCGGCGAGGAAGCGCCGAGCACCGTTGCATGTGCATGTGCTTTTCCATGGGGACCGACCGATTTCGTGGCCCATGACGTAGCCAACTCGCGCATGTGGTACCTTGCCCGCTGCGTCTCGGTATCCAATTTTAGTCGCGCAACCCCTGACGGATATGACCTCCATTGCCCAGTCCTCTCGTAGCTTGACTATCGCACGATAAGCATTGCCAAAGCCAATAGGATCGTGTTCTGAAGCACAACGGATAGTATGTTATGATTGGAGAGCGGAAGCAATGTCCGCTATATCAATTAACGAGATGTCCATGATATCTCTGCGCCGGCCGATATGAAAGCCGTTCCGCGTTAAACGTCGCATCTTTTGCGCAAACCCCAAAACCCTGACGCCCGCCTTCGAGGATATGTACAGTTTGAGCCGGGTATTTTCAAGCGTACCAAAAATGGCAGCTCCGTTGCCAAACATAAATAAAAGGAAAAGATATCGAAAAGGGAGCCATCGGATGGGGAGAAAATGAGGTATCAAATCTTACGTCGGACGCCCCAACCGGCTTTCTCTGTCCCCCTCCACCATGCACTAAACAATAAGGGAAGGATACTATGTTTCCCCACATTCCTGATAGGTCCTGCCCTAAGAATGTTGGGGAAAGGCATTTACAGCATGAGGAACGCGAACAGAAGCGCTCCAACCGTAGGTAGCGCCGCTGTGAAGGCGTTCGTATGAAAAATGGAGCTCGCGGCGCTCAGACTCGACGCGGTGAAGACGGTGTCGTAGGTGATGAGGGAATCGGTTCCGGTGGTGTTGACGCAGTTCGTCTCGTTGACCTCAGCGACGTCGTGCGGTTCCGCAAATGTGATGTCGACGCACTGCATTTCTCTGTTTAGAACACTTTCTACGCCAGATTAGGCATGGGGCGCATCATCTACTTACACTGAACAGGGCGGCGCCGTGCTGCGCAATCTCGACGACCTGGATCGTCGCGTTGTCGCCCACGTTCACGCTGATGTTTGTGGGCAGCGGCACCTGCAAGAGACAGACGGATCCGGGGTACATGTCGTTCGTGGGGCCGTTGATGGAGAACATGGGCACCATGTTATGCGACATGTTGAGGGGCTCGGTGCCCAGGCCCAGGTTCACAAAGAGGAGCGCAGTCTTGTGTCCGGAGAACCAGCCCGGCTGGAAGCCGACCGCGCCGCCGGTTACGGGCCATTTTGTGCGGTTGGTGGCCGTGGGCAAGCCGCCGCCTGGACAGGAAGTCAGCAAGAAGTGGACGGGGAAGCCTGCGCGTGTGGTGGCGAATACTGACATGGATACATCCACTGCATGCCGTACGGGAACCCGACGGTCCCATTATCACTGTAGTCGACACCTATCGAGCCGGTGGGAATGGAGCCGTCTTGATTGGTACCGTTGGTGTGCAGGTTGTTCCCTCTCCAGCCGGGGTAGGTGATGACGACGTGGGCGGCGACGAGACTGCTCCACCACAGCGCCGCAATGGCGATAAGCGGCGCCCGCAGCATGGCGATTGCTCGAGGGGCACAAGGCAAAGAAAAGGCGGTTTCAGGCGGATGATCCGCAGGGCGGAATGCGGGAGGCAGGCAGCTGAAAAGGCGGTAGGCAGGAAGGCGGCAGGCAGGAAGGCGGCGTTTAGACTTCGAGGCCTCGATGCTTTGAGCTGCGAAGAAGTAAGAAAGCTGGGCGCCGGCGTCTTAATGGAAACGGGCCGGCGCTCGCGCGTGTGCAACAAGCTTTGCGCATCGATTTGCAGCGGCCAGGCCCCGGGGGCGGCGCCATTGGCAGCGCTGCACGCTGTTCTGCAGCTGTCAGCACGGCGCAGCTGAGCAAAGCGGAGCTCCGGCTGGCGAATAGCCGCACGCCCTGCATATTGCCGATACAGGGACGGTGGGGAGCAACTGGCCAACGAGCGGGACGAAGCTGCAAACGCCGTGATGGACGGGCGGGAGCGCCAGGCGTTTCGCGGCCTAGCGTTTGGTGAGCACCAGCGCTGCGGCCGCTGATTTGCTGGGTGCGGCCGGGGAAGTGTGATGGTCGCTGCTCTGCTAAGCGCCCGGCGCTTCGGCTGGCCGGCCTGCGTGCGACCCAAGCACCCACCATATCTCAAGCTCTGCCCTCGCCCTCTGAGCGCCGTGTGATCTTGCGCCTTACCGCGCGCCTTCCACCGTGTCACGGCATTGTGATGTGACCTTGGATCTCCGTGGTCGCATGTACCGCGACACTCAAGCACCACGCCGTCCCGCAAGCTTCGGGCCAAGCGCCCCAGTATCCATCATCCCAGCACTCACCACCGGCCAAGCTCGGAGAAGCTGCGTCTGCCGACTACGTGTCGCTCTTAAGTCCGCGTGCTAGCAGCCACTTCTGGCCAATCATGGCGCAATCTGGGCTCGAACAGCTTGGTATTATTTCCCGTTTAGGTATCTCAAACTTGACTTCTACTCCAACCGATATCGCCGCCTAACATCCAATGCCGTTGCTCAACCCCGTCCAATGCACCAATCCCCCCGCTCTCCTTAATATCCAGTCGCGCCTACCGTCAACTTCCTCAGCTTCTTCGTAGCCGCTTCCACCATCGCAGTCTCGCGTTCCAGCAGTTCCATGATCTGCTTCACCTTGACCTTGCGGAACTCGCTGGGCACCTGGACCCCCGTGTTGGGCTGTTCCTCCACCACCGTATCTTGCAGCTCGCTCGCCTGCTGGAGCAAATCGTCCTTGAGCTCCTTGACCTGCTGCAGCCGCCTCACTGGCGTCGGCTCCACTTCGCCCTCGTCGGCCCCGTTGCGCCCCGCCGCCCCGCCGCCATTGATGATGGCCTGCTTCATCTTGTCCACCTCCACGAACCAAGCTCTTTCCTTGTCGCTGAGCTCCCTGGTGCCGGCCTTGTTGAGCTTGTTGCGGAGCCGCTCAGTCCGTTCGAGCAGTTCCTTCTGCTTCGCCTTGACCTTTTCGATCCTGCTGTCCAACTTGGCGCTGCCGATCGTTTGTTCTTCGCCTTCCTGTGTCTCATCGTCCTCGCCCGTGACGTCTTCGATTTGATTCGCGACATCGTTGGCCTTGCGGATCTGATCTCTTAGCTCATCCTGGAGGCGTTGGCAACGCGTGTACAGGCTAGACGCCGCCTGACCTAGCTGCTGAGTCTCCTTGACAAGCACGCGGTGAGCCTTGGTCAGAATGTCTAGCGTAGCAGTCGAGAGGCGAATTTCCTGCTTAAGCATGAACTTGTGGCGTTCGGGAACCGCTTCGAGCATCTTGGGTAGCTGTGATTGGTAGTCGAACAGCGATTGCGGGGGTTGATAGGCTGGCCACGGCTCCGGGATGTTGAGTCGCTCTGCCTCATAGTCGCCGCCGTACGGAATCAGCCCGTATCCGTCCCCGTAGTAGTCCGACTCAGGCGAGTCGAGTACCGCGGAATGTGGCTGAGATCCTTCAGACGTGAGGAGGAAGTATCCCAACTCCGAGTTGGAGATCGCGATGCAGGCTGATGTGGACTGCAAAAGATCGCCATGCTGATCCTGACGGTACTGGATGATGCTCTCGAGAAGGCTTCCAGATCCCCTCATGATTGCGTCAATCCTCATACCAGCACCTTCTCTCGCAGGATTGCTGAGCTCATCTTGCAAAGGTCGGAACCAAGCCGTCAGGCTCACATAATAAACGCCCGTCTCGGTTGAGATAAACACGGATGAGCCACCCTTAGCGTCCCCAGTGATGATGGGGTTGCAGGACGGCTCTCCATCTTCCGACGTCTGGAATTCGATCGTCTCGAAGTAAACCAGCGGCGGGCAGTCGTAATTCGGGATAATCGTCGTGGCCTAGGTTTGATGAGTCAGCAAGATACATACCGCTAACAGACTGCTGAAGTAGTCACCTTTTCTCTTGGAAGCCACTGCCCCTCCACACCGTCAAAGTCGATGAAAACGTGCATCTTTCCCTGGCTGGTGACAACTCCAACAACAGTGACATTCGGGTCTTCCATGTCGGCAGCAGTATCAACTTGCTCCAGCTCATCAGGATCACCCTCTCCGGAGGTAACGACAATGATATCCGTGAGCTCATGATCAATGTCAAGATCCGGGTCAGGGATGAAAGGACCTTGAAGCCTGGGGATAGGTCCGGGAGCGATAGGACGAGAATAGACCTCAACAACGTCGCCGGTCTTTGGGTCATCCTCAAGCTCATACCTAATGCCCTCAAACCATTCCGCCTGCTGATCGAGGGTCTGCTGCTCGAACTCATCATCTCCGGAATCTCCCAATGTCTCAACACGGGACTGGATGGGCAAGGCCAAGCTACGCAAGTATTGAGGGGCGGCGTGCTGCGTTGTGTATTGCCACTTCCTGGGGAGAAGAGGGCAGAGCGCATAGATGTCTCCGTTCTTCATGGCAACCCAAAGCGTCAAGGGGCTCCATCCACGCTCTCCCTTCTTTCCGCTCGTGCCAAAGCTAGCAGCAGCGACAGCCATCTCAAAGGAGTCCGGGGTGAAACCAGTCTTGTCGCCAATTCTAGAAGCCCTGAAATCCTCCATTGAGTCCACACCACTGGCCAGCTTCTTGAGGTCGATTGCCAATTCAGGCTCGCTGAAAGACACGCGGTTCTCCCTGCTGAATTCCCAAAGGCGCACATTTGCGTCGGCAGTCACAGTGACCAAGCAACGACCATGCCTTCCGAGCGGGTGCCATAGCGCGGAGGCCAAAGGAGCCTGATCCAGAACATGGGCGGTGGGACCGAGTTGGAAAGTCTTGAGTTTGATTGGGCCAGTATCTTCGGCGGAAAGGTGGGCGGGGTCGGGGAGCAGTGCAATGTGGACGGTGTGCGACGTGCAGATGGCCATGTAATCCTCATTGGGCGAGATAGAGAGCTCAGTGATTTCTCCAGAAACGTTCGTTTTCAGGGTCTGCAGAGTATATCAGTAACAACACGACGTCTGGGCGGTCTGGCGCGGTGTTACCCTATAGGCTTGGCCCTCGTCCATGTCTACAGATGTCTCGCGGTCCCCGCGAGCGCTTCTCCAGCTGCGGCCGAAGTCGCGTCTGTCCTTGGGCAGACCACGCTCCCGCATATGCAGCAAGTTCGCCCAGCGTATCTCGTTGCCAACCACTATGAATATCTCATTGCTGCGATGCGCGATGGTTCGCTTGGGTTTAGGCTTCTGTAGTTTGCTCGTGCCGTTCGTGAACTTGCGCGGAGACTTGGATTTGGAGGACGTCTGGTCGAAGACATCGAAGCCGGGCGCACCGCGCGAGAGCCACGCGGGGGTATGACTGAGGACTCTAGGCATGGCGGCGGCGTAAAGGTGTGTCGGGGCGGAGGTCAGGAATGCGGCGCGAACGAGGTGGGGTCCAGGTGATGCTTCTAAGACGCGTCGAACAACGCGGAGCTCGAGCGGGCACTGGTGGGAGGTCCCGTGCGGATGGCGAATTCCAATGGACTGCGGTTGTGGGCCCAGTGCACGAGACGTGGTCGGAGGAGCTCCACGAGACGCGCCTGCTGAAAGTTCCAACCTAACGATGATGCGCGGCGGCGTTTCTGCGGCTAAACTTTGCGGCGCCTGAGCTTCAAATAAACGCAAGGAACGCAAGCTGCAAGCTTGCGCCGACACACTTCGCAACACTCCCGACCGTGTGCCGTCACCATGCGCCAGACCACGCGCAACACCGTCGACCGGCTCGACAAGCCTAGCTCCTACGCTGCCAGCAAGGTACGCCTTCTGCGCCCCAATCGCGCCTTGCCTGGGCCTTCTCAGCTCACAAGTACCACAGCAACGCAGGAGGAGGTACGTTCCAGCCGAGGACGAGGGCCGTGATGAGCGTGAGAAGACCCCGGACTTTGAGGACAAGCTGAAGGATGCGACTACTCTCTATGTCGGTAACCTGTAAGACATTGTTTCCACCACCACGTCGATGCAGATGCTGAGATTATGCAGGTCCTTCTACACCACCGAGGAGCAGATTCATGAGCTTTTTGCCAAGTAAGTAGCGAATCGCCCTGATGAAAGCACCAGTGCTAACATTGGACACTAGATGCGGCGAGATCAAGCGCCTCGTCATGGGCCTGGATCGCTACCAGAAGACTCCCTGCGGTTTCTGCTTCGTCGAATACTACAGCCACCAGGATGCCCTCGACTGCATGAAGTACATTGGCGGCACCAAACTCGACGAGCGCATCATTCGTACCGACCTCGACGAAGGATTCGCTGAGGGGCGTCAATACGGGTACGTGGGATCACGTTTGGGCTTGGTTGAATACTACTGACGGAAATCCAGACGTGGCAAGTCGGGTGGCCAAGTCCGCGACGAGTACCGTGACGAGTATGATCCTGGCCGTGGCGGTTGGGGAAGGGCCAACGACCCCTACCGTGACGACTACAGGTAAAGGTCTTTGGCAAAGAATACCAGGGATCTTTGGGGAACTGGGGCGTTTTTTGAGGTCAAGCCTTTTAAGGTTTGACTACTATGATCTAACAGTCGGCTGCGGTTGGGAGGGATTGAGTGCCCACGCGTGAAGTGCGTGCGCGTTTACCTCAGCAAGCAGATCCGACTCCATTTACCGAAGAATCAGGGCTGCATCCCAGCGGCAATTTACAAGCCACAAGGAGGATGCTGCAGGTAAATACCCAGAGGGTCAGAACCGTTTCCTCCCAAGGCAATCAGGGGCGGCAAGTATAAGATGGAAGAAACTCCTCTGAAATCTATTCATTTTACAGTTCTTGCCCAGGCCTTCTCCATGAACGCCGTGAGCCAAGCCAAATCTATTCTTTCTATCAACACACCATGCCCTACCGTACTGCTAGGCTCTGCCGCTTTTCCAATGCTGCGAGCACTTGTTCCAGCCACCACGCATGGATGCGCGAATCGCCCGTCAGCTCTGGATGAAAGCTTGTGCCGAAAACATTCCCCTGTCGAACGGCAATGATGTCGCCCGCCTCGCCCTCGTCGCTGGCGGTAGTGCCATGCTTACCAAGAACCTTGGCACGACCAGGCAGCCTTGCGAGAATTTCAACCTCTGCGTTGTAATCGGCGTGCGCGACGTCATCCTTAGGAACTTTCGAAGGCGCAACGATGGTCTCCTCCTTGGCCGCCTCTTCAGTCTGAATACCATCCATGTGTGGTAGCAGCTTCTCTACTACTGGCGCCCGAATGAAGACGCTAGGGAAAGGCTTCTCGTTTGTCTGGGTCTCTACTGCCTGAGCAGTGCGGAGGAAGGGCAGGTCGAGGTCTGCGGTAAACGACTCGGTTTGACGGCCGAAATGATTACGGGATACGCGGACGTCGAGGCCGCCAATGAGCTCCTGGCCACCCTTCTTGGTACGGTTCGCAGATTCAGCGAGAAGAATCAGGCCGGCACAGGTTCCCCAGGTGGGTTTGCGTTGCACCCTGCAAGTTGCGATCTGTTAGTCATAGTTGCTTCCGAGGACTGAGGATTCCTTACTTGACATAATCCCGCAACGGCTCCAGCATGCCCGAACGCTCGGCAACGAGGGACATGGTGGTGCTCTCGCCGCCGGGCAGGACCAGAGCATCGCAGGTTGCGAGCTCGGCTGGGGTGCGCACCTCGATGCAGGACCAGTCGGCTTGGGCGGCGTCATGGACTTTGCGGGCGCGCAGGCTCGCGATGGCCAGGCGCAGCAGCTGGACGTGCTCGCTGAAGGCGCCCTGGAGGGCGAGCACGCCGACGGTGACGTGGCGCTTCGGGCTGGCTTCCGTTGCGGTCATCTCGGTGGCGCAATGGGGTGTTGCGGAGGAGGGGAGTCACTCTTCGTGGGGAAAACTGGCCGACGTGACGGGTGAGTTCGCCGATGACGCCCGCTGCGAGCCGCGCTATCTTATCGCCGCCCTAGTGCCGCCCTCCATGCCGCCTCTTTCCCGCCTCCGCTCCATCCACCGCCCGCCGCCGATTCCGGATCCGTCGGGCCGTGCACGAATGGTCATATCTAGAAGGGACTCAAAATCATGAGTTCCGCTCCAACCTCTCTTTCCTTTACTCATGCTCAATGTTCCATGCGTCAATAATCTGCTTTCGTACTTATACTATGTTCGACTACTTTTTGGTAGAGAGACCACTGACACTTGGCCGTCAAGTCACTTCATCTGGACTTCCCTTCGATGGCTCCTACCATACACCCTCGTTGAGGTGCAAGTCGCCGTTTCATTGGGCTATGTGAGGAAGCAGCCATGGGATGAACGTGCCAGGAACGCATGCACTGTCAACGTAGTGCTTTCTCTTTTCTCCAACCATTGCAGTCATCAACATCCTCAACCCTCTGCTCGCTCTGATTCCACTTCAACAATCCTACTCAACATTCTCTCGTGTCCGATACTCTAATAACAGATTCCTTACTTGGTATCATTGTCCCCGAAACCTACTTCTCAAAATGAAGCTCCCAATCCTCCCCCTACTGGCCATGGCCACCGTCACCTACGCCTACCTCAAAGGTTTCAATGTGTAACCAGCCTCTATCCCCTCTCTCAACCCACCTCGACCCACACACTCCTACTGACAACACCTTTCCCCCGCTCCAGCGCAGCAGAGAACCCCGACGGCTCCTGCAAAACGCAAGCGGACTGGGAAACCGCCTTCCGGCACCTCCAATCCCTCCCTCTCTCCAGCGGGCCCTTCAACCAGGTCCGCGTCTTCGCCGCGTCCGACTGCGGCACGCTGGAAGCGGCCGTCCCCGCGGCGCTCGCGACCGACACGCGCATCCTCGCCGGCGTGTGGGCCGAGGACGAGGCGCACTTCGAGGCGGAGAAGCAGGCGCTGCTCGCCGCCATCCTGGAGCACGGCGGCGGGTGGATAACGGCGATCAGCGTCGGCAGCGAGGACCTGTACCGCAAGGAGGCGGACCCGCGGAGGCTGGCGATGCAGATTTACGATGTCAGGGGCATGGTGAGAAGTGTGGGCGTTGGGGCGGCAGTGGGGCACGTGGATACTTGGACGGCGTGGTGAGTTTTTCTTTTCCCTTCTCTCTCTTTTTCGTCCGTCTGTTCCTTTTGCCGTCTCGCTGACCTCGTTTGCCCCAAAGGGTCGATCCCGTCAACGAGCCCGTCGTCACTGCCGTCGACTTCGTCGGCTGCGACGCGTATCCCTACTGGCAGGGCGTCACGGTCCCGGAGAGCGCCGCTACCTACTTCAAAGCCATCGCGGACACAAAGGCCGCCGTCACCGCCATCAAGACGGGTCTCGAGGTCTGGGTCACGGAGTCGGGCTGGCCGGCCACGGGCAGGACCTTCGGACGCAGTTTCGCTTCGACCGGCAATGCAGAGGCTTACTGGAAGACCGTCGCTTGTGCTTCGTAAGCCAGCATCCTTCGAAGTGGGCCTTTGCCGAGCTAATGGTGCATGTGTAGGTTCCAACAGCTGAACACCTTTTGGTACGCGTACCAGGACTACACCCAGGAGCCTAGCTTTGGCGTTTTTGGGGAGGACGGAAACCCTTTGTACGATTTGTCCTGCTAGAGCTTACCAAGTTGTTGGGGTACGGTGGAAGGCTGTCATGGCCGAGAATGATGGAACTCTGTGAAAGAGACAGACTAGCATTGGCAAATCCTAAGTTGGAGACGCAGGGTTGATTGTTTCTTTCCTATCCTATGTCCTTGAATAAATCAAAACAGCTATCAGCCCTTCAAATGTCATGCCGGGCTCCTTAGACGTATTTTGGTGACAATCTTCATTGCGGGACAGCTTGGTAAAGCCTGATTCGTTGCAGCGATCGCAGTACCTGCATAATTCGTTGATCGTCAAGACTTTTTCTTCGGACAAGCCATTCTGAAAGACTTCCGAGGGTGCAAGTAAGGCTTTCAGTCACTTTGATCGTACAACAGGAAGACGAACGCTGATGTTTGCCTGCATGCATCTGAGAATCCTCCAGACTCTACGGTAAAATTGGGAGCGGATGGGAGATCCGTTTGTCAATGTCGAGCTCGTAGCATAGCTTATGTATGTACGAAGGTGGACGTGCGAGAGAGCGGATAAAAGCCTGGTCAGCAGCTGGAAGTTAGGGGCGGCTACGCTACTTGAAAATGTCATCCTTGCACATATGCGGGGCTTCACTGCCTTAATCATGGACATACTGGAGCAAGGCTGGGTCTATTTATTGAGTCATCATGCTAATGTATCAAGGGAGTGCCAAATATCCTCTACGGGGCCTCAAAATGCGATAGCTTCCACGACTCTCGATTCGCAGTTCGAGAATTACATTCACATTGTCCCACACTTCTCATCCCGTGGCAGGACTCCAGCCGCATGTCCACGACGACCGTCTGCCCCCTCCGCCTTAGGTGCCAGCGCCCATGTCTTGTGCACTGACAGGCTCTCACACTTCAAGTCAAGACGAATGTAGTCCCCCTTTTCGCGCTGACGGATGAAACGCAAGGTCCTCGCCCAATTATCCGCGTTCATCGTCGTCTGACAGGGCATGTCTGTCCAGAACACAGATGGGAGTGCCGTCCAGCCCCACCTTTCCTGTTTTGTGGACTGCACCCGCCAGTGCAGCCATCTCAGTTCACTGCAGAACTTTTGGAACGTGTCCGGAAACGTGATGTCGAGAAATTCCCAATACCGCTTCGTTTCGCCGCCTTTGGTTACGTCAAACGCCACCCTGACCTGGATGCGCTCAGGGTTGGGTGCGTGCTGAGTGGTGTCCTGAATGGAATCCTGGGTGAAGTCCTGGGTGACGTCCTGAGTGGCGTCTTGGGTGGTCATCTGGGTGTCTTGATCTTGGATAGCCATGATGGTTTGTCAGGATACACGGTTGCTCTTGTGCTCTTGGGTGAGCCGTTACAGGAATCAGGGAGACAACAACTATATAGCACATGAGACAGAGTGTTTGACGTGACCTTGATGATTGCTACGGACACAAGCTGTTTTTCAAACTAACTTGACCGGCGATCAAACCACGACGACAGCGCGCTACTTTCCAGTTTGCTTCTACTTGTCTGCCAGACAAGCACTGTCCTCCGCCATCGTCCCCATCAGCGTGTTACCAATACGCGACTTCCGTGCCCGGTTAACCTCTGCCCTCCATTCCACCATCGCATCGGTCTCGATCTCCAAGCCCGACATCCCCGCCCTTTCCGTAATTCCCTCGACCTCAACTTGGATGACGTCCCTGGATCCCCTTTGCTCCATCATCCCCAGCACCTGCCTCCAGTTCTTTTTCCTCAGGAGTGTCTGAAGGGGCGGCGCGCCCTCTTCGATGTCCGGAAGCTTTCCGTGGTGATCGTGCGACAGCCACAAAACCTGGAAAGGATAATGCACGGCCCAATCCTCGCCGAGGAAGTGGGACAGGTCTTCCTGCCGTCGGAAGATTTTGGACATGACGTCTTCATAGGAGCCCTCAAGTGAGACCTCGACGACGTCCGTCTGACAGGCAAGTCGGTCAGGGGGCGGGTTGTCGAAATGGAAAGCGACGAGCACTAACATGATTCTGAGCTTGCAAACTGGTTTTCGTGGCAAAGAGGAAGAGCAAGATATCGCAGGTAATCGGTATCGAGTAACCTCCAAGCACCAGAATAGATTGTGGAATCTAAACGAAGAGCGTTGCAGGTTCCAAGCTCAGTGTGAACTCTATGCTTATATTTACTTTCAATTTACAGGAAGCCGTACATGCAATCGTCCGCGAGCAACACAAGCGACACAAACGTACATACAACAAACATCCTCATCAAACATGAATCATCAGTCAATCACACCCAATCCACTCATCAAACTGACACCCCATTCCCCCTCCGCCTACTGACCTCCTCCGTCCCCGTACTATCCTCCCACCTCCCGCCCGTCCGCCGCGCCAACGCGCGCCGCAAGATCCACTCCTTGGCGCTGACCTCGCGCTCCTCGCGCTCCCGGCCCAGCTCCCGTCCCGTCTCCCGCACCTTCTCCTCGATGCGCTCGCTGCCCTCCAGCACGCGCAGCACGACGTCGTCCTCGGGCCGCGCGAAGTACACCAGGCTGTAGCGCGTGCAGGCGGCCTGCGCGCCCGGCGGCGGCGCCACGCGGTGGATGTTGGAGCGCAGGATGCCGCTCGTCATCTTGACCAGGGCGTCGCCGAGGTTGACGACGGCGTGGCCGGGCAGCGGCCGCACGTACGCCCACGTCTCCTTCGCCGCCCGCTTACCTGCCGCTGTCGTCGACGATGGCGGCGATCCCACAGTGACCGCGTTGGCGCTGTCTCGCCTCTCCTCGCGGTCGACGAGGGCGGCGCCGCCGACACCGCCGTCATCGACCGACGGGGAGGAGGAAGGCTCGACCGGCTCCATCCCCGGCGGCAGCAGCACCTGCAGCCCGCCCACGCGGTTGAACAGCACCGTGACGCTGCCGAAGTCCGTGTGCTCGCCCAGCGCGACGCGCGCGTCGTCGCGCGGCTGCGGCGGCGCGCGCACGAAGCGCACCTGGTCGCACGACGGCGCCGTCAGCCGGTGCAGGGCGGGCAGCGTGCCGGACGGCAGGCCGAGGCGCGCGTCGAGGATGCGCAGGACGAGGTTGACGAGGGAGTGCGAGCCGCGCGTGAAGGAGGAGAGGAGGGGCCGGTGCGGGCGGAGCATGGAGGGCGCGGGGAGCGGCGGCCGGGCGGCCGAGCGGCCGAGGATGTCGTCTTTGGAGGTCTGTTGTGTGGCGCCAAGGAAAGGGCGGTCAGTTGGGGGGAGCTTGGCGGCGGGAGTGGTGGGAGGGTAGGGGTGGGGGAAGGGAGGGGAAGGGGGGAACGTACGTTGTAGAACTCGTTGCGGTCTGTTGTGCCCTCTTTGTCGATGATGCCGGCGCCGTAGCCTTTGTATCTGTAGTTGCGGTTGTCAGCGAATGGTGTTCTTCCCCAATCGTGGACGCCATGTCCAATGAATGTGCAAGTGAACACTCCATATGGCAAACAGATTCAACCACACCTTACACCCCAAGAGACAAAAACCTCAAGAACACCACTCACCCAAAATAGCTCCCCTGATCGCTGAAATCATACTTCTCCTTCTCCTCCACCGGCAGGTCGAAAAACTCCTTCTGCACCTCGAACAGCGTGTCCGCGTCCTCCAGCAGCTGCTCGCCGTCCACATGCACCTCCACCTGCCGCGAACTCCTCCTCACCGCGCCACCAGCGCCGCCTCCCCCAACAACCTCGCCTTCAACCTCATCCTCGTCGTCCTCGTCCGCAATTTCCTCGGCGCGCAGGTCGATGTAGAAGAAGCCCAGCTCGCAGCACGCGCGCCACAGCGCATCCTCCTCGTCGGCGTCGCCGTGCAGCAGCCGCGCGAGCGAGACGCGCACGAGCGGGCAGGTGGGGACGTCGGCCGGGAAGGGCGGGATGTCCGGGAAGGAGGAGAAGGGCCGCGTTTCGGGAGGGGGCGGGAGCGGGCTGTTGTCGCCGGGGAAGGGGGATGTGGTGGTGGAGGAGGAGGAAGGGTCCAGGGCCGGTGCCATGGTTTGGTGGTGATGGTATGTTCGGTTCGCGTCGTCGGGCTGGGCTCGGTTTTCGTCTACTCTCTTGCTCTCTCTCTCTCGAGGCGGTGGTGATTTGCTTGAATTGGATTTTCCTTGAGGATTTGAGGAATATAGAAGCGGATAGTAGGAAGTGGAAGCGGGTTTTCGGGATTGCCTTTGCGGAGCTAGAAGGCCTAGCCGGGATGTGGAGAATGGGCTTTGCGGCTGATTTCGGTTGGTAAGGTACTTGGAGAGGAGCGAGTCGCGGTGGTGTATGTACTCGGAGGCAATGGCACGATCCGGCGGCGAATGAGGAAGGTAAGCCGAGAAGGGAAGGAGGTTGAAGACTTGAATTGAGATGGAAAAGCAAGCAAGCCAAACGATGCCGGCGGCTTTTAACGACAGTCGGAGTTAGCAGCGAGGATCAGCGCGACAATAAAACGACGCCAATCGCTCCTCCCCGCTACACCAGAAGAAGGCACGCAAGCCACCATCTCAACATAATCCTACCACACCGACGTGTTCTGGGGCCCGCCCTGCCCCGCACCAGCAGAAAAGAGTTGTGCGGCGCTCATCGGATAAGGCGTTCCGGCTTTGTCCCAGCAGCGATTGGAGGGAAGGATGACAAAAGGTCGGGATGGTGCGGAGTGTAGCGCGGTCTTAGCGGCCGAGTGGATAACGCCTCTCTTCCCGCCCTTTTTGCGGGGAAGCCCTTCGCCTACCGTCGAAGCTGGGGCGCAAGCCGAGCAATCGCATTTACATAATCCACCCGCCACGGGGACGAGATCTGGATCTTCGAGTCGCGACGGAGGACAACACCACGGATACGTAGCCATCTCGATGGGACCTGGCCTCCGACGACCTTCGGTGACGCATCCCTCCTCTAATAGGTGGGCGGTGGCAGCCTTGACGTCGTTACTGCGCGAGGATCCTCCGCAGCGGTGAAGGGATGGGCACTGATGGGCGAGCACGTGCGCCCTCACATGACGACCACGTCACTGGCCAATGGCACAAGAGGAAAATGATTATAGAAGGCATCAATCATTAACTATCCACAGGCTGATCGTTTCCTGCAATTCCCATCTTCGCATATGCTTCGTTACAGTCCCCACGTCCAGTCATTACCCCATGGGCAGCCGACTAGACATGCCAGCCGCTGCCGGAACGCCACGCAGAGATTGTTCTTTGTCTTAAAAGGAATGGGCCAGAAGAAGCGTCCATCGAAAGGAGGGAAAGGCAAGTAGCCAAGAAGCCGAGTCCCAAAAGCGACGCTGAGTCGCCGTCGTTTGGCAGCATAGGTCCTCTGCTCCTGTTGATGCAAATCGTAAAGGGTGTATGAACACAAGTTGAATGATATCTCGGGTCAAGATGATCCAAGACTCTTATCTAGAAGTTTGCGGTGTCGAAGCCTGCCTTCTGCGTCAGCATGAGTCGGCAACGGCCAAGGTGACAGGCTTACCATTGACAAGACATCTACAGCCTGGAGCCGTGGACGACCTTGTAGTCGACGACGAGCTCGGTGCCCGAATCGCTGATGACGAGGACACGGATGCTACCGCGACCGTCGTCGAAGGCGTCGGTGAGCTTCTTGAGCAGACTGCTCTGGTCGAGCACAGGCAGGCCCTGCTTGATGTCGCCGGTCTCGGTCATGGCAACGACCTTGCCATCCTCGCGGATGTCCAGGACGCGGTACTGCTTGAAGACCGGGCCGAGCATGTTCTGCACGATGACCGACGGGCCCGGGTTGGAGATGAAGCTGGACTCCTCATGGAGCTGCTTGGTGAAGAGGTCGACACCGAGGTAGCGGTGCTGACCAGTCTGAGCAGACGTGGTGATGCGGATCACCTGGCAAGGACGGCCCTGAAGGATCAGGAGGTCGCCAATGCGGATGTGATGGCAGGGGATGGTGATGGTGTTGGCGGACGACATGGTGCTGGTGCGGGCGGATTCCGTGTAAGAAGAACGGGCAGGCCTGGGTTCGGGGAAGAAGGCGGCGGATGGAGGAGGCGCGGCAGCAGATGCAGACACGCGCGACTTGGAGGGAGCGGTGTAAGTCTCCTTGATGACTACTTCTTCCTTGTCGGAAGGGTGGTCGTGCTTGTCGTGGTGAGAGTGGTGGCTGTGGCCGTGGATGGGGTGCAGAATGCGATCGGCGGCCCTGTGAAGACCGTGACGGAAGCTGTGGTAGTGACCTTCGTCGTCGTAATATCCCATGTCACGCTTGTGCTTGGGCGGATCAGTAGTCGTCCGAGAGGTCGTTGACTCTACTCGAACCGACTGGGGATAACGGCTGTCGGCAACCTCGGGGGTGCGACCACCGTAGCGGGGCTGCTCTTGGGCAGTCTGCGAGAAGCGGGACTCCTCAAAGTCACGACCGAAGCGGGACTCGTCAGCAATGGGACGGGTGCGCTCGCGGAAGTCACGCTCAGTGGCGTCAAGCTGCGACTGGGCGAAGTTGTTGGAGGGACCTTGGACGGTGCGGTAGTCGCGGTCGTAGGTGCGCTCCTTGAAGTCGTTGACGTCGTAGGTACGATCCTTGACGTTGATCTGGGCTTCGTCGTACCGCTGGTAGGGCTCCTGGTAGCTGTGGGTGTGGAGGGAAGATGTCAGTGACGATCAATGGCAGATGAGAGGCAGGTAGGTAAGCGAAGGGAGCTCAGCTCAGGTGGGCGGCTGGGGCCGTTTGTGTGGGCCATCGCTAGGCCAACAAGGCGAACGGGGTGACGAAACCCGGCATCCCGACCCATCCGAGCGGAGCCATTTGCTGTGCTGTGCGTTTGTTTTTGGGGCTTGCGGCGAAAAGGTGGCAAACAGAAACACAGGCGCGACTTACCGCTCTCTCTCGATGTCTAGCTCGTAGCGGTCGCGTTCAATGCGCTCGCTCTGAGGGGGGCGGCGGTCTTCGCGCTCGTAGACGCGGATGTCCTCTTCGCGGCGAGCGGAGGGTCGGTGGCGGTCCTTCTCGTAGACGCGGACCTCTTCTTCGAAGCGTTGCTCCTTGCGACTGGGTGCGGCAGAGGGGGCTTCGGAGGCGGAGTAGCGACCTTCGTGACCTTCCCGTCCGACGCGCGAAGCCTTTTCAGAGAGGTGAACTTCACTCTCTACCTTGACCTGAGAATCCTCTTCTTTGACAGCGTCACTCCGATACGAGGACGGGAAGACACTGAAGGGGATCGGGACGCGAGCTTCAAAGTCCAGATTGACTGGAGTCGGGCGTTCCTTCTTGAAGCCCTTCCGAACCGGAATTCGAAAGGAAGACAAGAAAGAACTTCTTGGCTCCTAAGAGGGGATGTGAGGAAGATATCTCACGGGCGGGGGATGAAGATGGTGAGCTTTGGGGCAGCCAGCGTCACGATCTTATGAGCTTGCTCGGGCGCCGAAACGTAAGGGTGTGCAATTGGCTGCAGGCGCGGGAGGCGGGAGCGAGTGATGGAGACGGTGAGATGAGTGGTAGCGAGGAATTGACTGGGCTGTTGAAGTAGGCCGACGAGTCGGAAAGAGGGCGCTGGGTGCGAAGTGGGTACGGCGAGGGAGCTTAATGCACGCGGCTGGCAACGCGCAGGGGCCCTCCGGTCCAGCGCCAGGCAGATCAAAACAGAGCTAATCCCGGACGAGACAGCTTTCCCCAGCCCCGCAGCCGCCCACTGGCCGGACGCCGGCCTTTGCATGTGTTTCCAGGCACGCTCGCAGGCGATCCGGCGCCCGTCTCGCTGTTGCCACACCAACATCCGAGGTCTCTGCGCCCACCTGCCACCGTGGTCTATGGCGCGACGAGCTCGTCTTTCTTCCTCTCGCTGCCCGGGGCGCGCTATGCACAGTATGCGCTGCACAAGACAAAGGGCGCCGTGCATAACGCCAATGCAATAAGCACACAGATGCCGCAGCCGCCCGCATGCGAAACGACGCACCACTGCCTACCCGGGACGCCGGCCGCCCGCGCGATCGTAGGCTGCCCTCGTCGCGACTCCACCTGCTCCCGGTCCTCGTGGTGCGGTGTCATTGGCGTGGACTCGCAGGCGCTGCCAAAGTCGGCGCTCGTCGTGCGCACGCTGACGCGCTGGGAGCTCTGACGGCAAATCCGTCAATCATGCCCACAGCTCCCCAGCCTCCCACGCTCTCGCCATTGGCCGCAATGCCTGCGCGGCTGGGCGGTGGCTTGCAGCTTGCAGCTTCTGCGACTGCTCTCCACGCAGCGCCGCACCAACGGCCGACAGGCCCGCAGATGGCTGGCAGCAGCTCCAGCCGCCCTCACATCGGTGACGGTCGTGTTGCAGCACGCACCTCCGCCGCTGCAGGCCCCCGGAACGGTCGTCTCTGCCCACGCAACCGCCCTGCTGCAGCGCGCCTTGCCGGCATGCCCTACGGTCCAGAAGCTTCTCAGCAAGTCGTGCCCCTGCACATGCGATTTTGGGTATTGTTGCATGTGCAACCGTAAATAAATCACGCTCGTTCGACCGACCCGTTAAAGTCGGAGCTGCCTGCCTCGTCCAAGCGAGCTTCTGTGCCGCCGGCCGAGCGACGCGTGTTCTGTTCTGGCCTCGCTTGACGCCATGAGTCGCTGTCCCAGCTCAGCTGAAAAATACGAAAGATAACCACGACCGACTGTCCGGCGTCCTCAGCAGCGGCGGTGCCATTCAGCCTGCCGCCGCCGCCGCGCTTTGGCCTACACCAGAGACATCAAGAACACGTGCGAAGCTTCTGTGCTGGTGGAATCTCAGGTGAAGTCTTGCTTTGCGTACCTAAAACTTGAGTCTCTAAATCCATCCTCATAGCGGTCGTGATATCTCAACGTAGGTTTGCTGTTTAGTCTCCCAATGTCGCTCACTACTCTCGAAAACTCGTCCAACCCTCTCCTACAAGCTCGTCACAAACCTCAGAATCTTCTCAGCAACGAGTTTCGGTTGCTCTTGCTGAGGCCAATGGCCGGCATTGTCCACAAAGGAGACTCCCCTGAACTCGCTGCAGCTTTCTGGGAAGCTCTCCAGTGCTCCGGGCACCTGATAATTTCCCCAGTCGGCCTTCCCCGTCACGAATTCGCTCGGAACGTCAATCTTCTTCCCCGCAAAAAGCTGGAGATCTCGTGTCTGTTTCGGGTCGGTCTGGCACCGGTACCAATTGAGTGCGCCTTGGAAACCACTTCGCTCCCATTCGCTCACGTACACCCCAAGGTCTTCGTCTGACAACCACTTCTCGGTTGCACGTGCGTCCTCGTTGGCCATATTAGAGGACACAACGTCGGGCATACTGGCTGAAAGCGGCATGACGTAGTACTCAGGCATCTTAGCCAGCTCGGATGCACTCCACTCGCTGAGTGGGTGTGGCTTGTTGGCTGCCCAATCCGCACTCTTGAGGTGGAAGTAGCCCCGCAGAAATGCTTTCAGTCCCTGAGGTGGATTGTCCCAATCCTGCGCCGCTTGTGCCGTACTGTTGTACCACTTGTAGTGCACTCGGGGCGGATCGAGCGATGCGAGGTCGCCTTGGATGTCTCGTCCAACAATCGTATCTCCTCGCATTTGCTCCGATGGCGATAGGTTCGCAGTGTTGAACGGGAGAGATGGCGGAGGCTTGAACGGATGGCTCATCATCACCACGCTCTTGAACACGTCAGGCCGCATTAACGCACAGAGGCTAGCACTGACAGCCCCGAAGTCATGGCCAACGACGCATCGGACCTCTGTGTACCCAAGAGCGGAGACCAGCACCAGCAGATCTCCGACTAGCCGTGTCATGGTGAACTGGGACAAGTCAACGGTAGAGTATGGCGAATCATCCCAGCCTGTAGTTCGACCGTAGCCACGCTGGTCCACAGCAACTACGTAGAAGCCCGCCGACGACAGTGGATGCATGACTTTGCGCCACGAATACGCAAGCTCAGGGTAGCCATGCAGCAAGAGAATGAGGGGTTTGGTGCGGGAAGGGTCGAAGCCAGCCTCCAGGACGTGGAAGGAGAGGCCGCAAGAAGTGTCCGGAATCTGACGCGAAGTGATGCCTTGCGGAAGAGGGAGCGGTGGAAGGTCGGCAGAGCCATCTGCGACCCTGGCTTCGGATAAGAACATGGCGGAGTCTGAAGAGTTAGAAGGGAATGAAGTAAAGAAATGGTTTAAGCTGGACGAAGTGGAGTCGTTCAAGCTACAGCAGCCTCGCTGGACGAGTTGGTCGTGGGCCAGGGTCAAGAGAACTAGCTCTTTGGGGACTTAAATAGAAGAAGTAGTTGCAACAGGGCATGGCAGGTCGGGAACGAAACTGCGGGGAAACAGAACGTGCCTAAGGCAAGATCCCGACAGGCAGAGCACGCGCACGCGGCTGGGGACCGATCTGCGCTGCAATCATGGTTGCATCAGCCGGTAACAGCAGTCCTCATGAGTGGCCTGCGAATGACTGCGCACAGTCCAATATATTGTGGGACGCACCGTCTCTGGTGTTTCTCTTGGTTCCGAGCAGGACGACCGAAACGAGGTGTTCACTGGACGGTGACTTGTCAGGACGCTTGCCTGTGGCTCAAGGGCGGCGCAGTAGCGCCATCAAACTTTAACTAATAACGCTACGCTGCTCCGGCGGGCCCTCTTCAGCCCTCCCGGTGGCAAGGAGCGTCATCCAGAATGCTCGTCCACGCAAGGTACCGGTACAGGTACAAGGCTGGGCGTCCGCGTGTCAGAAGCCGGATGCCGTAGTGGTCGTCGTGGATGCGTGCCAACCATTCGCTTCGAAGGGTCTCGCCCGGCACGGCCTCCAATGCGTTTCAATAATATGCTGGGATACCTAGCCCAACGAACCATTGCGTCGCCGGCGTCTTTTTTTTCTCGCCCGGCGCACAAATGCCGTTAGTGACTGACGAGCACTGCCGTAAAAGATATTTGGATGGGCGTCGACTGCGGTCCGGCCGCTTATGACGACACGGCCAGTGCTTGCACCCTTGGTGACGATCCTGGGGCGCATGCTTTCCTTTCTTTCCGGCGAGCCCACTTCAACACCACACGTCGCCGCTGATCGCCCGCCGAGACCCTCTCCTCCACATCCGCTCTCCTCTGCTCCGCGACCCGGCCACTCGTCGTTTCAAACCTTTGCGCTCCGCGTGTCCTCTGCGTTTCAGCTGCGGCTGCGTGTGTCAGACGAAGCGCCCGTCGCGTTCCACTCCTTTAGGGCGTCCGCTGGCGCCTGTCCAGCGCATCCGCGTCCCCCATGACATCAGCCCGCTGAGCCCTTGCTTCCACGACACCACATCCTACGACCCTCGGCTGCTATGACTAGCTAGCAACGCTCCCAAACAACCGACGTCCATCATGTTTAGGTCGCGCCGGCGCGCGACTTCCAATCCGGTATGCGCCGCGACCCCGAACCGCCTTTCGTTTGCGCATGCGCTTGCCTCGAGACTGACCCAATGTGCTGTGTAGCCCCCAAACCGTAACACCAACGCCCCGACTCCCACCGCTGCCCTCGCTGCCAGCCAGGCATTTCTGAAGAACGCAAACTCCAATGCCTCCCTCTCCTCCGCCGCAGCGGCTGCGGCCCTGCGCACCCACAGCCCCTCGCCGGTTTCAGTCGGCAGCATCCAGACGAAGCGCATGCAAAGGAGGGGATCTTCGGGGAGCGCCGCGAGCGCTCCTGGGATGCGGCGACAGCCTAGTTCCGGTTCTATGAGTGAGAGAACATTTCGTTCGCCGTCACCGTCGGGGAGGGCAGGGGCGCCAGCGTCTGTGGATGCTAATGCACCTCCAGTGCCGGCAATCCCAAAGGACCTTTCACCAGCTTCCAAGCACAGACGCGCCGCGAGTGAAGCTGTGCTAGGATCAGGCAAGCCAAGGGATCGAAGCACGG
This sequence comes from Diplodia mutila, assembly GCA_022560015.1. Lineage (NCBI taxonomy): Eukaryota > Fungi > Ascomycota > Dothideomycetes > Botryosphaeriales > Botryosphaeriaceae > Diplodia > Diplodia mutila. Next base: position 28,317 of record JAFISB010000075.1, on the reverse strand, counting down.
GGGAATGGGCGTCACGTAATTCTCCGGATGCAAAAGACGGGACTCAAAGGGGTTCAATCAATTTTTCACGGCCCATGTCACCTCGGGACACCCCTCCATCAAGTCCGCCTCCCACGAAAAAGGGCCACAGCGGATGGTTTACCACTCCGGTCACGAGCGACCAAAAGCCTAGGCAGGATATTCGCACGACAGCACCCATTGTCCCAAAAAGCTCGACTACAAGCGGAACCGGTTTGGGGCTCTCGTTACAAAATGCTGCGAATGCACCAGTAGCCAAGAAAAAGAAAAAGAAGGCGGTGGGCGCAGAAGGACGACATCTATCAGAGGGAGGCATGGCCAGTAAGCCACGAGGAGGCGCTATATCTCCGGAAAGCTCCCCACCACTGCGCACGCAATCACCGCAACATCCGGATCCAGCTCCGGAGCTTCCGCCGAGTCCCCAGAGTCCCCAAAGCTCGGTCTTGTCCGATAGCTCGAGCGAGTCCGAGGCTCCCGGACAGCAATCGAGGCCATATCCACTTGTTAGGCAACCCTCAACTGTCATGGAGAATCCCGAATTCGAGGAAGAGGCGGAGAGAGCTGAATTGGGAGGCCGTGCGGAGGTTGAGGCGCCGGCAAAAGCGACAGCGTCGAAAGAGCGGGAGCAAAGAACAGTCAGCCCACAGAGCGAACAGCGCTTGGGTCGTCATACGGATTCAGAGAAGCTGAAGCCTGCTACTGGGCGTGGTAAAGGTCATGAAAGACAATCCTCGCTTAGCCCAGCCCGTTCAGCGCATTTTGCGCCAACCGCTGTGGACATCTCAACTGGTGTGAAACATCAACCGCCGCCAAGATCTATATCGCCCGCGAAATCAGCACTGAAGCACTCACCTTCTTCCTCAATTCGAACCGGCTCTCCCGTTGCGCCTCATGCAACTGGACGCGCTCATTCAGACGTCAGTTCCGATGCTGGATCCTATGACGGTTACAAGCCTAGTCCTCGCAAGAAGAAGGGCTTCCGGGTCAGTTTTGAAGAGAATATTGCTCAAGAAGAAGATTCGCCGTCTTCTTCCTCTCCCGTCGGCTTAGAATCCTCTCGCTGGAGCGGCCGGACTCTACAGGGTATGGACGATGACCTGGATGATATCATGAAACCCAGACCTGAATTGCCTTCCTTTGGAAGCATCAGGAGAGAACGTCGTCCTGTCGGCGAAGAAATTGCTGAGAAGGTTACAGAAACTGTCCCATCGATGTCCAATTCCGAGCCTCTTGAGGCTTCAAGCGACCACGCCGTCGGTGGCGTTATTGCACGGGATCTTGAAAACAAAAGACGGGCCAAGGATGGGAACGAGCCAATTGCACCTGAAGTCACTTCCGTGGATAGCACCGGCTATGCCTCAGACGATACAGAATCGAGCATCGACGAATCGGAAACAGCGAGCAATCACGGAGCCAATGGCTTTGGAAGAAGCGCAAATACTCTCCCTGCCATCCCTGAGAAGAAGTCAGCCGAGGCCTCACCTGCTCTTGATGTACCACCAGTACCTCAAATTGCTGTACAGCCTGCAACACCAGGAACGGATGCCGAAAACCAAGAGCCTCCGTTTGAGATGCCTGGTGCATGGTCAGACCTGGATGATGGGTCGGGGGACGAGAGTCTAGGTGCTACGACTGCTTCATTAGCATCGCAAGAGCATGCTGATACCACTGACCCAGCCTACGGTGGTCAGTTCCAAGTTTTCTCCGCGAGAGACCTTCAACCGGTCATGTCACACCAAAGCAGCATGGACCGGTATCTCAATCACTCTGCCGATGAAAGCTTGGATGATGACAGCGATGACAGCAGCGTCTACAGTGATGCTGCTGAAGACCTCTCTGAGCTGGATGGTGGTTTCGCATCATTAGATGCTATAGTCGAGAGTCCCGTTATCCCACCGCCGTCAGAGACTCATTCCGCCTCACCTCCAGAGAGCCCGGTGACCGACAAACAGGAGCAACAGTCCGAGAAAGAATCAGCTGCAACGCCAAGTACGGTCGAAACCAAGCGGGCAAAACAAATCGACAGGCCAGTATCAAGCAAACCCAAGCCCAAGCCCAAAGCGACTGTGAAAGCAGCAGCCCTCGAATATGACGCGGCACCAATACTCAAATCTCCCAAGCCGAAAAAGAGAGCGACGGTGGTTCCTGAACCTGTTGAAGTGGCTTCTGGACCTGCGCAGAAAGCAGTCCTGTTGCCGCATGCGCGCGAGGCGCCACAGCCGAAGAAGCCAGCTTTGAGAACGAGCATGCGTACGGGCAGGCCCGCACCGGAGCAAGACGGATCTTCTGCACCAGCTGTACGGAAGTCGATGCGGACGTCAATGCGAGATGCTCCCACAGGTCTCGCAATTTCCCGACACGGCGAGCCTGCAGTAGCTGAAGCGCGTGAGCCAAAAGGTGCACTTCAGAAGAGAAACATCCCGCTTGCTTCGGCGAAAGCTGCCTCCCCGCCGAACCGACAAAGTGCGCCTGCGAGCATTCCGGCTACCTCTAATCGAGTGTCAACCATGCCTGCTCTCGGTCGTACCTTGTCTAATGACTCGGATGCTTCTGACAGTAGCTTCAAAAGACAACGCCGTGCATCTCCGTCTTATACGGACGGTAGATACTCGATGCGACGAAGTATGCGGTCTGGACCTTCGCCGAGACATCACGCGCCTGCTGCTGCTGCTCCAACGCTGAGAGCAGCTCCGCCTACCGCTGCTGCGGCACCTCGATCCTCGAGACTGAGTATTCGGTCATTGTCTCCGACCGGCTCCCTCTTCGGCAAAAGGAAACCGATGATCAACAACCAGGACTCCTCACCCCCCACTTTAAGAGCACAAGGTCCACCGCCCGCCAAATCATCCAGATTCTCCAAGGGCAAGGGTTCGGATAAAGACTCACCTAAGTTGGGCTCGTCGCGCTTCCAGTCACGCTACGAAGACTCTAGCGACGACGAAGATGGTGGCAGGCTGCCAACCTTCCGCTCCCGTTTCGCTGATTCAGATGACGAGGACGATGTCACAGAACTCCCGTCCGAATTGAGGCCTGTTCGGGGAATCCCGCGACGTGCTGATGATGACGGAGACTCGACTGAGCTTGAGGATGAACTGAGCGATACGGAGGGCCCGTCATCACCACCCCAGAAGGCTAAGCGTGCTGCGGCTGCCACCAACGGTAACGCCAATGGTGCCACGACAGAGTTCAAAGGTTCCCTGCGCGAGGGCAAGTCAGCTATGGATGTTCCAGTCAGCCCAACTCGCAAAGAGAAACGGGGCTTTTTCGGTCTGGGCAAGAAACGTCGCGACTCTGCAGACGTACCCCCAAAGACCCCTCCAGAGACCGCCGGTCCTGTGGCAGTCAGCTCTCCACGCGCTAAGCTTCAGCGACGCGATTCTCACGGCCGTCGCACATCAGAATCTTGGCCACTTCCGCCTGCGATTCCGGATGAAGATCCCAGTACGGCGGCCGGACGGCCTACGACTTCTGACGGCTCGCCAACAAGACCGCGTCTCAGCAAGCGACAGAGCACTGGAGGGGAGACCGCTGAAACAGAGCCGGTAGGCAATGTGGCCATTGGGCGCAGCGGCAAGAAGAAGAAATTCCCGATGCTGAGAAAGGCGTTCCGCCTCAAGGATTGAGGAACCTAAACGTAATTCATTTCCACGGACTCCAAACCGTGGTTAATCTCAACTCTACCCGGCTCTGCATAATATGCAATAAAGCTGAAGTCCGGATCCGTTCATTTACATTCAGACTTTTGTTTAATTTGCTCGATATCCATGTTTTCGACCATTTTGACTGTCGTCCTCTCTCTACTTTTCCTTTTTCTTTCTCCACCACACCTTCATTTTTTGTTTGCACGGCGGACGGAGACGGAGTTCTGATACCAAAGAGTGGGGCATCTGTTGCGGGATTAGACGAGTGCTTCGGCGTTGTTCGCTAGTTTCTCCTTTACCTTTCCGACTACCTATCTGCCGTCCGCACCTGTCGCTTTCAGAAGCGTCGTGCTATGCCTTCTTCTTCTTCCTACCTCATCACACAATCACGCCTTTCCTACTTTTCTTTTTCTTAACCTAATGACGGGCTTTTCGTAATATGGGGCCTGTAATGTTTTTCCTTTTCGAGCTTTGCCCGATACCCGCGAAACACACGATACCCGCGGATTCTCGTCCCTCGCGCGTGAAGGACTGCTGTTTCCTTTTCGCCTTTTTTTTCTTTTTTGGTTTGTTCTTGTGCATGTGTTATGGCTAGATACCGAAAGCTGTGTGTGGCTTGCAGCTGCTGAAATGCGAATTTCCCAAAAGGGTCGTTGTGCCCGATATTGACCCTGCCTTCTCAAAAATTGTTGCATTGGCTGCACATTCAGAACCGTGAAAGGCTTCGCTAATTGGGCATTTAACATGCAATATGCTTACTTGACCAAACAGTCAGCTGCGAATGTTAGCTCTCGCCAAGAAAACGTACTCGTTGAATGGATCTCTCTTTTGCAATCACGGGAAAATCTTACTTTTATCGTTGCCAATTAGAGTGGAGGTGAAAATAGCCTTGCGCTGCATGTGATGCGTCACTCCAGTGAGCGCCTGGGATTTTTGCAAGGAGCTTTGAGGGCACGATTCTACGACCACTAGGGTGAGCAATACATACCAGGGTTTCGGAATGGTGGATGACTGCAGATCGCTAGGATAAGGGCTGGCCATAGTCCGCTATCATTGGCGTCTTCCAGCCTCTATCACAACATGAAAAAAGCCACTTGAGGCAGGCAGTCCCGGCTATACCACATAGCCTTGTTTTGTTGCTCAGCCCCAGCCTCGCTCGCACACATATAATGAGGCAGATGACTCGCAAAAAGCCGTTCAGGAGACCTTCAGCCCCAGCCTTACGGTACCATCTCAGTGACCATGGTGAACACTTTCACACCCAATTGCACTCTTCCACCTGAGGGTACGAATTTCGTTGCTGCGCCTCCTGTTCGCGGCACCCTCGACATTCTTTGGTCTTGCCTCAGCATCTTCGTTCTCTGCACGTGGTCGATTTATCGCCCAAATGTGCCAAATCAGACAAAACCTCGGGACGAGAAAGAACTGTTCAGAAAACAATGTTACCTCCTCAGACGCCAGATGATGTTCGCTATCAGGATGCTGTTCATTCCTGAATGGGAGATGGCATCTGCCGCCCTGCAGTTGCTGTCAGCCCTTCACACTTCCAATGTTGCGAAGAAAGCAAACGAGAAGACATGGAATCTTGCAGACAGCTTTTTGCTTGATATGGGAGGGTTTGCAATCCACTTCCCGGACACCTTGAGGACACTGCGAAGAGAATCCAGTGCTCCCGCAGTCCTTGAGAGGGTGTCTCGAAATATTTCGGACGACGGCTGCACGAACGAAACAAAAGTACACCGTGTCAATGGGATCACTGAGGCCACAGGACCAACAAGGATTACATATCCGGCCCATTTGTCGAACACAGATGAGACTCCCTTCGAATCTATTTGGCGAGGATTGTTTCGAGCTCAGGATAAGGAAATTGAAAGTATGGGATCAAATGGACTTCGTTTGTCCACCAAAAATCAAGCCATCGTCAGGGCGATGATCGAACAACGCCATGGGGAAATAAAGTTAGCAGAGAAAGAAGCGGCATTTTTCTTCCAGTTCAATACATGGGTTCTCAATGGATGCCAGACAAGTCACGCAGCACAAGTGGGTATAATCGAGCGAATGCCCCGACTTTCCGTGGCAACTTTAAAAACTTTGGACAGAGGAAATATCCTGGTCAAATCCCTGGCCGTTCTCCAAGTACTATGGCTGATTGTGCAGAGTTCAATTCGAGCATACAACGACCTTCCATCAATACAGCTAGAAATCCTAGCGCTCGCTTACGCTACATCTGCATTATTCATCTATATACTTCTTTGGAAGAAACCACAGGACATCGTGACCTCGGAAACGGTAGATGCTCGCAACTTCGCCACGGTAGAGAATTTGAGGGTCCTCTTGGATCTAGCCCCCGACGACTGGATGAGCAGTCGACGTACTCCATGGATGTCGACTTGTGCGGTCCATCCTGTCCATTCTTCGCAGGTTGGGCCAGATATGCTTGACTATCTCATAGCAGCCATTGGCGCTTTAGTATTTGGGTCCGTACATCTGATTGCTTGGAATTTCGCATTCCCAATGCCTGTTGAAAGGCTGCTCTGGAGAATAGCTTCATTGGTCACAACCTGTATGCCATTGGTCACCTTTGTCATCTTCGTAGGGTGGGGTCTCTTGACAGTAGTCTTTTCATGGATGAAAAGGTGGACTACATTTGGCATTCTAGTTATTTGTGTTATGGTGGGACCGCTCTATGTGGCTGCGCGATTGTTCATCATGGTGGAAGCATTCCGCACCTTGGGTTTCCTTCCGATGGAAGCGTTCCAGTCAACATGGGCCACAAATGTTCCCCATGTTGGTTGATTGTATCATCTTCAGTTTCAAACCTTCGCTGGGAAGAAGTCAAATCAATCAATAGAAGTATCCGTCTGCCACACATCCTAACAACCCACATCCGACCACTTCCTTAACGCCCCCTACGCCGTCTGATACCCCTCCGTCACCCAATCCAACACATAATTCGACTCTACTAAATACGCCCCCTCCTCGCCCGCCCTCACCCCCGCCACCGTCCGATTCCGACACCCCTTCTCCACGGGGACGCCCCTGAACCTGTCCTCCACCCAATCCAACCACACCCGCTGCCCCGCAAACATCACCGGCACATGAGTCACCCCCTCGAACACCACGACCTCCACCGCGCTCCCCGCATCCGCCTCGCACGCCCTCCTCGCGCTCTCCGCCGTCTGCGCCGGTATCACCACCCCGTCGTCCGTCCCCTGCAGCACCAGCAGCGGCGCCCCGCCCACGCCCCGCCCCACGTAATCCGTCGCCGCCGCGAACGCCCGCGTCGCCCAGTGCGCCGCGACGCCCGGCCGCACCCAGTCGGCGTCCCCGACGGCCGCGTCCCCCGCGAACAGCTCCGTCGCCACGCTGCTGCACCCGCCCAGCTCCTCGAGCAGCTCGAACCGCGCCAGCCCCGCCTCGGTGAAGAGTTCGTTCAGCGGCACGGACGGGTACAGCGCGCGCACCCCGCTCGCGACGTACGCCGCCAGCGCCAGCCCGCCCGCGCCCGGCGCGCCGAGGAGCGCGAGGTAGTTGCGGCCGGACGGCGAGGGCGAGCCGGCGACGGCGCCGAGGTAGCCGGGGAAGGCGGAGGCGTTCCGGGCGACGGCGGCGGCGGCGGACCACGCGGCGCCGCCGCCTTGGGAGTGGCCGACGACGACGTGGGAGGCGGAGAGGGCGGAGGGGAAGGCGGCGCGGGCGGCGCGGACGGCGTGGAGGATGTCGAGGGCGTGGGAGGGGTTGGAGAGGTAGGGGTGGAGGATGTGGGAGGGGTTGTCGGCGGAGGCGGGGGGTTCACCGTCGTCGTCGTCGTCGTCGTCGTCGTCGTCTGCTTTTGAGGAGGGGGAGGGGGAGGTGGAGGAGGATGACGGGGCGGGTTTGGTGGTGGAGATGCCCAGGCCGGCGTAGTCCGGGGCCACGACGGCGTAGCCCTGCAGCGCCATGGTGTAGGGCCCGGCGAACTGGTACCAAAGGTTGCGGATGTGCGAGGGCGCGCAGTCGGGCAGCACGCCGGACGTGCCGTGGCCCCAGCCGATGACGGGGATGCCGGTGACGTTGGGGAAGGTGCGGGGGAGGTAGGGCCAGAGGATGTAGGCCGAGGCGGGGATGTTGGTGCCGTTGATGGTCGCGGTTTGGTAGATGATGCGCGAGAGCGAGACCGAGGCGGGGAGGGTGTAGAGGGAGGTGTTGGTCACGTTTTCGACGGCGAAGACGGTGCCGGCGGGGATGGAGGAGGTCCAGTTGATGTTGCTGGGGAGGTGGTAGAAGCTACGGTTGGAGACGGGCGTTAACGAGGATGCGGGGAGGAAGTGAGGAGGGGATGGGCGACGAACGGGTCATCGGTAACGGATTGGGTTGCCCAGTTGCTGCGCTCGAAGTTGAGGGCGATTTCGACATTGTTCGCGGTGATGTTGCTGATGCCGGCTTTGGCAATCTGCTCGGCCGAGAGCTTGTAGGACGAAGCGAAATCCTGGCATTGAGGCCCGGGAATGGCGGTGATCTGCTGGCAGGCGACCAGAGGAGCGACGAGGACAATAGTCCACCATCGTATGGGGATAGAGATCATTGTGATATGCACCATGCCCTTTCCCTTACACAATTCCACAGTGACAGACACTGAATCCGGAATGTTGATGCGAATGGGACTTGACAAACTTATAGATGTAGTAGGCTTACGCCAAGACACACTCCAACAATCACGCAAAGGCGGAGGCAGTGTAGTTCATTTTGTCGGTGAAAGGCGCCCCGCGCCCCGCACGCACCAACGGCACCGGATGCGGTGCTTTGCTCGTCCGCTACAGAACGCCGGCCCAAATTTGGTCCGCTACGACACCCTCATTCGTTGATCTCGGCTTCCGAAGAGCTTATTTTGACGAACTGCCGGCTCTTGAGTTGTTGATAATCGCTAACCCTGCATACCCTTGTCTCTGTTTTATCCGGATCGCTTGTGTGACAATGGCACAATCATGTGATGCAAGTCTGGAAAAAACAAAACAGCTGGAGTCTATTGATGTATGAAAACTGAGTGCGCCCAAAAGTGCCAGGCCCAGCGACGACCTCATCCAGGAAACGCCTCCATGCCAAAAATACCGTTACCAGCACGCCTTGGCCCCCACGTTGCCAAAAGAAGGAAGCCGATGTCAGCAGCATTGCCAAGAGCCTGTTGCTGCATGTGACTCCCGAGTAAGTAAAAGAAGCCCACCGAAAGGCATTGTAGCAATGACTTTCCCCCCCTTCGAATGTGCGCTCAGCATCTGTTCCCAATGCGCGGGCTGGTTCCTAGCCCATCAAGCGGGTTGCATTCATGCGCGGAGCTGCAGGCAAACGGTTAGCCCTATGTACGAGGGAGGGGCAGCAGGCAGCCTTGGTGCCACGTACCGGAGGACAGCAGGTCGACGCTAATTGGCCTCTTGGGCGAAGAGTTGCGGGACGAGGATCGGGACGAGGAGGGCTCGGAGGGCTCGGAGGGCGCCTTGCTTTGCTCGGCGGCCTCTCCTTGGGTCGGGTGGGACCCGCTGGCAGGTGCGCGGCGTGTCGGAGGGTGGGGCTCGATGATCTGGGGGCCGCGTTGCTCGTACAGAGCGGTGGATGATGAATAGACGGAGGAGCGGGGGCTGTAGGCGTAGGAGGTGGGCTCGGCAGCCGTCAGGAAGCTAGCCTCGAGGGAGCCGTAGAAGCGGAAGGGCATCTGAGGGATCATGGTGGCGTGATTGGATGAAGTGCTGGAAAATGACGGATTGAATAGAGGTAACTTGGAAACTGAAGGTATTTTTGAAGCCGGTCAAGTCGGTGCGGGCTGGTGTCTGAAGAATGAAGGCAATGCTCTCAATTTGCAGGGCATTTTATATACGTTGAGGTTGCTCGAATTGGGATTGCACTGCCTTAGCAGAAGATGAGTGTTCCATTTCTGGACGCGGGCCACGCATGATGGCGCTCAGCTGGGTCCGTCAGCAACGGCACACCGCTGGCAGATATGAAGACGTGCGGCTGCGATTCGCCGGGTGTGCGGAGAATATCGAGGCTTGGTGGTGGTAGGGCTGCAGTGTGTAAGCAGTTTGGCGGAGGGCTGAGGGCCAGCAAGGCCGGCATGTGCGGGCCGAGTGAGAGCCTTCCATGGGGCCAGGGCGTGGTATTATTGCCTAATGGCTGTGTGATACGCCCATCGGTGGCGAATGCGGCCAGGACTTTGCGCTCAAACGGCAGCTGCGACCTGGCGCCTGGCGGGCGTGCGGAATATACGGCGGACCGCAGCGACCGCTCGCCTCACCCGACTCGCCCCACCACTGCGACACAACTCCCCAACTCCGATCGAATTCCGTGCCTTCCAGATTGCGTTGCAGGATTATCGCCCACCAACCCCTGACGTCCCTTGCTCACGCAATCGCTGTGTCGTACCCCTCCTCCCATCGTTATGTAGAGAGCCGCCCCGTTCCCGCTTCCCACCCTTTCCGCGTTTTCTGTCTCTCAACTCCCCTGGGAAACGCCGTCTGAAACCCCTCGAGATGACTCGGTTCTCGATCCCCAAGCAGCTCAACAGAGACTCCGACACGCCAAGGCTCAATCCCTCCTACCGTCGGAATGGAAAGCTCCAGTCGTGTGAACCATGTCGCAAGGGCAAACTCCGCTGCGACCACGTTGTGCCGACCTGTGGCAGATGTGCTCGGCGCAACAAGCAGGACCAATGTGTTTACCACCCCGCTCCTTTGACCCGCGCTCGCTCTGCCGCCACTCCCCACCTGTCTGAGCCTGTGCTCAGCCCCCCGCAAACCGCTTCCCCGGAGGGCGCCTCTCCTCGTACTGCTCAGCTGGACTCCCGTGCCACCCCACTGCCCGCCGTCGACGATGATGCAAACGAGACAGAGCTGCGATGCATTGCGTCTTCGGATGTACGTCACCATGCTGGCTTCCTTGGATCCACCAGCTATTCTGCTGTCCTGACTGAAAATGAGGGTAGCCTCGGGTTCGGCCAAGATGAGACTGCCTGTCATTCCGGTGCCAACCCAAGAATCAGTCCTGAACACGTCCGGAAAGGCGTCGAGATACTCAGCCTTCTGAAGGACATGCCCATCTTCGAGCGCTACATACAGCGATGGTACACCGTTACCCAGGGAGTCATCACCATTGAGCCTATCGTCAAACAGTGGATGACTTTGCTGTGGTCCGAATATGCAGAGGTTCTTCAAGACCAGAACGTCGAACAGCTCAAAAGGCTGTCAGAACACGTCTGGCTCAACACCGACCAGAAGCTACGAAGCGAAAGCGTCAAGACGTCTCGCGACTGGATTGAGCTGTCGACGGCTAGAAACCTCCGTTGGGAGGTTGTGGGCATCATTTTGTGCCTGGTGGGCGTGGTTGCCACAACAATGCCAGGTAAGCTCGGCTCTTGCACCGCATACTGGCCTCGGCGAAGACTGACTCTTCTTCAGAGTGGGACCCGCTCTTGGCCTTCAACCGCAGATACAAGAGCAAGAGAAGCTTAATTGTTGCCATGTATCGGGCTTCCGATACGTGTCTGAAGTTTTGTGAGGAGACATGCATCCCGAACGACATCGGCATGTGGCTCATGTACGAAACCAATGTCATGTATCTTTTCTTGCATGGCGATTCCTGTAAGCTTTTCCCTCAAAGTGACACCACTGCCCATCGCTGATGCGGGTTATCAGGCTACGATAGCTGGCAGAGATCGGGCCGGATAATGAACGCTATCATGGCTCTTGGATGGCATCAGGAGGTCAACTCAAAGGATCTGCCATTCTTCCTTGTGGAAATTCGAAAGAGACTTGTCGCGTCGGCATTCGCCAGTGACAAATGGTTATCTGCTTTCCTTGGCAGGCCACCCCGTCTCAGCTACCGCTATTGTGTGTTGCAGCTTCCCCTGGATCTTACTGATAAGCAATTACTCTCACACGGTCCTGACCTTGACGCTGCGCTCGCAACACTTGACAGTGAGGGCTGGTCGAAGGGCACACAGGTCCAAAGAAGGACCTGGACCCGAGCTTGGGTGCAGTACTGCGTAAGTTCATTTCTTTCTACCTCGATTAGGGACTTATGCATGCTGATCTTATACTCTAGACAATTAGGGAAGATATCCTGGAGCTCTCTATGGGCGCACAAGTAGGCAACATTGTGGAAAGAGCAAGGTAAGAAACTGGATCCACGCATAATCTTTACTTTAACCGACAGTGACGACGCAGAGAAATTCAGCGCAAATCAGAGCAAACATGGGACGCACTCCCTGCGTATCTCCGCCAAGAGCCGGAGCACATCTGGAACAACCAAAAGCCTCCTATCGAATGCCTTTACCTCGTTTTTATCCACATCGAACACCTCTATAACGAGTTCCTCCTTCAGCGAGCGCTGATCAAGCGGGCTGGTGCAGATACGAGGGACCTTCTGCAGGTGGCGGTCAGATTACTCGCGGACATTATCACGGTTGCAGGGAAGCGGGAAGTCCTCGGCGAGTTTCAAGATGCTTATCTGATGGTAAGTAGTCGCCGATCACTTCGTATACTATGCCTCTCCTGACAATCACACTATCTAGCTCTCCAGCCCTGGTCTCCCGGCCGCATGTGTTGTTGCAGTCGAGCTTCTTCGCCAGGAGCAATACCCCCACCAGCCTATTTCGTTTCCGCTCAACCGATCCCAGACCATCCAAGACCTAAGTGTTTTTGCGAACGCTCTTGCGTACGTCCCTGCAGATGAGCCCAGCTCGTCGATATGCGCACAGGGTCGAAAATTCATCAAGCGTATCTTGGATAAGATTCTAAGCCCAGAATCGCGCAGCGATGTCCACATGACAGGAAACGGGTCGTCGTCGGTCAATGTCGACTTTTCAATACCGTTCTCCGGAAACGACGCCGAGTTCATGCCCTGGCTGGAAAGCGTTGACTGGGATAGCCAGAGCTGGACCATGTTCAGCTGATTGGGAATTTGTTTCATTATCTCGTCCAACAAAGGAAAATCTTCACAGATGTCTTGACGACCATCTTATATGGCAACCTGCCTAATTCTGTGTCCTACCTCCTCGAATGCTCGACCGCGCTTTCCGCGACTGACTCTGATCTCTTTGACTGCGTGTCAATCTCGGTTATGACAGTTATACCAGCACTTCTCTGATTTATCAGAATGTCCTCGTCGCTGCCTTGACGTTTGGTTTGATCCATCCACGTATCCATGACTGACCCGCCAATAGACGTCTCGTTGAGACCCATCTTCGTCGAGCCTTTCTTACGCTTGTTGCTGTTGCTTCCCATGTTGTCAAGGGATATGCCCTGAGCCGGAGTACCTCCGCTCTCACCTTTGTCGTATGGCCCATAGCCATCGGTGCTGCTCTTACCCCGAATCTTGTTATAGAGAGGTCGGAGCATTGGCATGCAGGCGGTACACAGGGTAATGCAGAGCTCGGTAGACGACCACAGAATCGGACTAACGCTTTCATCTTTCAAATGCGGCCACTGTCAGTGCGAGAGTCTCAAATGGAATTCGGTACTTACAGGTATAGTCGGATCTTCCTGACAGGCGCTTCAGTTCAATGGCGCGGACGATACCGGATGCTCCGGCACTTCGAGGATATTAGCATTGCTACATCATCGACCTGCTCTCGATATACTTACAACACTCCCAGACTCATGGAGATGCCGATTAGTTTCTTCTCCTTTTTCTTCATATTGAGGTTCCAAAGGATCGCCCATGGCAAAAGGGCCAGCACGAAGTCGCATATTACGGAAGTCACTGCAGCAAAGTCAGTAAGCCCAGTCTTGCCCCAAGTATCGCATACTGACCTCCGACGCCAACAGATAGATCGGTAAACGCTTCGGTACCCATCCAACAATTGGCCTCCAACGTGGGGTTCCAAACTGCCGCGACCGGATCGCAGCGTATGAAATCAAACAATGCGCATAAAACGCAGATGATAGTCACAGCGACGACACAAACCCACAGAACTATTTGATGCCATGTAAAAACGACAATGCGCAGCAAGAAAAAGGCCACGCAGGCTTTACTTGTCGCAATGCCGATGATGCCTGAGAGGTCAGCTAGCGGTTATGAGAGAAAGGGCCAGTACCTGGAACTTACAGAAAGTCTGGCCGATGATGGTGATCTTTGCCGCCATAGCAGCTTGTTCGCCACCAAGTACTTCGGCATGGCGTCCATACCCCTCGGTTGCCGCGTAAGAGCATATTGCAGAATAGAGCAACAGCATCACCTGGATCGGGTTCGTCATTATTCCCTTTGCAGTTCCAATCGGCACGATTTACCCACGAGAATGCCGCCATGTGGTCGTCCCATCCCAGCGATCGGTTGATCCGCGCCTTAGTATACAGCCTTGGAAAGACAAAGAGCATGGCGAATACCGTCTGCCCGAGCATGACGCCGATGATGGCCGGCCCGAGGCCGCCTATCGTCTTCATGAGGGCGGTGGAGAGGAGGTTGGGGGAGGGGTCAGTGCCAGAATGACAAACCGCGAGGTCTGATACTTGAAGTGTGAGGCAGCCATGGCAGGAGTCGTGTCGCAGCTCGGGTGATTGTTGTGGGCGAAGTACGAACAAGCATTTGACTCAGGGCCAGTAGGAAAGCCGAAGCTGCCTCCCGACCGCAGACTCCGAGCGTGGAGAAAGCCCGAAGAACGTGCCTAAGCGAAATTCAGCGATCGAGGGCTTCAAATCACGGCGGGTCCAATGTCTCTGAGCCGCGCGGAGGGCGGGCCGCGCCGCTCCCTCGGTTCCTTCGCTAGCCAGATCGGGAAATGGGTCCACAGAACTGGGCGAGTCGCATCTTTTCACACCCCAGAAGCCCGCTGTTGCAATTATGCGGGCCTGGCCCACCGCTATATCACAGAATCAGCCCACAGCCTTCGGCACTTGCAGTCAGGCCGGCAGCATCGCTCTGATCTTTCAACCTCCATGGCAATGAGTGCCGAGGCGTGCGCGCTAGACGCGAGTCGCGCCGCGGTCCCCGGATCGTCACCTTCCCTCACTCACGGAACGGTCGAACACTCCTGAACCCGTTAGCCAGCCTCGAGTAATGGTCGCAATCGCTGTGCCGCAGACCCAGTTCGCCATCCCGCGTCCATGGCGTGGTGCCCCTTGAAGGAATCATGGACCTGGTGTATTAATTGCATTGTTGGATCCCTATTTTTTCTTGTCCTTCTCAGCGTTTCCAAACGCCGCTGCTCTCCACAACTCCTTTCTTACTCGTACCGGAAACCGAGGAACTGGGTCTCTCAAGCTACCTCTTTGTAGAACCGGGTTTCCCCCATCTCCGCCTCACTTTCGCCTGCCTTGAAACCCCCTCCTCCCCCTTTGCCACTCGCCGGAGTCATGGCCCTCCTCACCTTGGTCCTGGTGCTCGCCGCCACCTTCGCCGCGTACCGCTACTACTTTCACCCGCTGCGCCGCATCCCCGGCCCGCTGCTGGCCAAGTTCACCGACGCCCAGCGCTTCTTCGACACGGCGGGCGGCCGCACGGAGCTCACGCACCGGCTGCTGCACGCCAAGTACGGTCCGGTCGTCAGGATTGGCCCGAACACCGTCAGCCTGAGCGACCCGCAGTGCATCAAGCTGATCTATTCCAACAAGGCGAATTTCCCGAAGGTGAGCATAGACCTTTGTCATCACTTCCCTCGTACCCCTCCATCTCCTGCCCCTCCTCCCTTGAAGTGTTCTTCCAATGGAAGCTCTCTGGTTTTTGCTGACCAAGGTGGGGTTATGTACAAAATACTAGAGCGACTTCTACGCTGTAAACGACATCACGCAGGGCGACCAGCGCGTCTGCACCCTCTTCGGCACCCGCGACAATGGCCTGCACCAGAAGCTGCGCGCCCCGGTGCAGAAGTACTACAAGGTCTCGGCGCTGCTGAAGCTGGAGCACCGCGTCGACGGGGTGGTGAAGGACTTCTGCGCGAAGCTGGAGGAGCGCTTCGCCAAGCAGGCGAAGGCGTGCGATCTCGCCGAGTGGTTCCTCTTCTGTGAGTAGCACTTTATCTTTTCGTTGTATACTGAAGGTTTAGTTACTCTTTTCTCTTGGTGGCAATTGCTGACTCCGTCTTGTCTTGACTGAATGATAGATGCCTGGGATGCCATCGCAGACGTCACTTTCAGCAAGCCGATCAAAGAGGGCTTCTTGAACAAGGGCGGCGACATCGACGACCTGCTGTCCACCGCCGAGCAAGCCCTCGACTACTTTGCCGCCGTAAGTGGTCGACCCCATCCCTCCTAATTACCTTCACCATTCCCTCCCCTGTACACACACACCTTCTCCCACAAATCTAACCACCACTCCCCTTTCGCAACAAACAGGTCGGCCAAATCCCCGTCCTCGACGAACTCCTCGACAAGAACCCCGTCCACCGCATGGGCCCACCCTCCTTCCAAGCCGCCGCCGACTTCTGCGTGAAGAAACTCGTCGCGCGCACCACGGGCGCCGAGGTCAACGAGACGGAGAACCAAGACTACCTCGACCACTTCCTCGCCATCAAGGCCGAGGCGCCGCCCCAGGAAAACATCACCGACGGCACCGTCGTCGGGTGGATGCTGCTCAACATCCTGGCCGGCGCGGACACGACGGCGACCACGCTCGCCGCCGTCGTGTACTACCTCCTGCGCAACCCGCGCGCGCACGCGCGGCTGCGGGCGGAGCTGGACGGCGCCGGGTCACCCCAGGGGGGCGTGTGGCGGTACGAGGACGCGGTGCGCCTGGGCTACCTCGACGCCGTCGTGAAGGAGGCGCTGCGCGTGCACCCCGGCGTGGGGCTGCTGCTCGAGCGCGTCGTGCCCGAGGGCGGGCTGGCGCTGCCGGACGACGACGGCGGCAGCGGGGGCGGAGGAGGTTTCCTGCCGCAGGGCACGGTCGTCGGGATGAACGCGTGGGTGGTGAACAACGACAAGGCCGTCTTCGGGCCCGACGCGGAGAGCTTCGTGCCCGAGCGGTGGCTGCGGGCCGAGGGCGAGGCGGAGGAGGCGTGGGAGGAGCGCGTGAAGCGGATGAGGGACGTCATGCTGAGCTTCGGCGCGGGCAGGCGGGTGTGCTTGGGGAAGGAGTTGAGCTTGTTTGAGATTTACAAGGTCGTGCCGACGCTGTTGGGGAGGTTCGATGTAAGTGCTTTTCTCTCTCTCTCCCCTTTTTTCTTTCATTCGGGCTTGTTTGTTTGAGGAGTTTTTGGGATCGGATTGCTGATGCTGTGGGATGGATAGTTCGAGTTGGTGGATCCGAAGAAGGAGTGGGAATTGACGAACTCGTGGTTCGTGAGGGTGAAGGGGGTGGATGTGCGGATCAAGCCCAGGGTGGTTCCGAACTGAGGGGTTGGTTTGTGGTCCGTTTCGTAGATATCGCAACAGCTTCATCGCGAGGCATGGAGTTTGAAGGAACCGTTAGATTTTTGATATCGTGTTCAAATGCCTGACAGCAGTAATTTCGCAATAATGATAAAACCGACCTCGTAAGTCATGAGCTGGATTGATACGTTTGGAAGACAAGTGGCGAAAAAATAAAAAAGAACAGAACTCATTTAACACAATCTGGGGGCCACTGAGACTTTAACAGACAATAGACCGAGACATAAAACCAGGCCGCAGGCACTTTAGATGATCCTCTCCGGGTTATCCACTTCCCCGTTTCCTTCACGAGGATGCGAATCCAACGATCAGATGGTTTGGCGAGAAACGGTGCCATGCGCATCCTCCGATATCTCTTCGTTACCAGCTCCCTCTGAGGTCGTGATCACAGTTTCTTCGGCCCGAGGCTCCTTTTGCCCTTCTCTTCCCTCGCTTGCGCTTTGCGTTCTTTCCTCCTTCTCTGCAGGACCAGCAAGTATCTCATCAAACAACGGAGGTGGCGCTTTGAGCTTTGGATGTTTCATGTCATCCAAGTCCAGGACAGCAAGCCTCTCTCTCCTTCGGGTTCTCGGGACATCTTCATCGCAACATTCCCACTCACCCAGTCCAAGCTCTTCATGAGCCAGGCGCTGAAGTTGAAGTGTCTGATTCATGGACCATTCCACGCGGGAGTAGACGTCGAGGTTGCGGCGGCGCTGGATATATGTCACGAGCGGCTCCAGAATGTAGGACGTAATGATTATTAGACCGCCCGCAACAAGCGTGGTCGCGAGGCCGAATATGGAGAAGTTGGTGTAATCACTGCTGAGGATTTTCTGGACCAATTGGTATTAGGCTTAGCTGCTTGTGAAGACGTTGGTGGTGAATACTGACTTGACTTCGATACATTTTTTTCTCATTCTCATTCCTCGGCAAGATCGAATATGAATCCATCCGTGGGTCTGAAGGGCCAGTTGCGGTGTCAACAAACCACTGCTGTAGCCATGCCAAACTGATGTTGGTCAACTTCTCAACGTCTAGTTGCCACTGGTTATCCGGAATCAGTGCCTGAATGCCCATCCCTCTGCGTGAACTCGAGTCCAACGCCGCCGTTCCCAAGTTAGTAATAACACTTAAGAAGGGATCCTCAGTCCATTGAGTCGTTGATCGCACCGAGAAGCTGACAGGGCTATTGCCCCTATCAAATACCCTTTCAAGCGACTCGAGTACGTCCAGATGGCCACTTAGTGGAGTGCAGCCAGTGCTCGCAGCCAAATTTGAATTGCAATACTGTGTCTGCCACGTGCAAGCAAGAGGAGACGCAGGTTCATCGCTCAACCACACTCTGGTTGTATCCTTGCCCGTTGGGTCAATGGCAAAATTGGCCACGGCACCGGTGAAGTCATGCGCTGAGTACCATGGGTCATCAGTTTCGTTTTGGAAGAGTACGTCGTTCGCTGAGAGGAACAGCAGACAAACGTCTGCATCCGTCCTCTGTAACTGCTGAATTGGGACGATTTCCGAATCTGGTTCAATCGAGCCATTGTAGCTTTGAAAATTTGTCAGACTTTGCAACGGTTAGCATAGTGTCAAAATTCGAGGCAGCTAGCTGTGCTTACCCCAAGTTCATAACGGGTGTTGTACCGAAGCTACTGGGCACGGCTTGCATTTGATCCTTCGAAAGAATTGGATACTCATACGTAAAATTGACGACAGGCAGGAGGCCACCTATGTCGTTCTTTCTACCGTAGTAGTACCGCATGTAAGGCATATCTTGCCCGCGAATCACGATCGACGCTCGTTCTTTGAAGCCATCGGTCACCAAAGGTGCACAGTGGATCACACGCCTGTAGGAGAAGCGTTCGTTGGGTGGTGTGTTGAGCCCGAAGTACTCATTGCTGTCAAGAGGCCTCGTGTCCAGCAAAATATTTGAATCCTGGCTTCGGCATAATTCCTTGTCGAACGGGCAGGTTGCATTGCGGACTACCTTGACCGGAAAGTTCCGCTTCACAAATAGTTTGCAGCCGTCCATGTTGAAAGCATTTGCGTAGCACGACTGAGCATAGCTGAGGCTCGAGGTGATCTTCTGGTACAGGTAGGGTTCGAATACTGTGGTTATCTGGGTCATGTTCGCTGCAGTATTGTCTAGTAGGCGACAGTTGTTGCCCAATATGAGAACCTCATTCCCAGTGAGACTAGCGATACGAGATGAAAAAGTACTGGCGACAGCGAAGGCTCCAAGGGTGACGGCAGTAAAAAGGACGAGCGGGGTGATGCGTCGATAAGGGGCCTCTGCAGTACTTCGCCAAGTACTCAATACTTGACATAAGCTCCACAGGCCGGTGGCACCATTGGCTGAATTTCGTAGAACTGCTTGTCGTTGGTGGTATAGGCCATCTTTCGACACCTCGGTCGAATGAATGTAGTGGAGAACAAAGCAGCCGATCCTCCAGAAACTGGTGCCAACAATTGTGACAAAAAGGGAGATGAATGCGATCAAAAGACTTCCATTGGTGCGTGTGGTGGTTAAGGTAGCCCCAAAGACTCTTCCACGAGACCAATTCGTCCAAGTGCCGGTGTAGATGCTGTAGTAATCAGCTGATTCGGATTCCATGTCGAAACCTTGCCCTTAGGTCATCACAAGGTCGAATTTCTGGGGATAACCACCTCCTAGGGTTTGGCTTTGAACAAATAAAGCAGGTGAGGGGAGTCTGTGGTGAGCTGCAAATTAGCCCAAGGCGGGTATGGAACCTTTGTCGCGGGGAATACTTGAGGGTGTAGGCATAAAATCAGATATATCCAGTGTCTTTGGAACTATGACACCCTGTTGCCTTGTCGTGCTTCATTTCACAAGGCGGAAAGGTGTCGCGCGGCAATCATATCGTTGTCGGATAAATCCCCTTACAGCGCTATGTAGCGGTGCTTGGAAGCGTTTGGAATAGCGTGTCACCTTCATCCCTGACTTCCTTGTGTGACCTTATCGCAGACCTTCCAGCCAACATGCTCACATCTGACAAGGCTGGGTTCCTGGCAACGCCGCTATTGAAACAAAGGCCTCGTGATACCTGCAGCTCTCAGGCAACAGCGGTGCAACGAATAGACTTAATACCCCGCTTCTCCTGACTTTGCTGCCTGCAGGCTAAAGGGGTTTCCCCTCACGCAGTACATGCCACACGGACAGATTCTTCCACTCACAGATCTCGATGCCACTGAAGCGGCATGCTGGGGCGCTTTATTGCCGCCTGGTATACCCCCAAATGGACGTCAATTTTATTCAACTCCTTTGTCATTATGTAATCACCGGTACACAAGATCGCACACTTACTTCAGTATCCTTATAAGCGTACTTCAGAAGAATAAAAAATGCTTCTGGATCCGGCATAGCCATTGAAGAAATGGGGAGTAAGACTGCCATAAAAGATCAGGATGTGCCCATTGCATCTGATTGTCTTCAATCTTGAGCTGCCCTCGCCTGGAATTAACACGCTCCTGAGCATTATTTGAAGAACGGACCTGGAGAGCGAATCTGTGGTGCCACTAGCAACAGTTTCGGAGCTCGATTATTACCATGTGGTGGGGAGCCCTCACATTTACACATCATGGGACGGATTGGGAAAAGCCATTTCCTCCAGAAATTCTGGCCTACATTCACACATGTCAGCACAGATGAACGTGCACTCCTTGTCTGAATTAAACATCATTGCACGCACCTGGTTGGCTGCCGCGCTGAAAAGAATCATGTACGCTTCCAACCATGTCTGCGTCCTTGACATGTACGTAATCTGATAGGAGTCCGACTTTCTGACCGTCCGGCGCATACGTGAGGAGCCTCCGTTGGGACCTTTGCGTCAGATACGCGTTAGTGCTGAGAACAGGGTTGCACAGTCATAGGTCATTTGCCCTTTCGCATCAAGTCTTCGAGGTCATCAGGTGGATGCCGGGTGGGCTTAAACCAGTGCCAAAGGGCCAACGCCGTTGGTGGGGCAGAGACACACAGGCTGACAACGGCAACAAGCACCTCCGTTGATAACGGCATGCTTTGTTTGAGAATACGTACGATGCTGGACAGATGAGAATACTGTGTTGGGCTTCCGGGAATGTTTAGATCCTGCTGAGGAAATCCTCAACACTGCGGAGGATCTTGTCTTATGTTTGAAACTGGGACATCGTCGTTGTTGAAGCTGAGAATGCACATTTGCTTGCACATTTTGGGCCGAGCCAATCATGCTGACGTATACCAGGGAGGAATTTCTTTGGGGCTCAAGAACGACGCCGGAGGTGTTTGGCCACACAGCAAGATTTTAGTGTTGGCCAATCACAGAAGCGGAATCATGTGGCGTTCTCCAGCCTGAATCTGGTACTTGCATAACGCCTAAGGCAGAAAGAGTCGACGAGATTTTGGAACCAACCAATCGTTGTATTTGAGGATGCGAAATGTGTAACGGCGCTCATGCAGCCTCACAGGCCCGGATGTCGTCAGCCACGGTACGAGATTTTGGAAGCGGCCAATCACAAGACTTTAGTCATATCTGACCAAACGATGCCAGATTTTGGGGTTTGCGAGTACGCAATGACCCAGCCTTGTGCGTGTGGACTTGAATCTCGCCGCACTCCACCTCTCGCGAGCCACACTGCTCCCCAGATCGAAAGCTCATATTCAACTTTTTCGTCATCTTCGGTGTCAATAAGCGGGGGAAAGATAGCGGCTTTTATAAACCACTTACGTAGTCTCAGTAGCTGCCTGAACTTGTTAATCATCGAGGGGGCTGTGCTTGCTGTGGAATAGCACACAGACACTCCTTATCGATTAGGCCACAGGAACCGCTTTGGCCTTTTTTTTTTTTGGCGCTGCATTAGGTTTAGCTTAGCTTGTTGGCACGCTGCCACTCACCGCATGCGCTAATCGATCTCTCTTCACATCCGATGCCTTGCCCATCTACTCAACGAGACGAGGTAAGTAGCGCTTCATAATTTGAAGGCCTTACTCGATTTTCGTTGGAGACTTTGCGGTTATCGGTTATATCATCTGGTCAGAAGACCTCAGCAGTAAGCAAGCGAGTGGATCTACATATTCGACGGCCCGTTGCGTGCGTGCCGAGATTTAGCGTGAAGATCATTGCCCGAAAAACATTGCTGCCTTCAGCTCAGCCACCTCTGGATGAGCTGTTGACATGAACTGACGTATAGCATACGCATGTTAGAGAAGAGGCACTGCCTTGCCCGCCTTGGCTGTTCTTTATGTATTAGGGTACGGAAAAGTTTCAATGGATTTGTCTACTGCGCCTCGCTCTTCCCCACTTTTTTGTTTTTCTGTTTTCCAATACACGGCGGGGAACACGGAATTCAGCCTCATCACGATCACACTAATGTCTCGTGCGCTGTCTTACCAAAAGGAGACGCAGGAATAGTCTGACAGCTGTTTATGTAGCCCTGCATATGCCCCGCATCTACCGACTCATGTACGCTTCTCTCCGTTTCCTCTCGCAACTCAGAAATTTTCCATCCTTTCCTCACTTCTTCTTTCCCTCCACATATACACAATGGAATTCGCCAGTGGAACCGTCGAGCTTTTCAATATCGCCCTGGATTTCTTCGAACGCATTCAGCTCGCACGAGACTTCCAGAAGGATTTCGCAATCCATCAAATCAAGCTCGATATCATCCAACTCCGCCTGTCACGCTGGGGCGAGGCCACCGCCATAAACAGACAGAGCCAGAATCCTCAGGCTAAGGGCAAAGATTCCGATCTGGGACGGCAGGCGAGAATCCTTCTCGGATACATCCGAGACGCATACGAAAAGGCTCAGGAGGATGCCGACCGCATGAGACCGGAGACCAACGCCATCGAGGAAGCGCCGCTTGACCCCGAGACCCATATAAATGATCGGCTCAAGCGTCTACGCAAATCGCTTCGCCGCTGCCTAAGGAAATCAACGTCCGATGCGGCGCAGCTCGGCCAGCGCATCAAATGGGCCTTCTACAAGAAGAGCCACTTCGAGCGCTTCATCCAGGACATCTCGGCGCTCCTTGACGCACTCGAACAGCTCCTGCCCGAAAACATCAAGAAGCAGCTGGAAGAGCTCAGCAAGGAAGAATGCGAGGATCTCGGCAAGCCGGCTCTCGAGACGCTCCGAGAAGTCGTCGAGCACTGCGATCCGTGGCTGAAGGTCGCCGTGGAGGAGAAGCTCAGCAGGGCTTCCGATACAAGAAACAAATTCGTTAATCGCGGGACCAACTACGGCCAGCAATCGACAATCCACAATGGCCACGTGAGGATCAGTGGTGCCTCCTACGGGAATCAAAATAAAATTTTCAACAAATGGGCTAGGGCGGTTGACCAGGAGCAAGATTGACGTTTTCGCTCTACAGGGATTACCAATCAGCCATTGGACTGGCAGCTGCAGCTGGACACCCTTCTTGGGAGCCTTGCTTTGGGGTTGCACGATGTCGTTGAATACGTATTATTGCATCTCTTTCGAGTTTCCATTGACTACTCGTACACGTGCGTGAAAATCATTTCCAGTTGCGTGACTTCGGGTGCAGACATTCGGGTCCTCATGCGGAGAGTCCACTTGATAGCGCAGACACTCATCTGTGCCAGGCTCCCAATCCAAGTTCCAGGTTACGGAGTAGATCCGGGATCAACTTCAGCGGAGGGCAAGGCTGAGCCAGCAAACCTTCGGTGCCCGGCCTTCTCGTGTAGCTTGCTGATTGGTGTTGTTTGGCGTGGGTACTTCCCAGACGTCACTCAGCCTTGCCGCTGTTTACTTTTGCTATTATGGTCAAGGCAGCAAGAGTTGGACCAAGCGCCTGTCCAATGGCTACCCGAGTCTGCTTACCTTCAGCGAGACAAAGCGCATTGTCACAAATCTACTCTCTCAGTTAAGCTTATGGGATAGAAACTGAATGTGCATATTTCCTGCGCGACGTGGCGTACTGCCAAGTATGTGGTCAACCATTGCTATGGGCATGAGGTCAGCCTTGTTGTTATCGCGCTGTGCGGAGGCGTGTCGTACCAAGTGGCCTTTTGTGGGCCCGCAGCCTCTTTGTTTCCTTTCTTCTGGAAAACTCACTGACAGATCCACCTTTCGGCTCCAATCCCAGGGAGTCGGGAGGCACAGTCGTGTTACGAGCCACGTAGGCGGCTGAACCAGTCCCTACTGTACTTATCAACCCGTCTTGACTTCCATCAACTTTCAATTTTTGAAATGCAAAACTCACAGCTCGGTCAGCATGGATTTAGTTCCACAGAAGGCGAATATGGCCGAGCACAGCTCTTCCGTGGAATTTGCCAATACTGGTGGCAACTACGGCTACCAATCGACAATCCACTATGAATACACGACGAATCGTACGTCTATGTTACTCATATCTTTCATTGTCGCACACAATACTTACAAAAATTGAATAGACTTCTCCAACTCGAATCCTCCAACAGCGCCCAAGAAGATTGCCGAAGCATCGCATGAACGAAAGCAAAAGAGAAGGATGAAGTATGAGGGAACCTGCGATTGGCTACTTGAAAAAGACGAGTTCAAGGCGTGGTTCGATGAAGAAAACAAATTCTCTGCCTTATGGCTTCAGGGAAAGTGTATGTTCGCTGCGATTCGCGTTTCTCAGACGTGTGCTGACATGGTCGTAGTTGGATGCGGGAAGTCAATGCTACTGCATGAAACCCCTGTTCCTTCGTTCTCTGCCTTTCCTCAATCCAGATAATGGCTTATGTTCCGCCAAACGAGACTGACTGTGATTTATTACAGGTCGCGAGTGATCGACTGGCTTGATGACCTTGGCAAGAAGCGTCCAATCCACCTGCTCTACTTCTACATTGACTTTGGAAACGACCAACGGCAATTTATGCAAAATTTGCTGTCGACATTCTGCGACCAGATCGACCCTGAGGAATTGCCGGAGACGCTGAAGAAAGGCATCGGAAAGCAACTCATCGACGGGGATCAGCGTGCGTTGTTCGAGTTCTTAGCCGAAACCGAGCGCCCGGTGTACATCGTTGTCGATGCATTGGACCAGCTGAACGACAAGAATCGGACCCGGCTGTTGGAAGCATTTGACTGCCTTCTCACTCAATGTCAAACCAGTCAAGGTAAATCTCGGGTTTCGCTACTTGTAAGCTCCCGGGATTACCGAGGCCTTTGGGAATTGCAGGCGCACGAAACCCTTCCGATCACAGTGGAGCCCAAGGACAATGCCGATGATATTCGGGTATACCTGGACAAGAAGCTCGAAGCAAATCTCCTTTGCGGAAGGCCTCGCCGGGGAAGAGCAAAGAATCAAGCCCTGAGAACATTGACAAAACACGCATCTGGGATGTACGTTTATCAATCATCTTCTTTTCCCTTGCAACAGCTAACGTGATGAAAAAACCCAGGTTCCTCTGGGTCAAGCTACAGGCCCTGAACATCTGCTTGAACGACACCGAGTATGGTGTGTATCGTGATCTTGATAACCTCACCCTGCCGGACAGGATGGACGTAATGTACAAAGAGATTGCCGAAGGGTTTGAGAAAGACGTTGAAGCCAACACTGGACAAAAAACAACGGAGATCGACAAGGAGATCGCCAGACGGACGACAGCTCTACTCGCACATGCTACACGATCGATTCCTCGAGGAGCTTTGGCAGTAGCCGTTGCGCTCAAGACGAACGACGGGAATCCCAACGAAGATCTGGTTGCAGAGCTGACAACTTACCCGTCGATCATCGTCCGGGCGTGCAAACACCTGGTGGAACTGGACGAAGAGCTCGGGGTGTTCCGGTTCTGCCACGCGTCCGTCTACGACTTTTTCAGAGCCTACGACCCACGCAAGACCCATTTCCGGGTCGCAACGCTCAGCTTGTCGCACTTGTGCTCGTTGGAATTCTCGAGGGGACCTTTTGAAGATGCTTCTTGGTTCAATCCTGGGCCTCTCGAGCCCTTTCTGCGACGCCATCCGTTCCTGGAGTTTGCTTCCTGCCACTGGGCCTACAGCACGAGAAAGAGCGCCGAGGAGGATCAAGAGCGGCTTCAGGACCTCGTATTCCAGCTTTGCGAGAAGCCTCAAAACATGCACCTGTCCTTTCAGGTGTACTTGCTCAACCTGGGGAGGTCGTTGACGGCTGGGATATGCCATGCACACGTACTCAGTCACTTTGGTCTCGTCCAATTCTTCGAGAAGTTTCACGAGAGGGGCTGGCTGGATCCACGGAGGTGTGATGGTGGCGGCTTGACGGCAGTGCACTGGGCTATCAGAAGCGAAACAGAGACGATCGATCAAGAGAGTGAGACCGGATGGACGGCTACTGTGTTGGAAAAACTGATCGAGTACGGAGGGCAGAAAGACATCCAGGACAGCAAGGGACGCACTCCTCTGTACTACGCTTCTCGATATGGAAAACTGGATGCGGTGAAGTTGCTCCGGGAGAAAAAGGCGCAAGTGGATCTTCGGAGCAAGCGATACGGGTCGGCTTTGTTGGTGGCCTGTTACAACCACCACGAGCGGATAATCGAGGTGCTTCTCGAAGCCGGCGCCGATGTCAACATGAACAGTACCTATGGAACTCCTCTCCACGCGATCGCCTCGATTGGTTGTGGAAAGTGTGCCAAATTGTTACTTGAGAAACGAAGAATTTTCAGGTCGCCTCGCCTGGATATTTACGGAGGCAACTTCGGAACAGCTCTTCATGCGGCAGCGTACAATGGCCATCCTCAAGTCGTAAAATTGCTCTTGGAGAAGGGGTTCGACGCCGGCAAGATAAGCGAAGCTGTTGCAATATAAGCTGTTTTAGTACTAGTAGATAGCTTAGTCATCCGTATTGGGTTATAAAGGCACCTTCGGGTAACCCTCCCCTCTACTCCTTATACTACTCCTTAGTAGGAGTCTAATACGATCCTTCTTTATTATCTATTACAACAGTTATAAGCCCGGCCGCGTTATAGATGCTTTCTACTATCTAAGCGCACCCTCTTAACTACCATCTATCGTTCTAAGGCATCTAAACGATACCTCTAATAGAAACGTCGTTATCGTTTTTAGCCCTTAATAACTTTAATAACCTCTCGTTTTATTACTAGTTTATTAAAACAATAGCTAAGTATTAATAATAAGTATTATAACGTATTACTAGACCTCTTATTACTTTAATTAGCTAATCGTCGCGGTATATTACTATATTCTAACCCTTATAGGCGCTATAACCGCCTCCTCGACCTACTCCTCGCTTAGTAACGCCTAATTACTAGTCGTTACTACCTACTATATTATCCTCTAAGCTAATCGTCGTACTTAAGATAGCTAAGGACTAGAAGAAATAGTACTTTATTATTATCTCTCGTTTAAAGAAGGTAGAGATCTTCGAGTTTATCGATCCTTCGTAAGAATATCGTCTAACGCAACTAATTAGGCCTTAGAAGCCTAAACGACCTACTAGTATACTAATAGAAATAGATAAAGAGGAACTTCGCTAGAAGCGAGAGTTCTATCGTAAGAATAAGAAGAAGTACGATAAGCTTAAGAAGGAAATCTCTAACCTATTAACGGTTATTAAGGACTCTATATCGTTATCGTTACTACTACTACTATAACGACTCGAGGACGCACACTCTTATATCTAGCTACGCGCCTTAAAGGCACGGCTAGAGCCGTTATACTTAATTAGATAAGAGCTAGTCCTAAATAAGCTTTATAAACTAGCTAACCTACTAACGGCCTAAGGCATCGCTAAATAGCTATCCGACTAGAAGAAATACGTGTATTAAGTAAACGTAATTAAGCTTCCTAATATCTAAGGACCCCGAGGTATTTAAACCTTCCTTAAGCCGATTCTAGCGCACGATTCTAAGTACGCAATACCGTTACTTTTAAACATTCGCAATAATAGAATGAACTAAGACGTCTTTAACGTTATTACCGACTATCGCTAGCACTATAGGTAGAAGCAAGCTATTCTTAGAACTAAACCACGAGCAACCTTTACTACTACCTTACGCGGGTAATCTTAGAATAAGCTAACTCTACCTAAATACGTCTACGGCTACCCTTACTAGTATAACTAATGCTAGTATCTAGTGCCTAATACTCTAAACAAGCCTAAGGATTAGAGTCCTAATAAGAAGGTATAGAATAAAGTTAATAAGGTAATAAAGAACTCTAATACGAAGAAACGGGTTAAAGCCTCTTTCGCTCGATCTAAGTAGATCGCTAGCAAGCGCAATAATAATAAGCCTAAACGGAAAAAGTAGGCTTTAATAATAAATAGCGAAGATAATACGTCTATTAGCTTATTTATATCTAAGGTTATTACTAATAATAATCCTAGAGTAAGCTTATTTACCGCGAAGCGTAAGGAACGCC